>QANW01007622.1:931520-1049733 GCA_003254865.1 Dryas drummondii | reverse complement strand
AATTAATTGGCGCCGCATGGAGGAGAGAGAGAGAGAGAGAGAGAGAGAGAGAGAGAGAGAGAGAGAGAGAGAGAGAGAGAGAGAGAGAGAGAGAGAGAGAGAAGGGTCGGTGTTACGTTGAGAGGTTGGTGTTGCGGCCTGCGGGGAGGTCGGCGAGCTGGGAGGATGTTGCTGCTAGGAGGGTGGTGTTGTGAGGAGCTTGGCGAGCTAGAAGGGTGGTGCTGCAGGGAGCTCAGTGAGCTGGGAGGGTGGGGTGTGAGGAGGGTTGTGCTGCGAGGAGGTCGGCGAGCAGGGAGGGTGGTGCTGCGAGGAGGACAGCAAGCTGGGAGGGTGGTACTGCAGACGACAAGCTGGGAGGAGAGAGGAACCGGAGAAAGGAGAGAGAAGCCAGAGAGATGAGAGCTTGGTAAGGCAAGTTGGGAGGGGAGGGAGGAGAGAGATGAGGTGTGTTGGAGGAGGGCTTTAAGGTATTTTTACAATGGAACAAATGTGTAAAATCACTAATTAAGTAATTAGGAATGTGCAAATAGTAGCTCTCTAAATAAATGGGGCAAATCAAATGTCAAATTTGACCTGGGAGAAAAATAAGGCAAATTTGACCCAATGTTAAGACACAACAAATTAGGCCCCATATAGTTTTTAATAATATTTCACATACCTTTTTAAAAGAATGAGCTGCCTTCTGACTCCACTTGACAGCAGGGGACCATTCAATTGAAAATAATATAGCATTTGAATAAATACAACGTATATCTCTAAATTTCTTATATATACCAGTACTACACCTCAATTTTTGTAAGTAGCTTCCTCTTTTCTATTTTTAAAGTTCTAAATTTCATATCTTCATCTTTTTTTTTTTTTTTAATCTTCATTTTCATCTTTATTGTCTCCATTTTTTAAGTTCTAATTTCATATCTTTATCTTCTCTTTTTTTTTAATGGACTTCAATATGAATCCCCAAGATTTAAAGTCATTATTTGTAATTTCAAAAGTTTATTATATTTTTTAATTTTTAAAAGTAATAAAAATAAAAGATAAATAAGAAATAATATTTAGTTCAAATTATTTACCTTAATCCATTGGAGTGACAAATTTTTGAAGTAGCAAAATGATATGTCAAATTGCCACATAGGTTAGTAAAGTACAATTTTGTCATACTCATTTGCCTCATTTGTTGGTGATGCTTATATGCCTATATAAGCCCATACTCGCCCTTATACAAAATCAATAAGAAAAATGAAGTTAACCCGTACCCTAATATGCAACATTCACAAACCACATTTTATACCCTAGAAAGGTATGAGGTAACTTGTATCCTATATCCTCAAAAAATAAAAAAATAATGACATATTTCTTTGATAAGACAATGATCAAAGACTTTATTTAAAAAAAAATAAGGGTTTTATTTGAAAAAAAAAAAAGTCATAAGATTTTTTTCCAAATAAGAAATGTTAGAAGAACTAAACTGTAATTTTTCTTAGAAAGTATCTATTGTGAAAATTAAAAGGAAAAAAAAAAAAACAAGTCTCAAATATCTCGAAGAATTGATTACCTGGTCAATAGTCGTCAGATTGTTAAAAATTAAGACAAATTACACAAAATAATTGTTATTAGAGTGTTTCCAATTTTTGTCAATATTTTCAATTTCTAATGGGTTCATGTAATTTGATTTTTCCATTTTATACATTTTTTTAATAGCGATTTTATACATTATTGAAACAGGAGGATTTTGCCCACCAGAGCATCAAACTACTTGGTAAAAAGCAAAGGACCAAATTTATCAGGTAATTGACTGTGCTTTAGAAAAGTAAATATGAATAGACAAAGAAAACAGAGACATGTGAACTGTATATTATAAGGTTGGTTGAAAATGAAAACAATCACAAAATGGAAGATTAAGTACCATGAAAAATTGAAAATTAAGGCTTATGATTGGAAATGAAAACGTTAGCAATATTGCTGCCTTTGTTTCAAGAAAAACCAGAGAATGGAGGTTGCCACTAACAAGGCAAAGTTCTACAACTGACTTAAATAGGTGGATGATGTTAATAAGTTATAGACCTATCTCACCTCTATAATTTACGTAACATTAGCAAAAAGACACGTCTTTATGAGCACCAAAAAAGCCACTAGTTTCTTAAAAGGAGGGCATGGAGGTCATCTACACCATTCATGAAACAAAAACATGTACATGTCCAATGACAATTGACAAAATATGTGCAATGACAAGATGTAGCATTTACAAGCACATGAGGCCAAGAAGATCATCTACTCCCACATCCCTCCTCCGATCCTTTGTCACCCTCTTTCCAAAAGCTTCCTTTGCAAGTTTCTTCTTTTTCTCCTGCAACTCTAATATCCTCTCTTCAATGCTATTTTGAGCGATCAACCTGACGATCTTCACATCATTCTTCTGCCCAATCCGGTGAACACGGTCCATTGCCTGTTCCTCAACTGCTGGGTTCCACCATGGCTCCAACAGGTAGACTCTACTAGCAGCTGTTAGGTTTATACCTGTTCCTGAAGCCTTAAGACTTGCAAGCAAAATCGTGGGCCCATCTTGTCCCGGGACCCCAAATTCTTTGATTACTTGTGCCCTTTTATTTGCGTTCATAGACCCATCTAAGCGCAAAGTCTTGAAACCAGCTGCTTTCAGTGGCTCTTCAAGATATACCAGCATCTTTCTAAATTGTGAAAACACTACTGAGTTCGTAAGTGGGTTTTGATCCCTTGATGCAACCAGAAGTTTTAAGAGAGCAGATACTTTTGAGGACATAGTTGTTTTTGATGGTACTGTGTTGTCATTGTCAGAAGATATTTGAGGCGCTGAGAACAGATCAGATTGTGATAAAGGACGGCGGCAAAGGGGGCAGCAGGGTTTTGTGCGCTGAAGGGTTTTCAGAATACAAGCTTGGCAAAAGATGTGAGCACAACAAGTAATAACAATATCAGTTGGTGGAGAAATGCAAATCGGACAGTCAAAATCTTCACCATCTTGCAGCACCTCAACTACCCTTTTCAGCAGCTCTGGGTTCTTGGATACATCTGCTTAGCATAAACTTTATGAGTACAGAATACAGTTACCATGCGAAAACAATTGTAGCAAAAAACATTTTACAATTTATGTGAGATAATCACAGTACCCATAGTATAAAAATCTACACTGTATAAAACCTACAGATATAGCAAATCACCTGAAAACATACAGATACACACACACACAACAAACATATATGTAGGGTGTTCTCTTGCCAAATTCTAGCATGTTACAGTGTAAGAATGACAGACAAGAGTACATTTCTGATATACATATATATTATATATATATCATATAAGCAAAGTGCATATGTATAATGCTGCCAGGTACAGTACATGAGGTGATCAAACTTAGGACCATAGTTAGGTCTCAGATGTCCATGCAATCAGTACACAGGAAAGACTCAAGTCAAACCTATGATGCAGGTAAAAGGAACAGTAATTCTGGAAACATGATGATCAGAATTCACAATGCACATGGATTAAGGCCCGCACTAAGGGGCTTAAAAAAAACATGTAATGAAACCAAGGACATGATCCATTCAGATGGGATGTCCAAACCAAGGACATGCTGTAATCTTTTCTTTAACTAAAATGAAGTAGTGACTAGTGAGCATATTAAGAAAGTAACAAAAATCTTTCGTCCATAAAATTGTAAAGTGGACAACATTGTGCAGCATCCCAAATGACATGACCACCAATATGGGGCAGCCAGAGTATATAAGCACTGAACAGCATGAGAAGTTGAGAGCGTAATTGAATAGAACAAAAATCCAGACAAGCTTGGCCAATTAAGTTAACTGATGAAAGATAAAAATTTAAACTGGAGAGAACTGTATACTAAAATAGTAGTTTAACAGTTTCATGGAACCTAGTTAACATGTACGTAAAGTGAAGTTGAATTACATGAAATAAAAACAAAAGATGCACCACCATAACAGTCTTTCCAATACCTTCAATATTGCTAGAAGGGAAAAGTGATTTGAGATCAGAAGGGCACAACGCCAAATCAGTACAGATCTGGCGAAGTCGTAAGATTATGCTAAGTATGGTGGAATAGTTGCGCATTAAACTACCAGAATCCATGTAATTCCTCACAACACTCTTTGCTTCAGCTTCCATCTGATCATACAGTTCACGTTCTTCACCAGAAAGTTCCACATAACAAGTCTCTAGAGTTTTAGGTGGCAATCCAATCAGTCCCTTGTCTTTTGTTCTTCGCAAAGAAAGTGTTGCCATTAGAACCTGCAGCATTAGCAATACGCATTAGGCCCAACTTGAATTTTGGAAAAAGAAAACAGATAGACATGATTCTGTATACTTAATTTTTAGGATAACTGGAAAAGAAAGCAGAAATACAAAATATTGAAATAAAGCACAAAAAAGTATGCATAAAAAATATTCAAGGACTTTTAAGGCCTTTGATTACGCTTATAAATACAACAAAAAAAAAAAAAACAGAAAAAAGAAAAGGAAAAGACAGTCCTGGTTGTAAGTCATCGATCAACCATGTCTTCAATCATCTCTAACCTGTCATCTAAATAATTATTTCGGAGAAAAGCAATTTGCTCTCCTCCAGGCCCTATTTAGAGTGAAGGAAGAAAGGGGGGTTGAGTGGTCTAGTAAAGTTTGGTTTCATGAGAAATTGAGATACTAAAGATCATGTGCCAAAGACTCAAAAGGAACGATTTCATGTTACACTCCTTCACTTCGATCCATGTCGATTAATCTATTGCAAGTGGAAAGGGCAACATAAACAGCATAAGAATGATTTCGAAATTGTCAAAGAATCTAATCTATTATGTTCAAATTTTTTTCCAAAACAAGCAATTGTTGTGTAATATAGAAAAACAATGATATGAGAGCACCTAACCATGCAAATAAACAGAGTATAAGAGGAGAAAATTGCATGTGATACATACTTCCGTTGCATAGATCCAAATCTGTTTATACAAAAAAAAAATAATAATTGAAAAAAAAGAAAGAAAACAAAAACAAAAATGGGAGCACATTATTACCTGCAGACGTGAGAGCCCCTTCTTGTTACCTTGAGCAAGCGGGCGCTGCACCAAGCTTTGCCAGTAGCTCTTAATTGAAAAAGGCTCAAACCGCAAGAATGCCATCAAAGAAAACAAATCAAATGAGCCATTCTGGATTGGTGTTCCTGTAACAACCCACCTTCGCTTAGCCTTCAAATTAGTTACAGCTTGACTTTGTTGAGCATTGACATTCTTTATCATGTGTGCCTCATCCAAAATCACCCGCCACCACTCAATCTCTTTAACAGGGGAGCTTGTCCAAGAATGTTCAGTAGCCAGAATACTATATGTACTCAACACTATATCATACTTCTTAAGCTCTTCAGCATTGCGAGTCCGATCCCCATAATACATATACACCTTCAATCTGCCTGGCCTAGTGTGTTCTCCTAGCTGTGTTACCCAAGTTGAAAATACAGAAGGAGGGCACACAATTAACGTTGTCTTGCTAATGGAATCAGCAGAAGACTTTTCATTTACACTCAGAGATTTTCCTTTCACATTGGTATCCTCAGTTTTGCGTTTTTTTCGTGAACCCGTGTCCTTTTTACTTGGTCTACCCCTCTTACCCTTCTTACTAACCGAAACAGACAACTCCTCACCCTCACCCTCACCCATTTCATTATCATCTAGTATGCTTACATCCACACTACCACTACCAACTGAAGCAGGAAGAGCACTACCATATTTATCGAAAGCAATCAAAGAAAGCAAAGTTAGAGTTTTACCCAACCCCATATCGTCAGCGAAAATGCCACCTCGTAGAGGCTCAGGTCGCTTATCTGTATGATAATTGGTCAACACATTCACAAAAGACCCATCTTTCTCTTCCCAAAACGGAGGCAAGTCACCGGAATTCTCTCTATGCACCAACCACCCCAAACCTTCTTTTTGGTGGACAAACAGCTCCGATTTGATCACTTCCTTGGGAGGCTCCAATGCTTCCAAAGCACCATTTTTGCTCGTATTCTCATCCACCAACTTGAAAATCTCATCCACGCTCTTGTATCCTCTCTCAGCCTTCTTCTCCTTGACCACCATTGCCTCCGACAGCGTGAACGAGGCGTCGGAATCCGAAATCAACTGCAACCCAGCTCGAGAAATCGCCGCTTTCACATATGGGAAGGCATCAATTCCTGCAAAAATGTGAACTTGGCAAGGAATCTTGAACCTATTGCCCTTACCACGCGTATTGGGCACAATGCCTTCCACGGAAACCAAATTCGAATCAATCAACGGGGCTAGAGCGGCAGCCACGGAGCGTTCGATGTGACCCACTTGAATTGTTCTGGTATTGAGCACTTTGATGGCGTTGGAGTCGTAGGGATTGAGAGGTTCGCGGACAAGTCCCACCATTTCTCGGCCACTGATAGTGCCCGAATAGTATTGAATTCCGACTATGTTGGCGATGATGAAGCCGAGCATGTATGTCTCAGAGGAAGAAGATACAGGCTGTGAGTCTTGGGAAGGTAGAGGAAAGTCATCTGGGTCGATTGTTGGGGCATGTTGCCATTGTTGGAGGCTCAGGAAGAGGCTTACTGGGTCTTCGTCGTCCATGGCTTAGAGGCTTGAGTGAGGGAGAGAATTAGGATCTTTCGGGCTGAGCAAAGTGAAGAAAGCGGTGGGTTCCGAATCCAGAGAGAAAGTGCGTTTAGGAATCGGTGCGATACGGTTTTTGCTAATCAGGATTTTTTATTTTTTTAAAAATCAGAATGTGTTTCAATTTTTCAAATCAAACGGAAAGGCGGGTGTTGATTGCTGTGTGGGCTCCAGTACTAGGGGTGGGCCTAAACCCAAAAAAAGTAGAAACTATCAGGGGCTAATCTGGGCCTATTGATCCCCCAGAGATCTTCCATACAACCCAAATCAAGGATAAGACCATCAGAAGTCCTCTTCCTTTTCTAAACATATGATGTATAGAGCAGGTCCACTCCTTGTGAATCAAGAATTCAAAACTCCTGATAAGACTGAATGAAGGGGAAATTTGAAAAACTAGTCAAAATTCAAAGATATTTTAGCCTTTTTTTTTAGAGTTTTAGAAATATAGCCCTCGAGTACTTGCTCGAGTATACCATGAGTACTGCTAATTAAAATACCCCTTAAGCATTGCTTGACAGGGTTTAAGAACTACTTGAATGAGATTTAAGCTACTCGAGGGTTATATTTATAAAATTATTATTTTAAAAAAACAAAAAGTTAAATGTCTCTAAATAAAACAAATTTTTTCAAACTTTCCAAACTTGTCTAACTCTCCCCTCTACAAACAACCAAACCCCTCCAACTTCTTGTCTCACAATTTCACCGAGTCACATATGCCAAGACTCAAACTGTCGACGACATCTCACTCACCACGACCCGGCCACTTCATTGACTGCAAGCAAAAACCAACCTCACTAGCTAAGTTGTGAGCATAGGCCCGTCAAACCACCAAGTCACCGTGAGGACATGCCTACCATCTCGTGTGCATAGATCTACCCACATAGTTGTGAGTATAGGTCGTCACGCGCATAGGTTCGAACCACTTGTAAAGTTTTCAAATTTTTTTCTAGCGTTGAGATGATTTTTGTTTTTTTTTTTCCTTGATTGTTTGAATTGAATGAAGATAGTATGTGGCTTGTGAGGAGGTTGATATATGGTAGATAAAGTTGGTATTGGTGGAGGTTGGGGTCGAATTCCGGTTGGAATTTTGTAAATATCAACTTCCTCTCGAGTAGTGCTCGAGCTCCATTTCCCGTATGGAGTATCCATTGCATTTTGCTCATTGTCTCCTAGGGTGCTACTCGATGATCCCTCAAGTAAATTAAGTTATTATTAATGTGTTATAGACTTATTTATAGTGATCTAGCAATTGAGCTCTCAATCATGGTAATGTTCAAAATTTATAACTTTAGAGTTTGTTTAAATTGTTTTTTGTTGTGAAAAAACCTTTTTGTTAGCAAATTTAAACGAAATTTTGTTAAAACCTTTCAATTATTGGTGATTTTTCGAGTTACTTGTTGTGATGGTGATGTATTGGTCTTAAGAATGACCATTCTTATTGACCATTTTCTTGTAGTTTATGGGCAAATATTCAATACAACAATCATTCCTTTTTTTTTTTGGCCGTTATACAACAATCATTCTTAACTACACATTATACTAACTAGCCTCTCCGCACTCGCTTCCGCGAGTGCGAAGCTGCTCTTTCTATTTTTATTTCTATTTCGCATACGTTAATTTATTAGCATACTATCACTACAAGAAAAAACAGTTTGGGCGACGAACCTAGTTCCTCTCCCAAAGTCCAATTTCGTTGCCCAAATTTTTGGGCGACGAACCTTGTTCGTCGAGACTTTGGTCGCCTAAGACATGACGCCTAAGACTTTGGGCGACGGACGTATTATTCCTCGCCCAAAGTATGTTTAGGCGACGACATTGTTCGTCGCCCAAAGCAATTTTAGCCGACAAACAAGTCTACCTCGCCCAAAATACTTTTAGGCGACGAAATTATTCGTCGCCTAAACATATTTAATTTTAAAAAACTTTATTTATTTATTGTTCGTTGCCTGAACACACTTTGGGCGAGGAATAAGGATTTCCTCGCCTAAAAATGATTTGGCCAAATCACTTTTAAGCGACAAAATCCTTATTACTCGCCCAAAGCGTGTTCAGGCGACGAAATTGCTCGTCGTCTAAACATAATTATTTTTTAAAATTATTTTTATTTAGATTATATATTTGAATTTTATATTTATTTAAATTCAAATATATATATATTTTATTTAGATTATATATTTGAATTTAATAAAAAAAATCTTTATTCAAAAACTATATAAAACAAAATTAATAAATTTATATATATCCAAATATCCATACAAAGTAAGAACAATTTAATAATATATGCAAATATAATCGGTACATAAAATCACTAATGGCCCCTAGGTCAGTAACATCATTGGCACCGGTGGAAGAGCCTGGTATGCACTGGTCAATGTTCGGTGGCAGCACAAACCCAGGTACAATCCTGGCCAACTGGCCAAACATCTGCTCCATCTGATGCACCTTACTCGTCTGCTGTGCATATGCCGCTCGCGATTTTTCTAGTTGACCCCTCAACAACTGCACTTCAGTGGACAGGTTGACGAATTCTGCAGATGGCTGAGACGAAGACCCGGCGCTGAGGTCACGAACCAGACCCGCTCCCATTCTGCGTATCTCCCTACCACGCCTAACACCTAATGTCTCCATCATAATACGAAGACCGGCAAAAAATCAACCCTACAAAAAATCAACTCAATCGGAGTTCATCTACCCGTTCGATTATTCTTATAAGAATCACGATCGTTCGTACATCCTAAACGCCAAACCTAACTTTTACATCTCCAATTAAGATAATTTTTTGCAAGGATGATCTTTGAGTGGGACACTAAGAAATGATCGGTTCGGATCGTTAAAAACACAATGGAAAAGTGATTTTCTACATACAAATACACTTGAAGAGTATAATTCTATAGTTTTTTCGTTGAAACTTTGTCGATTCAACAATTGTGAAGACTACAATGTAATTTCAACGATCAGAGCCGTTCATTTTATTCGTTTATACTCAAAGATTATTCATGCAAAAAATCGGCCAAATCGGAATTCATCTACTCTATCGATTAGTATGCACAAATTCTTGATCGTTCATACATTCGAGCTCCGTTACATAACTTTTATATCTCCAATAATCATAATTTTTTGCAATACTGATCTTTCAATGAGGAATTAAAAATTGAACGGTTTGGATCGTTGGAAACACGATCGCATTGTATGAATAACATACATATAATTGTACAAAAAAAAAGGAAATGAGACTTTGGGCGAGGAACAGCCATATTTCTCAGTCCAAAGACATTTTGGGCGACGAACATATTCCTCGCCCAAACCATTTTGGGCGACGAAGTATATTCGTCGCGCAAAATGGCTTTGGGCGAGGAATATGTTCGTCCCTCGCCCAAAGTCTATTTGGGCGACAAATATTCTTCGCCTCCCCAAGTACTTTTGGGCGACGAATTAAAATTTTCCTCGCCCAATGTATTTGTCAATTAATATTTTGGTGCGTGAGCTTAGACGACAGGCTTTAGGCGAGAAACATGGTATTCGACGCCCAAAATCCATTTGGGCGACGAACCAAATCTGCATGACGTTGAGCGACAAATTTTATTATTCGTCGCTCAAATATGATTTTCTTGTAGTGTATGCACATTTGATTTGATTTTTTTTTTCTAGCTAATTGATTGGACCAAATTGTCGTCGCACTTTGTAGTAAATATTGTCACTTGTTTAGGCATGGATTAATTGAAAATGCAAAGCATACCATTCTTTTCTCGAGCTGAGAATGCATTTATTAATTAAATTGATTCAAATAGTACTCATAATATATGTGCAAGTGAGCAATAAAGTGACTATTAATAATAATGTTGTAGGAAAATCACCATCTAAATTATGATTACATTGCTTATGAGAGACACGTCATACGTTGTTGGGTTAGAGCAAAACTTTTTTGTACACCATATTTATGGTAAAAATTAATGTCGTTTTCACCAGCTATTGAGCTTTTTTTTACTTGAACTAAAGGTGTTAATAAGAAAGAAATGTTACCCAAAAGCAAATCATGACCCAATTCATAAACTCAACTACTCCAATAATCTACCCTCTCATCGAGTACCAAGATTCAAGCTAAACGTTATAATATGCCTAATCACACCTGTAAGCTACATATATCATGTAAACCAAATATTTTTACAAATTTACATTTGTTCCTACTAAATATCAAGCACCGTTTCTACAAGAAAAATAATACCTCAAAACAAAGAACAGTAATAACACCATATCTTACCTCATCCTCCTTCTCATTTTATATATGTAGATGATAAAAACCAAGTTTAATATATATTTACACAACCATTTGAACTTAAATTGTATATAAAAAATAGAAAATTGTAGGGATGTATCATGTAACTTGATAAAATGTATATAAAAGAGCAATTTAAAATAAAATGCTACATAAAATAGTCCCAGCAACATGATGATCTTTAAGTGTAGAAACATAAATTCCTCACTGAATTACATAGTAAGCTTAAAAATAGTAAACATCAGCATTAGTTAGTAAATCGTAATTTGTGATGATCTTGTAAAATATTAACAAAATAAAGAGAAGAAATTAATGCAAAAAAATTATGATTAAAACTATACTATAGTCTAATTTGAAAGAAAAATTAAAGGAAAGAAGGAGAAGCAAAACCTCAGTGCATTGCAGGTGACGAACATGCAGAATTATCTAAGATGCATAACTCTTCTCATCTCTCTCTCTCTCTCTCTCTCTCTCTCTCTCTCTCTCTCTCTCCCTCTCTCTCTTCTCTTCAATGCTTGTAAGAAAAAAACGACCATGTGATAGAAACATACAGTTCAAAATTTCAATCAACACATGACATTAGTTAAAAAGTAAAAAATGAAGTGTTTAGGTAGAAAAGCCATCCTCACCTCTAGGATTTTCAGTAATTAAGCTACATATGTTATATAGGAGCAAAAGACTACCAAAGAAAAAGAGAAAAAATATGATTCCAATATTGTTATTATTACATAAGTGCAGGTGTAATATTGTGAACTTCCTCTAAAAACATGTGAGACTCCAACTTGGACATCAAGATATTGAGCTGTAGCCATGTCTATGTAAACAGAACTACAATAACATAATTTTAAGATAAATAGGGGCAATGAATAACGAATCAACTTATGCAATCTCACCACTTCATTCATGGTTGAATTGAACTTATTAAGGGAAAGAACACATGTTGTTTACTTTTGAAGCTACCAAAACAAGAGTTGATAGTTTGACTCAGAAAACAGTGTCTTTTGCATCATAGCATTGTGAGACCTCAACAAAAAAAAGAAAGAATATAAACAACAGACTTACATATAGGCATGAGACCAGTTTTTGCATCCAAGCCTTTCTCTCTTCTTCATTCAATTCTCATTTCAACATCGTCATTTGCTACATATTTCTTAAGTTGTTATCAAATAATTAAAATCCTAAATTAAGCTTAAAGAATGAAATTACTTTGCAGAAGATGAGATTATAAGCCCCAAATCAAAATCAAATCGAAAGAGAAAATGAGTGAGAACTTATACCAATTTCCCAAAATCCCACATCAAAAGCACTCTGTGATAATCTTCCATGGTTAAGCATAGTGTTTGGTTGCAGAGAAAAAGAGAAGGAAAGAGAAGAGAGAAAAGATGAAAAGTAAAATGTCTACTTGTAATGATTAATCGAATGAATGACCATCTGCTGTACATTAAGCTTATATAAAGCTAAGCTTAGCTGTTCTAACTAATACAACTAACCATCCACTCTAACAACATCATAACAGCCACACAGCTGGTACATCAGCTGAGTCAGCAGTCAACAATATTGACCAGACTAACTTAGTTGCTATCCTTATCATCCTCCCGCAATCTCGTGTCTGTTTGGAGGACAAAGCATGAGATTGGTTCTCATAAATCGAAGTAAAGGAGAGGAAAGTGCCTTTGTTAAAATGTCTGCAAGCTGTTCTGAACTTTACACAAATTCAAGTCGAAGATCACCTCTTTGAACTCTCTCTCTAACAAAATGGTAGTCGATTTCAATGTGTTTTGCTCTTGAGTGAAGCACTGGATTTGATGAAAGAGCAATAGCTGACAAATTATCGCAATGAAGCAGAGGAGGTGAGGAGAGACAAACATGCAAATCACAAAGCAGCTATCTGATCCAAACTAATTCAGCAGCTGTGACTGCTAAGGCTCTATATTCTGCCTCAGTAGATGACCTTGAAACAGTTGGTTGCCTTCTTGAATACCAAGAAATAGGATTTGATCCAAGGAATACAACATAACCTGTGGTTGATCTTCAGTTATTAGGGTCACCACCCCAATCTGCATCATTGTATGCTGATAGATCAAGTGGTCCAGGTCTAAACTGAATCCCAAAGTCTAGAGTACCTTTGATATATCTGAGTATACGTTTGACAGCCTTTTCATGAAGATCTGTAGGAGTGTGCAGGAATTGGCACACTGTGTTAACGACAAATGCAATATCAGGTCTAGTGAAAGTGAGATATTGCAGACCGCCTACAATGCTTCTATAAGCTGTAGGATTAGCAAGAGGAACACCATCAGTGTAAACCAACTTAACATTAGGCAAGCAGGGAGAGGAACTTGGTTTACAATCAGCCATTCCTGCCTTGGCAAGAAGTTCCTTAGCATACTTGTGTTGATGTAAGCCAGAATTAGAAGAAGAAATATGAAGCCCCAGAAAATAATTGAGAGCTTCAAGATCGGTCATCTCAAATTCCTGAGACAATTGAGTTGTAACGTCTTGAATTGCTATAGAATCATTGCCAATCAAAATGATATCATCAATATACAATAGAAGAATAACCAGAGAAGATCCAATACACCTAATAAACAATGAGGAATCTGCATATGATGAATGAAAACCAAGACTAGGCAAGTGACTGGTAAATCTTTCATTCCATGCTCTTGGAGCTTGCTTGAGTCCATATAAGGACTTTTCTAACTTGCAAACATAAGAAGGATGAACCAAATCTTCAAAACTAGGTGGTTGAGACATATAGACTTCCTCTTGCAGTATGCCATGTAGAAAAGCATTTTTGACATCCAATTGCCTGAGTTCCCATTTAAATTGAGTCGCCAAAGAAAGAACCACTCTCACAGTTGCATGCTTTACCACAGGGCTAAATGTTTCTTCATAATCAAGCCCTTGTTCCTGACTGAACCCTTTTGCAACCAATCTGGCCTTATGTCGAGCAACAGAACCATCATGATTCTTCTTCACCCTATACACCCACTTACAACCGACCAAATTCTTCTGTTGAGGTAAAGGAACTAATCGTCATGTTCCTTGTTTCTGTAAGGCTAAAAATTCCTCCTACATAGCTACTTGCCACTGAGGAAGTTAAGAAGCTATAGAAAAAGATGAAGGTTCTGTAGTAGAATAATCAGGACAAGACCTAGCTATATAAACCTTAGGCTTGGAAATACCAGATTTTGATTTGGTCTGCATGCCATGTGTATTGGCAGTAGATGAAATAGATTGCTCAACAAGATGTGATGGGAAGGGTGGATTAGTATTAATAATAGAACCAGATGGAACAAGATCAGAAGAAGAAGAAGAAGAAGTATTACCAGCAGCATGAGACATGTCTATAGTAGGTTGAGTAGCAGCAAGAGTGGATAACCCTGGTGAAGCTGATAAATTTGAGGATGGGGCTGATGATGAAACTGGGGAAGGAGAAAGTGATGGTGATAAAGACAAAGGAATGGAGAGAACAATAGGATATGAGAATGAAGAAGTAGATGAAGAAGCAGTGGATGGAGAGATAAACTTGAGAGTTTTATAAGGAAATATAGTTTCATCAAAGTAAACATGCCTAGACACATAAATTCGTGTAGCAGTGGGGTCAAAGCAAATAAAGCCTTTGTAACCAGGAGCATAACCAAGGAATATGCACTGAACGGTTTTGGTTTGTAACTTGTTTATGATATAAGGCTTTAAAAGTGGATAACAAGCACAACCAAAGGTCTTTAAATCTGAAAGGAAGGGTAATGTACCAAAAAAAAGCTCATAAGGGGATTGAAAAGTTAAGCTTTTGATAGGCATCCTATTAATAAGAAAGACTGAGATAGCACAAGCATGAAACCAAAATTGAGATGAAAGTGAGGCAGTATGCAAAAGGGTAAGTGTTGTCTCAACTCTATGCCTATGCTTCCTTTCTGCAAGGCCATTCTGTTCAGGGGTATATGGACAAGACTTTTGATGTACAATACCATGTTAAGAAAGAAAAGACTAAAAAGACTTTCCTATAAACTCTCCTCCACCATCAGACTGAAAAGTTTTAATGGAAACAGAAAATTGAGTTTGAACAAAACTATGAAACTTGACAAAGGTAGGAAAAACATCAGATTTATTTATTAATGGGAAAATCCAAGTGTATCGTGTACATTCATCTATGAAAGACACATAATATTTGAATCCTTCTAAAGACAAAGAGGGAGAAGGACCTTAAACATTACTATGGATGACTTGAAAGGGAACTACAGCTTTATTACTTGACAAATGAAAAGGCAGTTTGGACATCTTTCCAGATAAACAAGACTGACAAATCTGAGGTAAAGAATCCATTGAGAAGTCAATCTTGGCCTTAGAAAGCATATGAGAGATGACTTCATTGCTGGGATGTCCTAATCGTTTATGCCAAAGAGTGGTGTGAATTGTTTTTCCAAGGAAAGCAGAAGGAGAAGCAGAAATTGTAGGAGAAGATGGTATGTACAACGGTATGGGATAAAGACCATTGCTATTCAGACCTCAGTACAGCACTGTCCCTGTTGCTTGGTCCTGAATAGAAAAAGAAGAGGAATCAAAGGTAATAGAACAATTATTATCTCTGCATAGTTGAGAAACAGATAGAAGATTTGCAGCAATCTTTGAAACATGAAGAACATTAGGTAAATGTAAAGGCTTTGGAGAAGATGAAAATAAAGAAGTTGAACCAAGATGCTTCACATCCAAACCTACACCATTGCCCACTGTCACAGCAGCTTGACTCTCAAAGGGGGTAACAGAAGCCAAGTGAGATAGATCAGAGGTAAGATGATTGGTTGCACTAGTGTCGGTTAACCAAAAATCTTGTGGAGATGAGACAGTTGTGTGAAAAACTGGGGAAGAGACCTGCGAATGAGATTGCAATGGAGACTGAGAGTGGCCTTGTGAAGTCTGAAAAGATGGTGTAGAAAGAAAACCAGAACTACTGCCTTGAGAAGGAGATGACATGTGCTGATTCATGTTCTGATATGGCATGTGTGCTGTAGGATTCAAGCCTGGGGAAGCATTCATGTGCTGATTCATGTTCTGATATGGCATGTGTGTTGCAGGAGTATAGACTTGAGGAAGCACAACAGAAGACCAAGAGGAACAAGGATCAGCAAATACAGCATTCATTGCAGTAAGTGTGGAAGAGGGTGGTTTGCCTTGATAGGCATAATTGCCTCGGTGATAACAATCCACTGCTGAATGGTCTTTCTTGAGACAAATTTGGCATTGCACAATTGAAGATGATTGAGATGGAGGCTGTGGTGGAACAAATGGAACTTGTGATGGCCTGTGATAACACTCTGAAGCTTGATGTCCTCTTTTATGACAGATAGCACACTCAGGGATTGAAGCCAGAGTACCAAGAACTGAACCATAATTGTACAACTGAGTATGCCGTCCATTACCATAAGATCTACCAGCACCACCAAAATGTCGACCTCCATTACTATTTCTACCTCGACCTCGAAAATTTGCATTATAGCCAGTAACATGATAACCATTAAAAGGCTGAGGCATAAGTGCTTGAAACTGTTGTGAGGACATAAATGCTTGTGGTGGCAAAGAGGCAGAAGAGGAAGCAGCAAACTGAGTACTAAACTGAGGAGATGATATAGGATAAGAAGACATGGGACCACCTCCAGCTAAGAGAGCAGTCATATGAGGCATCTGCATCAGTTTAACCCTATTGTTCAAAGTTTCCTCTTCAGCAAGTAGTTGAACACGAAATTCTTGCAAAGAAATTGGATGTTCCCTAGCCTTAATCACAGTCTTAATCGTGTTGAATTCTGGAGGCAAACCATTTAAAGAAACAATCACAATGTCTTCATCACTGACACTAATTCCAATCGCAGAAAGCTGGTCTCTTGCATACTTCACTCGCTTGAGGTATTGATCGATAGAGTCTGAACCTTTTAGAATGGTTTGAAGATTCGTCTTTAGCTGCATTGCATTTGACCTTGAGACAGTAGAGTAACGCTCTTTGAGTTTTAGCCAAACCTCCCTTGATGTCTTACTCCCAACAATGTAAGACAGAGCATCAGAAGAGAGAGTGGCAGTGATTAAAGACATGAGTGCTTTATCATGTTTCTTCCACTCCTTGAATTCCATGGTATATTCAGCAGTAACCCCTTCTTCCTCTGTGATACGAAAAGGATTGGGACAAGGTATGGTTCCATCAATAAAACCGAGCAGATCATGCCCTTCAAGCATGGCTTCCAGTTGAAACAGCCAGGTGATGTAATTTGTATCATCAAGTCTCACAGTTACGAGATTGCAGATGTTAGACAATAAGGAAATGGGAGTGATAGTGGTCATGTTTGGAAACTGAGAAAAGCTAAGAATTAGGTAACAAATCTGAGGTAATCAACAAGAATTCTTGAATCAAAAAATCAAAAGATTCAAGAATTATCAAGCAGAAAAGAAGGAAAAATAATAAGAAGTAACAAAAAATATAGTGAATTTTATTAGTAAAGAAAAGATGACATGGTGCCTCAAATCACGAATTAAGCAATTGTGAAACAAAGAACATAAAGAAAGATTGAAGAAGCAGCAGCAAACAAAGAAATGAACAAGAATTCAAACAAAGAAAGGAACAAGAATTTTCTAGGGCACTATAAATTTTCCAAGAAAGTAAACGAATTTTCGCGAGAAAAATTGGACAAACAAAATGAAAGAAAGAAACGATCACACCTCGAGGATCGTGCGGAAGCTAGGATCGAAGCAAAGGTATCACCCTGAAGCTACAGCTCTGATACCATGATAATCTTTCATGGTTAAGCATAGTGTTTGGTTGCAGAGAAAAAGAGAAGGAAAAAGAAGAGAGAAAAGATGAAAGTAAAATGTGTACGTACTTGTAATGATTAATCGAATGAATGACCATCTACTGTACATTAAGCTTATATAAAGCTAAGCTTAGCTGTTCTAACTAATACAACTAACCATCCACTCTAACAACATCATAACAGCATCATAACAGCCACACAGCTGGCACAACAGCTGAGTCAGCAGTCAACAACATTGACCAAACTAACTTAGTTGCTATCCTTATTATCAGACTTCTTGCTCAAAAAACTCTTTGGGCCTAGGGAAATTGAAGTACGCAGACTGTACCAAAGAAGATTCATGAAGTTGACAGTCAAGTTAGCATGTGGTGTCCCTTGCAAATTACAAAAAAAATGAAAAAGTAAGAATCAAAACAAAAAAAATGAAAAAGTAAGAATCAAAACAAATAAAAGGAAAAAGTATAACAAAAATATAACCTCTCACTCTTGGGCATTAGACCACTTCATTGTTCTTCAATATAGGACTAAAGGGATAGGAATTACTGATATGGAAAATCCCTCTCTCTCTCTCTCTCTCTCTCTCTATCTCTCTCTGATTCCTCTTTTATTTGTTTCTCAAAGTGATTGAAATTGAAGTGGTTTGATTCTTTCATTTTTTTACCCCCACTGTCTTAATTGGTAATAATATATCAAATCCAAATATAAAAGATCCAAAATATAAAATAATAGTAGCAGCACATCTTGTGTATCAGTTACATTTCATAAGGAAAATATCAGTTACATTTCATAAGGAAAATAAATTGCCCAAATGTAGAGAACAACCCAGCCCTGTTGCCTTGGAACTCTCTGTCTCTTCGCTCAAAAAACATGTAAATGCTCAAACATTAAAAAAAAAAAAAAAAAGACAGAAACTTACATGGATGTTTAGAGGAGATGACCTCATCCATTTGTTTACAGCTTTATCCATGTAAGTTTACAACTTACATGGATGTTTACAGCGAAACCTTTCTCAGCTTCATCCATTTGTTGAGAGAAAGGCTATTGGCTGATGAGGTAGAACAGTAGGGAGGAGTGTGGGTTTTGGAAGCGGTTTATTTGGTTATCGGAGATTACAGAGAAAGGATGTTGGATGAGATCGAGTTTGAGAGAAAGTGTCAATTGTTTTAGAGGAGCTAGTGAGTAGGTGGTTTTTTTTACTTTTGTTTTTTAAAATTTTAGCAGTAGCTAGTTTTACAATTTTGCCCATGTTTAATTAAATTGGTTTCAATTGATATTTTAATTAATAAATGACATCTTTGGAATTCCTGAAAATTTCACCTAGGGAGGTGTTTGCTTTATATATATAGATATAGATTCAGATTATGTTTAAAATTTTATATACGTGCCATTGATATCATATATCATATCATGATGTTTTTTTTTTTTTTTTTGTATGATATCATCAGATCATGTTAATTTGCATGCATATGATCAGTATGTATATATATAATTTAAATTGAATGAGACAGCTGATTATTCTTGTGGCATAAGGTTGTAAATAGAGCATTATTTAGTATAATAATTTAATGTCCAAAAGTGGCTGGTACGAGAATTGGCCATTGCACCTCTCATAAACACCAAGGCTATGCATACCCTTTTGTTTAAATTATTTGGGCTTTAACTTTCACCTGGATCTGACTTTATATATTAAGAAACATGAACTATCAAACTTGCTTTGAATAGGGGTCCAAGTTAGAGTGATCATTACCAATTGTGCTGGGGTTGAGAGAACCAAATGCAAGTAGCTCCTCATCACACTCAAATTTGGCCATTTCTTTTTCTTCGAGCGTAACCCAAGCTTCAATACCATCCCCTTTTTTTGTATCCACCAACAAAATTAGGTTCTTGTAGTCGCTTCGCTGGCTAGTGGCCCATACAGGTTTGCCCCACCCAAAATCCATTTCATATATAGGGAGCTTGCACAAACTTGTGGTCCAATAAAGATTGATGCCGCCCTTGGTGTTCTTAAAGAGATCACCTCTCTCTCTCTGACACTCAGAGACCACCAAGAATCCATCATCACCTTTAAACCTGTTTGCCTTGTCACTGCAAAATCTTCTTAATCCTTTCCTCATAGTACTCACCAACTCGTGTAATTCTGTCTCGGTTTCTTTGAATACCAAAGGAACTGACCAAAACCAATTCCCCACGGCATTTTGGGGTATTTCCGGGACCATTCTCCGGCGCAGGTTCACCATTTGGGATAGTACCGTCGGCCTTGATTTATGATCATGACCAGAAGCAGCAATAGCACATCGTAAGATGATGGCCAAAACTAGTTGTATGTTTGTGGGACTGAACTCTTGGACTATACCCCCAACCTTGGCCTTGAGACTTGCCATATTTGACACGTTAAACACGAACCTTTTCGTCGTTAAACTTTGAGTCTTGATGTCCGAGGTGTTATTGGTGGGCATGGACAACTCTCTAGGTGGCAACAGAGACGCTCCATTAAATTCCGGTAGCACGAAACCATCATGTTGATCACGATTTATGGCTGCCCATGTTCGTACAAAGGTGTAGAGTGAGGTTCCATCTGCAATCTTGTGTAAAGGGGAAACCGCAATAGCAATTCCTCCACAGTTAAAAACACTGATTTGAACAAGCAAAATAACTGAACCCAAGGTTAACTGGGCCGTTTTCGGATCATATTGGGGGGTAAAGTGGTTGAGTAAGTTGGGTTGGGGTTGTTTGAGAAAGTCCGAGAGCTGACAGTTAACTCGGGCTTCGACAAAATAAGCCCCTTCATCATTGCAGTCAATGGAGGCAGGACCTTTGAGTCGGCCAGCCAATGGATAGAAGTGGACCAAAGTTTTGGATAGAGACTCTTGTAAGCGCTTGCAACTCTCTGAAGCTTTGGAAGCAAAATCAGTAGTGGCATTGTGGTGGGAGCTTGGGGTGTAGAAAAATAGGATGGAAGAGTATAAGGTAGGAGGAAACAGTTGGTCCAAAAGAGAGAGAGTGAGAATTCTTTGGTGATGAGGAGTTGGAGATGCTGGTTTAATGACCTTTCTTGAGGTGATTTCTACAAGTGAATGGATACAACTACTGAACCCATATTGTCTAATTGGATACAGACTTCTGTAGGTGCTTGCAACTCTCTGAAACTTTGGGAGTAAAATCCTCACCATACTGTTTGGTCTACTCGTTGGAGCCTTAGAGGAGAAGCAGTTCTTGGTGTTGAAAAAAAGAGCTTAACTGGAGGTTTAATAGAAAAGTGGACCAAGTTTTCTCACCAACTTTTGGATTTATATTAAACAACTAAAATTAAAAGTCAAGAAAAACAAGTAGCAGAGGATTCGAATATCTTTAATAATTAACATAGTCTGTCGATCTTTCCTGGGGTAATCTCTCCCTTCACTCATCATGTAAGTAGGTAGGACCTAGCCCTCCAATATGGTAGTAATAATACTTCTATATAACTGCATTTAGAAAAAATAAAGAAAAAACTTATCTAGTTAAACAATAAACACGTACCGACGTCTAAGATAACTATAAACAACGTACACAATTTATAAAGAAAATTGATGTTTAAAAGAGAATATAAGATGAAATGGTATGAGATATCGAAAATAGTAGCAAACTGATGTGTTTGAGAACTTTGATATTAGTATTTTGTAATTTTTGATGTTGATATATCTGATAGACATTGGCTTTTATTCGATGTCTATACTAATGCCTATAAGTATTTAATTTTCAACACATCAATATATATGACATCAACAAGTGGATTGAGTTTAGTAACTAAAATGAGATAAAATTTAAAAATTCATTAACCTATATGAGACAAGAAAATCGACATATATTGATCATTATGTAATATTAAAATGTTTTATTTATTTAAATGTAATTAGCTATAATAGGGAGACTTCCATTTAGGTCAATTAATTTTATAATTTACTATTTTAAAAATCTAACTAATTAAAGTCCAATAATATTGTAACTATTCTATATTTTATAATATTGGTACATTAGTTTTTATTTTTTTTACACATACCAAGAGTCGAGTGCTCAACGGTCATTTTCGAATGTTCGGTAATGTATTTTTACTTATTCCTCAAGTCCTAATTTGTCAACTTTATATTAGATTTTAACTCTGAAATTTTGGGCGGCCTTCATAAACCTTATTCTATATCCTAAGAAGGTATGATATGAACTTATATCTTATATCCTCAAAAAATAAAAAATAATAACATATTTCTTTGATAAGACAATGGTTAAAGGATTTTATTTGAAAAAAAAATTCATAAAATTTTTTTTCAAATAAAAAATGTTAGAACGACTAAACTCTAATTTTTCATAATTTGAATATTTATATGTATTTATTATACAAAATAAATATTTAAGAAGTAAGCAAATTTGTTATCTATCATTTCTAACCCAAAAAAGTCATTGAATTATCATGAGAGGTTGAGAGAGAAACATCACGTCCAGCTGTTTATTTTGACAAATTTTGATCATTGTTGATCAGTGCATCTCGAAATCATTTAAGTTGGGTCAAATATGTTTCGTGCAAGATTAGTCTAATTAAGAATGAGACAAAAACGCCAGATATCAGTTCAAGTAATTAATTAAGAACATTTGTCAGTACTACATCCAATATTCCGAATTGAAATCCTCCTCCAATATCATTTAAAAAAAAAAAAAAAAAAAAGGAAGAAGAAGGCAAATGCAACTGTGGCTTTCCCTAGTTAAACAATTTTTAAAAAAAGAAGACAAAATCAAACAAGATCAAAAGACCATTATTAATTAAACCATCGTCCCCATCTCGATCTGCTTTTCTATGAATCTCCAATTAAGCTCTCTTTTTCTCAGACCCAATACTTCCTTAAATGGTGATGATGATTTTTGCTTCCTCCTAAACCCTAAATCCTACAGAAGTTTCAGTTTTAATTAAGCTTCCTCAATATTTCATAGAGTTGTAATTAAGCACCTATAGAAGTCTGTATATCCAATTAGACAATATGGGTTCAGTAGCTGTACCCCATTCACTAGTAGAAATCACTTCAAGAAAGGTCATTAAACCAGCATCTCCAACTCCCCATCAGCACAAAATTCTCACCCTCTCTTTTTTGGACCAACCGCTTTCTCCTACCTTATACCCAACTATCATATTTTTCTACACCCCAAGCACCAACCACCATGCTAAGGGGTCCGCACATGGATTAAGGCGCGCACTAAGGGGCTTAAAAAAAAACATGTAATGAAACCAAGGACATGATCCATTCAGATGGGATTTCCAAACCAAGGACAAGCTGTAATCTTTTCTTTAATTAAAATGAAGTAGTGACTAGTGAGCATATTAAGAAAGTAACAAAAATCTTCCGTCCATAAAATTGTAAAGTGGACAACATTGTGCGGCATCCCAAATGACATGACCACCAGTATGCATGGGGCAGCTGTAGTATATAAGCAGTGAACAGTAGGGCTGGGTAAAAATACCGAAATACCGAAAAATACCAATACCGATACTGAAAAATACCGAAAAGTACCAATACCGAAAATACCGATAAATTCGGCAACGGTATTGGTTTACAAAACCCGGTACCGACGGTATACCAATACTGACTGTATATTAAAAAAATATAATTAAAATAATTCATTTTTATACATTTCTATACTATACTGGTATACCCTAAATATAAAATACTTAGTATTACCTTTCTATATAATTTATAATTTTATATAATTTATATCAAACATATATAAATTTATAAACCCTAAACCTATAACTTATATGTTTTTTAATTTATATGATACATTTTTATATAAAAACTAATTAAAAATACCCTAAACCCTAATATTATACTAAATTATAAACCCTATATAGTATATGTATATGATATCTCATAATAAATTACTAATTTCTATACCCTAGGTCCCTAATAGTGTAATACTATAAATTTATAATTCATAAATTCATAGTTGGTAACTTAGAGTTTGGTATATAGTATATAGTATAATACTATAATATGGTATAATATGGTATAGTATAGTATAATATGATAATATTAGTAATTTAGTATATTGTATAATATGATATAATAATAATATAGTAAACTATGGTATAATATGATATAATATATTAATATCAATATGGACTATGGAGTTATGGATTATTTATGATTTATGTAATTACCTCAATCATAAATGTATAATATGGTATAATATATTATTATTAGTATATGGTATTAACCATTTAGCCTAACGGCCCTATTAGGTATATGACCTATACCATATACCCTAAGGTTTAGAAGATGATATAAATTAAAAAACATGTAAACTATTAAGTTATTGACTATATACTATAAATTATAAAAAACATATGTAATAAAAATAAAAAACTCCAAACCCGAAAGTCCAAACCCCAATTGAAATTTGAAACCCCAAAATCCAAACCCTAAAATACCTTATTTATTCTTTACAAAATAAAACTTTATTTTTATTAATTTTTCTTTTCCTCCTTTCCCCCTAACCCACGTGCCTCCCCCCCCCCCTTTTCTTCTTTCTTTCTTTTCTTTTTCTTCTTCTCTCTCCTCCCACCCGTGTCTCTTTTCTTCTTCTTTTTTTCTCTTCTCTTCTCTTCTCTTCCACAACCCCTTATTTTCCTCCCAGCCACACACCCCGCCGCCAAACCACAATCCAAAACCACCACCTGAGACCCACCCGAGCAACCCTCCCAACCACACAAATCAACCCACCACCCGAGCAACCCTCCTTCCCAGCCACACAAATCAACCCACCACCGGATACCCCAAAACCCGAGAACCTCGAGACCCACCCCACCAGTCACCGGAGAAAGAGAGAGGAAGAAGATGGGGGTGGTCTAGCCGAAGATGTGCGCCGGAGAAAGAGATCGGGAAGAGAGAGAAGAGACAGAATCAGGGGGGTGGGCAGCCCGTTACCCACCAGTCACCGGAGAAAGAGAGGAAGAAGATGCAGGTTCTCGCAGGAGATGGGCGCTGGAGAAAGAGATCGGGCAGAGAGAGAAGTGAGGAGATAGAGGAGGGTTGTAGTCGGCACCGCCATTCTCCGACCAATACCGAAGTGATCGGTTACCGACCCATATCGGTCGGAATTCGGTATGGGTGTTTTGGTACAGTAACCGTACCGAACCCACCCCTAGTGAACATCATGAGAAGTTGAGAGCGTAATTGCATAGAACAAAAATCCAGACAAGCTTGGCCAATTAAGTTAACTCATGAAGGATAAAAATTTAAACTGGAGAGAACTGTATAATAAAATAGTAATTTAACAGTTTCATGGAACCTAGTTAGCATGCACGTGAAGTGAAGTTGAATTACATGAAATAAAAACAAAAGATGCACCAACATAACAGTCTTTCCAATACCTTCAATATTGCTAGAAGGGAAAAGTGATTTGAGATCAGAAGGGCACAACGCCAAATCAGTACAGATCTGGCGAAGTCGTAAGATTATGCTAAGTATGGTGGAATAGTTGCGCATTAAACTACCAGAATCCATGTAATTCCTCACAACACTCTTTGCTTCAGCTTCCATCTGATCATACAGTTCACGTTCTTCACCAGAAAGTTCCACATAACAAGTCTCTAGAGTTTTAGGTGGCAATCCGATCAGTCCCTTGTCTTTTGTTCTTCGCAAAGAAAGTGTTGCCATCATGGGCGTATCTATGTGGGGGCTGAGGTGGGCTGTAGCCCACCCCCAAATTTTTGTTAAAAAAAAAAAGTTACTACTACTATATAGTTCGTCTTAGGCTCTTAGCCCAATAGCCTAATACCCAACCCATGACAAAAAAAATAATATCTACTCAATACTCATTCTACTCAAGTAACTCAACACATTTAGATACCCTTCAGTCAAGCTTTCCGCCGCCCACCAACTGAAGTCTGAACTTCTTCAGTTCTCCTTTCTTTAGCTTTGAATATCATTATTTGATTCCAATTTTAATGTAAGTTTTCACTCATATATACTCAAATTTTTTTTTTCTCAATTTTTTCCTTCTCAAATGATTTGGATCCTCGTGATGGATTCAAATCATTTGACATTGACAAATCATGCACTTTGGTTAGTAAATTTTACCCTCAAGACTTTAATGCGCATGAACTGTTTAGCTTAAAAAACTAGTTGGAACATTATTAGTACTATGAGGCATGTGAACTTTTACAATTTAAAAATATGTTTTCTCTTTCGGAATTATGCCAATAATTGGTTAGAGAAAAAAAAAAATGCTGGTTGATTAAGAGATTGATTTGTCTAATGTTGACTCTTCTGGTTTCTATGGCAACAACAGAGCGATCATTTTTATCTATGAAAATTATTAATAATTGACTTCGGAACAAGATATGTGATGATTTCTTGTAGATTGTATGGTTATTCACATTGAAAAAGATATTGTTAATACTATTAGTTATGATTATATAATTTATGACTTTTATGCTTGTGAAGAAAGTCAGGGCTCAAATTAAGTAGTGTTCTATTATATTTGCATTACATGTTTTTTTTTATTATTTCTTCTTGGTATGAATATACATTTTGAGGGCTAAGGCTCATTACGTTCCCTCTTGACTAGGTGTATATTTTGTTTTGTATTAATGAAATTCATTTATGTCGTCGAATTTTGTTTAATAATAATTATAAAAGTGATTTAACAGTTTGTGTAAATTTGGGAAATGTCATAAAAACAAATAAGATGTTGTCGAAATTTTGCAAAAAAAAAAAAAATCACTAACAATAATGAGAAACTAGCTTGGATGTTTAGCCCACCCCACTTTAAAATCCTGGATACGCCCCTGGTTGCCATTAGAACCTGAAGCATTGGCAATACGCATTAGGCCCAACTTGAATTTTTGAAAAAGAAAACAGATAGACATGATTATGTATACTTAATTTTTAGGATAACTGGAAAAGAAAGCGGAAATACAAAATATTGAAATAAAGCACAAAAAAGTATGCATACAAAATATTCAAGGACTTTTAAGGCCTTTGATTACGCTTATAAATACAAAAAAAAAAAAAAACAGAAAAAAGAAAAGGAAAAGACAGTCCTGGTTGTTGATAAGGGTAGCTGACTAGGATGCACAGCTGTCCATTTGTTAAGAATCAGTTTCATTAGATTGTTAGCTTTGGTTGTTCTGTTAGTTAGTTACTTAGTCGGTGCTCTCTAAGTTTCATATATTGCCTAAGTATAAAGGCTCATGCTGTTAATTCCTTGTCTGTTAATAAAGATCCATACAACAAATTCTCTATTTTTCTCTCTCGATTCTCTCTGTTCTCTTATACTTTCTTTTCTTCCAAACACTCTCTGTTTGCATAAATCATGAATCTTAGCATGGTATCAGAGCCAATCATGGTGTTCAATCACGCTGCTGCAGTCTAAAGAGTTTAAGCTTGGCTTCCCAGGTTTCTTGATCATCGATTCTCTTTTCTCTTTTGATCATCGATTCTCTTTTCTCTTTTCTCTTCCCAGGAATTACACCCATTTCTGTGAAAATCTAGGGTTCTTGCAATTGGTTTCAGATTTCTTGCATCCTTTCTCTTTTATCTTTTCTCAAATTAAAATTCTGATAATCTTGCTTCTACTTGTATCTGTTCTCTTATTCTAGTATCATTGATTTGTCTGAGTATTGAGAAAATTTTCTATTACCTGTTTCCAAACACGTAGCTTCGATTCTGTTTGATCTTGCACTTTTTCTGTGAGATCCTAGTGCTCTTCGCCTTTCTTTCATTCTTGATTCCTTTCTTGCTGCTATTTTCCTAATTACCATGACAACCCCAATTACTTTGCTTCCAAATATTTGCACTTCGGTCACTGTGCGTCTTGATGACACTAATTTTGTTACCTGGAACTTTCAATTGGAATCTATGCTCGAGGGGCATGATCTTTTTGGGTACATTGATGGATCTATTCCATGTCCCCCGCCGTACAAAATCACTGAAGAGGAAGGTGTTACATCTCAAATTAATCCTGAATACAAAGAGTGGAAGAAAAATGATAAAGCACTCATATCACTAATTACTGCTACACTATCTTCAGATGCTTTGAGCTATGTAGTTGGTAGTAAAACATCAAGGGATGTTTGGTTGAATCTCAAGGATAGGTACTCTGCTATTTCAAGATCTAATCTGATGAATCTCAAAACCAACCTGCAAACCATTCAGAAAGGAGGTGATTCTGTAGACCAGTATTTGAAGAAAATCAAGGCAGCTCGAGATCAGCTTACTGCTGTTGGGGTTAACATCAGTGATGAGGATATCATCATTCTTACTCTTAATGGGCTTCCCCCAGAATATAATACCATAAAAACTGTGACTCGTGCTAGAGAGACACCCTTATCTCTTCAGGAATTCAGATCACAATTGCTTGCTGAGGAAGACACTTTGACTCTCACTGCTAAACTTATGCAGTTGCCTACTCTTACCGCTATGGTAGCTCAGAATCAAGCTCGGTCTTCTACTTCAGCTCATTCATCACCTTAAATTGAGATTCGAGCTCCTGCTCAAAAGTTTAATTTTCATGGCAGTTATAACAGCGGTTATCCTCATGTAAATTATAACTCTGGTTTTCAACATCACACAGGCTATAACAATGGTGGTTATTTTCATAGAGGCCGTGGTCGAGGCAGGTATAACAATGGCTATCAGTCTGGGGGGTATGGTGGTCGATCCTTTGGTAGAAGATCTCATAATGCTCAGTATTATTCATTTGCTCCTGGAGTTCTTGGTTCTGGTCAGGTTGCATATTCTATGCCACTTGAGTGTCAGATTTGCTACAAAAGAGGTCACTCAGCTCAGGATTGCTATCACAGACATTCTCATGTCCAACCTCAGTACCAATTTGTCGATGAACCAACTTCGCACTCAAATGATCCTCCATCTCCTCACATGGCTCAATCATGTCAAATCTGCCATAAGCAAGGCCACACTGCTCTTGATTGCTTTCATCGAACTAATTTTGCATATCAAGGCAAGGCTCCCTCAGCCTCATTATCTGCTATGACTGCATCTTTCAGTCCTACCACTTCTATGGAAGATTTTTGGCTTACAAATTCAGGTGCTTCAACTCATATGACTGCTGACTTGCACAAGCTCACTACATCGACCCCTTTTTCAAGCAAGGAGGCAGTGATTGTTGGCAGTGGTGAAGGGTTAGATGTTCATCATATTGGCTCTACCTCTATTACCCCTTCACCTTCTCAGTCTTTATTATTAAACCAAGTCTTGCATGTGCCAAAATTATCTGCTAATCTGTTGTCCATCAATCAATTATGTAAAGAGAATAACTGCAGACTAATCTTTGATTCTTCTTCCTTTCTTATCCAGGACAAGCACACAGGGAGAGTGTTGTACAAAGGGATGAGTAGCCATGGCTTGTATCCCATTCCTCATTCTACTTCATTTCAACTTCAACCATCTCGTTTTACTTCGTCAACCATTCCTCATTCTACTTCATTTCAATTTCAACCATCTCATTTTACTTCTTCAACAGCATTGCTTGGTCATACTGTCAAGACTTCATTGTGGCATCATAGATTGGGGCATCCATCCAATGATGTGGTGACCAAGATCCTCTCCAAGCACAATGTTTCTTTGTTGTCTGATTCTCAGAGGTCCATTTGTCAGTCTTGTTTAGCTGGGAAAATGACCAAGTTACCAATTTCATTGTCTAGTACTAAGTCTAAGTTTCCTTTTGAGGTCATTCATACTGATGTTTGGGGTCCTTCCCCTTCTCTTTCTATTGAAGGCTCTAAATACTATGTTACCTTCATAGATGAATGTACAAGATATGTTTGGTTATTTCCTCATGTTAATAAATCAGATGTATTCTCCTCTTTCGTCAAATTTCATTCTCTTGTGCAAAATCAATTTTCTGCTTCAATTAAGATCTTGCAATCTGATGGTGGTGGTGAGTTTGTTAACCATTCTATTAAGTCATTTTTCTCTACACATGGCATTCTTCATTACGTTTCTTGTCCTTATACCCCTGAACAGAATGGGTTGGCAGAGAGAAAACATAGACATATAGTTGAGACAGCAATCACCTTGCTCACTGCAGCATCTTTGCCTCAGAAATTTTGGCTTTATGCTTGTGCCATCTCTGTTTTTCTAATCAATCGACTGCCCTGTCCTAATCTTGATTTTAAATCACCTTTTGAGTCTTTATTTGGCCACTTACCTTCTATTGATTTTCTGAAAACATTTGGATGTGCTTGTTATCCACTTCTCAGACCTTACAATACCAATAAACTGCAACCAAAGACCCGTCAGTGTGTGTTTCTTGGTTATGCATTTGGTTACAAAGGGTACATTTGTTTTGAGCCTTCTCATGCCAAATTTTATATTTCTAGGCATGTTTTATTTGATGAGTATACTTTTCCCTATAAGTCTAACCAACTTGGTTCTGTTTCTTTGCAATCTCACCATACACCATCCACACCAATTGTTTTGTCTGTACCTCTTCCTACTTCTGTTGTTCCACAGGTCCCTTGTTCAGTCAATTCTCATCGCTCAGCTACTCACCCTCCCTCTCTAGACTCCCTGCAGCTTGATCTTGGCAATGGTACTTCAAGTTTATCCTCTCCTGAAGCTTCTCCTGCTGCGTCAGCCTCTTATGGGGCTTCTGGCACCCCACTCGGTTCTGCAATTGCTTCAGTACCTTCCAATGCCTCTGCAGACGAACATTTACTGTCAACTATCTCTCCACTTTTGCTCTCTCAGCCAGATATCTCAGTCTCTACCGCTATTCCTGTTAGTGCCATTCCCACTGATCTACCAGTGCCACCACTTGGGACTACCACTAATAGTCACTCCATGAAAACAAGGTCCAAGAGTGGAATTTTTAAACCAAAAGCTTATCAAGCTTCCCATAAAGTTGATTTATCTGAAGTTGAGCCTTCTACCTTTTCATCTGCTGCCAAAATTTCTCAATGGCAGCAGGCCAGGCAAGAGGAATATGATGCACTTCAACAACAAGGTACTTGGACTCTTGTTCCTAGACCATCTCATAGAAATATTATTGGCTGTAAATGGGTGTATAGGATCAAGCGCAATCCAGATGGTTCTATCGCCAGGCATAAAGCTCGGCTTGTCGCTAAGGGCTTTAGTCAGGAGGCTGGTATAGATTATGAGGAAACATTTAGTCCTGTGGTAAAACATGCTACTGTGAGGGTCATTCTAGCTCTTGCTGCTCATTTTGGTTGGAAGCTTCAACAATTAGATGTTAAAAATGCTTTCTTACATGGCATTTTAAATGAGGAGGTTTATATGCAGCAACCTCAAGGTTTTATTCACCCTACTCATCCTGGCTATGTTTGCAAGCTTCAAAAGTCTCTCTATGGTCTCAAACAGGCTCCAAGAGCCTGGAATGAACGTTTTACTAGTCATTTACCAAGTTTAGGCTTTCAGGCCTCAGTTGCAGATTCTTCATTGTTCATTAGGATTAAAGGGAAGACTATCATCCTGCTGCTTTTGTATGTTGATGATATAATTTTAACTGGGAATGATTCTGCTGCCGTTCAAGACATTATTACTCAGCTTTCTACTGAGTTTGATATGAAAGACTTGGGAGAACTTAGTTATTTCTTGGGGCTTCAAGTCTCTACTACATCACAGGGTTTATTTGTGAATCAGTCCAAATATGCTAAGGATTTACTTTATAAGGCTGCTATGATTGACTGCAAGCCTTGTTCTTCCCCAACTTTGCCTACTACCAAGCTCTCTAAGTATGAAGGTGTTCCTCTTGCAGATCCCACTCAGTTTCGAAGTATAGTGGGAGGTTTGCAATATCTCACATTCACAAGGCCGGATATTGCTTTTGCAGTCAATACCATTTGTCAGTTTATGCAGAGCCCTACTGATCTCCATTATAAAGCTATGCAACGGATCCTTCGATATTTGCAAGGCACTTTAGACTATGGCCTTCACTATAAATCTGGTCCTTTGGAGCTTAATGCCTATAGTGATGCAGACTGGGGAGGGGAACCTGATGAGCGAAAATCCACTTCAGGCTTTGTTATTTTCTTAGGTGATAATCCTGTGTCTTGGTGCTCACGCAGACAACCTACTGTTTCCAGGTCTTCCACAGAAGCAGAATATCGTGCTATGGCCATTACTGCTGCAGAACTTGCTTGGCTCCGGCAATTGATTTGTGACTTGCATCTGTTCTTACCTTCAGCTCCAGTCATCCATTGTGATAACATTTCAGCTATGGCTCTCTCTTCTAATCCCGTCTTCCATTCTCGAGCCAAGCACATCGAAATCGACTATCACTTTGTTCGAGAGAGAGTTACCAGAGGGGATATTCAGCTTGATTACATTTCCACTCAAGAACAACTTGCTGATATTTTGACCAAAGGATTGTCTTCACCTCAGCTTCGTTTTCTTCGCACCAATCTGATGATCGGTCCACCCAAGCCTCAGATTGAGGGGGGCTGATAAGGGTAGCTGACTAGGATGCACAGCTGTCCATTTGTTAAGAATCAGTTTCATTAGATTGTTAGCTTTGGTTGTTCTGTTAGTTAGTTACTTAGTCGGTGCTCTCTAAGTTTCATATATTGCCTAAGTATAAAGGCTCATGCTGTTAATTCCTTGTCTGTTAATAAAGATCCATACAACAAATTCTCTATTTTTCTCTCTCGATTCTCTCTGGTCTCTTATACTTTCTTTTCTTCCAAACACTCTCTGTTTGCATAAATCATGAATCTTAGCAGGTTGTAAGTCATCGATCAACCATGTCTTCAATCATCTCTAACCTGTTATTTAAATAATTATTTCGGAGAAAAGCAATTTGCTCTCCTCCAGACCCTATTTAGAGTGAAGGAAGAAAGGGGGCTTGAGTCGTACGTCTAGTAAAGTTTGGTTTCATGAGCAATTGAGATACTAAAGATCATGTGCCAAAGACTCAAAAGGAACGATTTCATGTTACACTCCTTCACTTCGATCCATGTCGATTAATCTATTGCAAGTGGAAAGGGCAACATAAACAGCATAAGAATGATTTCGAAATTGTCAAAGAATCTAATCTATTATGTTCAAATTTTTTTCCAAAACAAGCAATTGTTGTGTAATATAGAAAAACAATGATATGAGAGCACCTAACCATGCAGATAAACAGAGTATAAGAGGAGAAAATTGCATGTGATACATACTTCCGTTGCATAGATCCAAATCTGTTTATACAAAAAAAAATAATAATAATAATAATTGAAAAAAAAGAAAGAAAACAAAAACAAAAATGGGAGCACATTATTACCTGCAGACGTGAGAGCCCCTTCTTGTTACCTTGAGCAAGCGGGCGCTGCACCAAGCTTTGCCAGTAGCTCTTAATTGAAAAAGGCTCAAACCGCAAGAATGCCATCAAAGAAAACAAATCAAATGAGCCATTCTGGATTGGTGTTCCTGTAACAACCCACCTTCGCTTAGCCTTCAAATTAGTTACAGCTTGACTTTGTTGAGCATTGACATTCTTTATCATGTGTGCCTCATCCAAAATCACCCGCCACCACTCAATCTCTTTAACAGGGGAGCTTGTCCAAGAATGTTCAGTAGCCAGAATACTATATGTACTCAACACTATATCATACTTCTTAAGCTCTTCAGCATTGCGAGTCCGATCCCCATAATACATATACACCTTCAATCTGCCTGGCCTAGTGTGTTCTCCTAGCTGTGTTACCCAAGTTGAAAATACAGAAGGAGGGCACACAATTAACGTTGTCTTGCTAATGGAATCAGCAGAAGACTTTTCATTTACACTCAGAGATTTTCCTTTCACATTGGTATCCTCAGTTTTGCGTTTTTTTCGTGAACCCGTGTCCTTTTTACTTGGTCTACCCCTCTTACCCTTCTTACTAACCGAAACAGACAACTCCTCACCCTCACCCTCACCCATTTCATTATCATCTAGTATGCTTACATCCACACTACCACTACCAACTGAAGCAGGAAGAGCACTACCATATTTATCGAAAGCAATCAAAGAAAGCAAAGTTAGAGTTTTACCCAACCCCATATCGTCAGCGAAAATGCCACCTCGTAGAGGCTCAGGTCGCTTATCTGTATGATAATTGGTCAACACATTCACAAAAGACCCATCTTTCTCTTCCCAAAACGGAGGCAAGTCACCGGAATTCTCTCTATGCACCAACCACCCCAAACCTTCTTTTTGGTGGACAAACAGCTCCGATTTGATCACTTCCCTGGGAGGCTCCAATGCTTCCAAAGCACCATTTTTGCTCGTAAGCCCATCAGAAGTCCTCTTCCTTTTCTAAACATATGATGTATAGAGGAGCTCCACTCCTTGTGAATCAACAATTCAAAACTCCGGATAAGACTGAATGAAGGGGAAATTTGAAAAACTAGTCAAAATTCAAAGATATTTTAGCCTTTTTTTTTAGAGTTTTAGAAATATAGCCCTCAAATATTGCTCGAGCATACCATGAGTACTGCTAAAATGCCCCTCGAGCATTGCTCGATAGAGTTTAAGAACTATTCGAGTGAGATTCGAGCTACTCGAGGGTTTATTTATAAAATTATTGTTTTAAAAAAACAAAAAGTTAAATGTCTATGAATAAAACAAATTTTTTCGAACTTTCCAAACTTGTCTAACTCTCCCCTCTACAAACAACCAAACCTTTCCAACTTTTTGTCTCAAAAAAATTTCTAGCGTTGAGATGATTTTTGTTTTTTTGTTTTCCTTGATTGTTTGAATTGAATGAAGATGGTATGTGGCTTGTGAGGAGGTTGATATATGGTAGATAAAATTAATTGGTATTGGTGGAGGTTGCAGGTTCCATTGAAGTTGGGGTTGATTTCCGGCATGAATTTTGTGAATATCAACCTTCCTCTCGAGTAGTGCTCGAGCTCCATTTCCTGTATTGAGTATCCATTGCATTTTGCTCATTGTCTCCGAGGGTGCTACTCGATGATCCCTCAAGTAAAGTTATTATTAATGTGTTACAGACTTATATATAGTGATCTAGCAATTGAGCTCTCAATCATGGTAATGTTCAAAATTTATAACTTTAGAGTTTGTTTAAATTGTTTTTGGTTGGGAAAAAACCTTTTTGTTAGCAAATTTAAACGAAATTTTGTTAAAACCTTTCTATTATTGGTGATTCTTCGAGTTTCTTGTTGTGATGGTGATGTATTGGTCTCAAGAATGAACGTTCTTATTGACCATTTTCTTGTAGTTTATGGGCAAATATTCAATCCAACAATCATTCATTTTTTTTTTGCCGTTATGCAACAATCATTCTTAACTATGCATTATACTAATTATGTTTAAAATTTTATATACGTGCCATTGATATCATATATCATATCATGATGTTTTTTTTTTTGGTATGATATCATCATATCATGTTAATTTGCATGCATATGATCTGTATATATATATAATTTAAATTGAATGACACAGCTGATTATTCTTGTGGCATAAGGTTGTAAATAGAGCATTATTTAGTATAATAATTTAATGTCCAAAAGTAGCTGGTACGAGAATTGGCCATTGCACCTCTCATAAACACCAAGACTATGCATACCCTTTTGTTTAAATTATTTGGGCTTTAACTTTCACCTGGATCTGACTTTATATATTAAGAAACATGAACTATCAAACTTGCTTTGAATGGGGGTCCAAGTTAGAGTGATCATTACCAATTGTGCTGGGGTTGAGAGAACCAAATGCAAGTAGCTCCTCATCACACTCAAATTTGGCCATTTCTTTTTCTTCGAGCGTAACCCAAGCTTCAATACCATCCCCTTTTTTTGTATCCACCAACAAAATTAGGTTCTTGTAGTCGCTTCGCTGGCTAGTGGCCCATACAGGTTTGCCCCACCCAAAATCCATTTCATATATAGGGAGCTTGCACAAACTTGTGGTCCAATAAAGATTGATGCCGCCCTTGGTGTTCTTAAAGAGATCACCTCTCTCTCTCTGACACTCAGAGACCACCAAGAATCCATCATCACCTTTAAACCTGTTTGCCTTGTCACTGCAAAATCTTCTTAATCCTTTCCTCATAGTACTCACCAACTCGTGTAATTCTGTCTCGGTTTCTTTGAATACCAAAGGAACTGACCAAAACCAATTCCCCACGGCATTTTGGGGTATTTCCGGGACCATTCTCCGGCGCAGGTTCACCATTTGGGATAGTACCGTCGGCCTTGATTTATGATCATGACCAGAAGCAGCAATAGCACATCGTAAGATGATGGCCAAAACTAGTTGTATGTTTGTGGGACTGAACTCTTGGACTATACCCCCAACCTTGGCCTTGAGACTTGCCATATTTGACACGTTAAACACGAACCTTTTCGTCGTTAAACTTTGAGTCTTGATGTCCGAGGTGTTATTGGTGGGCATGGACAACTCTCTAGGTGGCAACAGAGACGCTCCATTAAATTCCGGTAGCACGAAACCATCATGTTGATCACGATTTATGGCTGCCCATGTTCGTACAAAGGTGTAGAGTGAGGTTCCATCTGCAATCTTGTGTAAAGGGGAAACCGCAATAGCAATTCCTCCACAGTTAAAAACACTGATTTGAACAAGCAAAATAACTGAACCCAAGGTTAACTGGGCCGTTTTCGGATCATATTGGGGGGTAAAGTGGTTGAGTAAGTTGGGTTGGGGTTGTTTGAGAAAGTCCGAGAGCTGACAGTTAACTCGGGCTTCGACAAAATAAGCCCCTTCATCATTGCAGTCAATGGAGGCAGGACCTTTGAGTCGGCCAGCCAATGGATAGAAGTGGACCAAAGTTTTGGATAGAGACTCTTGTAAGCGCTTGCAACTCTCTGAAGCTCTGGAAGCAAAATCAGTAGTGGCATTGTGGTGGGAGCTTGGGGTGTAGAAAAATAGGATGGAAGAGTATAAGGTAGGAGGAAACAGTTGGTCCAAAAGAGAGAGAGTGAGAATTCTTTGGTGATGAGGAGTTGGAGATGCTGGTTTAATGACCTTTCTTGAGGTGATTTCTACAAGTGAATGGATACAACTTCTGAACCCATATTGTCTAATTGGATACAGACTTCTGTAGGTGCTTGCAACTCTCTGAAACTTTGGGAGCAAAATCCTCACCATACTGGTTGGTCTACTAGTTGGAGCCTTAGAGGAGAAGCAGTTCTTGGTGTTGAAAAAAAGAGCTTAACTGGAGGTTTAATAGAAAAGTAGACCAAGTTTTCTCACCAACTTTTGGATTTATATTAAACAACTGAAATTAAAAGTCAAGAAAAACAAGTAGCAGAGGATTCGAATATCTTTAATTAATAATTAACATGGTCTGTCGATCTTTCCTCGGGTAATCTCTACCTTCACTCATCATGTAAGTAGGTAGGACTTAGCCCTCCAATATATCTATATGAACGTTTTCCTTACTTGATTTTTTCGCGGCCTGTTTTTATTTGTTAATGAACTAGAAAAAAGCCTCTGCCAGTTGGATATATGTGCCTCCATGTTGACATTGTTGACCTAAGTTAAATTATTACGTTCCTCCGGCAGTACTCAACATTAATCACAATTTTTGAATATAATTAAACATTTGTACGCGATGCTTCTGGCCACTTCAATATATGGCATCTCTATCTTCCACACACACACTCATATATGGTGAATACTCTAATGGTTGAATAAGTAAGGTCTTACAGTGACCGGATCTACACTGTGGGTATAGCCCACCCCATATTAAATAATAATAATAATAATAATAATACACCTATATTTTTTACCCAGCCAACCCAATGGAAAAAAAAAAAAATTTCCTAAATTTGTCTCTTCCTCTCCATCCCTCACCGGTCCTTCTTATATTTTATTATTTTAGCCATTAATTTAGAGATTTAAAGATGAGATAATTAGGTTTAGTTCCTTTTAAAAAACAGGTTTTAGATAAAGGCCGGAAGTGTTTTAAAATTTATAAGAAAATTCTTTTAATTCATAATAATTTATAAAAAAATTCTTTTAATTTATAATAAAGTTATTTTAATTTATAAGAAAATCTTTTTAATTTATAATAAAGTCCTTCCTCGATTTGAATGGTATTTTCCTCAATTTGAAGGGTTTTTCCCCTCTTAGGAAATAGAGTGGGTTTTGTAAAAGCTGCATGTTAGGTTTTAACTCCGAAATTTTGGGCGGAGCTCAAAATCTTAGAGTTAAAACCTAACATAAAGCCGTTAAAGAAAAAAAACTAAAAGGACTTAATTAAAAACCCTAAATCACTACCGGTTTTAGTTTAAGAAAGACTAATAAAATGAACTGAACTCTAAGTCTCTATATTTAAATATTTAGACATTCAATTTTATGCAATAGTTGTGGTATTTATAATTTACTTTTAAATGTTTCTAAAATTAAATAAAAATTAATATTTGATTATCCAAATTGTTCTAAAACTCAAAGAAAACTCGTATAATTTATTGATGTGAGAATATGAGATTGCTTTTAAACTCAATCTCAATTATTGAAATTGCAAGTTTGGAAACCAATTAACCTCTAAATTTCAATATTAAATTCTAGTTGCATATTGCTAGAAAAATAGATTGCTATTGTGTGATTTTGTTTTGTAAAATATCCTTACATGTTCATAATATATTACCAATATGTTCTAGTTTATAATGTCGAATCATCCACAAATTTCAAAGAGAAGAAAAAAATTTCTTTCTTATTTTAAGAAGACAAACGACCCTTCTTTATTTATACTAATTTGTGATTATAAGTCTCAAATAGTTGAGTCTCAAAGTGAAGGAGTTGAGACTCAAAGAGTCGAGTTGGATCCAAATGTTGAGATTACTACTAGTGCGCATTTTTGAACGTGATCCAAAATTACATCAAGCAATATGGAAGTATCCTAAATGAATGAACATGATAATGTTCGAAGAGCCTATAATACACTTAAGACTACGTCCCTTCCTGACTAGATGTATATTTCATTAATAATCTTTTATGTTTATTAATAAAATTTCCTCATACCATTGAAGTTTTTTTTAGCCCCTCTCCAATTCTAATTATTGGATCTGTCCCTGTCTAATTACTATATTTATTTCATATTTAGAAAAAATAATATTCCACATTGAATATTGAATTCAATGCATGCTGTAAACCACATTGGATGCATGCAATTGGTCACTTATGCGACCTTAAGATCTGGACGGGATATGTAAATAAAGTATAAATAGAAAGTTAGTTTTGATTAATATATACGACTACACGGTAGCTACAGCTAGGTTCAAACCAAACCAGTACGTACAACAATCGCCAGTTGCTTAACACCCAACAGATCATATATATATATATATATACACACGCGCGCGTGTTAGTCTTTTCACACTCGCTCCCACGAGTGTAAAATAATTATTTTTATTATGTAAATATTGATATTTTGGCAAATATAATAAATTTAATAGATAACAGAGTAAATTTGAGAAAAATAATTAAGATAAGAGTTGCGATAATTAATTAAAAAAAAAAAGACGGCAAATCAATTCTCATGATCGAAAAAATAAATTTAAAAATAAATAAACAATTATTAAATTTGAGTCAAAATCATCTCAACCAAATCCGAAAATAATTCAAAAATAATTTTGTTTTATTATATATATTTAATTTGTTAATTTAATTTTGAAAATTGGTAGGTGACACCTTTACTTTTGATATGATCGATGTATGTGGTTGGAGAGGTATAAGACAATTGATGGAATTGACTCAATTGATCGAGCTTTCTTTTTTTCTGTGCGGCTGTTTCACATCTGCCACTTCTGAGTAATTGTAATTGGTATAATTTGCCTTTAGTTTTCTTTTCTTTCTTTCTTTCTTTTTTATCACACTCTGCTTGTGTACTTGTGTTGTGCCCACTTCAATCTTAACAAATTTTTCATAAAACAAAATTTAGAGCATCTTTAAATAAAATTCTCTCATTGACTATGGTTTTTTAGTCTAAATTACTTTACCTGCAAGAGACTTACTGTGATTGGATTTATACATTCATTGGTGCGCACATGCCTGTCTTGCTTATGTTACTTAATTAAAGAGGGTATGGGCTCTTTTTTCTCCCTCTAATTACAACTATGCTCCTCGTGACTGTAATAGGGTGGCACATAGCTTTAAATTGTAGTTCTGCTTCCTCTTGGTATGGTGAGATACCATCTTGGTTGCTTTCCCATCTCCAAGAGGACAGAACTTTGTAATTTTTTTCCCTTTCTAGTATCTATATATAAAATCTGCTTCGGTTCTCAAGAACAAAAGAAAAACTATAAATTTCAGATGTGCAAGACTGCTGAAAATGCAACAACATATTTTTTTTCCTTGATGAGGCCTAGATGCAATGACATTCTTTCTTGGATGTAAAGAGAGCTAGATTTTCATTATAAATGATTAGGTGTTTAGCCCTAGATGAGGGTAATCGAATACGGATATAGGTAAATAACCACATTCTTTATAATGTTATTACACATATCCAATTGTTGGGTTAGGGATCAATATATTAATGGTTCCTAAATTTTGTAGGATATGTAGTTTTTTTAAACAATGAGAAATTAGTGTTACTTTCAAGTATATGTATTTAACTTATGTGTTTATGAAATCTTGAAAATTTATGGTAGTAATAATACTTCTATATAATTGCATTTAGAAAAAATAAGTTAAACAATAAACACGTACCGACGCCTAAGATAACTACAAACAACACAATTTATAAAGAAAAATTGATGTTTAAAAGAGAATATAAGATGAAATGGTGTGAGATATCGAAAATAGTAGCAAACTGATGTGTTTGAGAACTTTGATATTAGTATTTTGTAATTTTTGATGTTGATATATCTAATAGACATTGCTTTTATTCGATGTCTATACTAATGCCTATAAGTATTTAATTTTCAACACATCAATATATATGACATCAAACAAGTGGATTGCGTTTAGTAACTAAAATGAAATAAAATATAAAAATTCAATGACCTATATGAGACAAGAAAATCGACATATATTAATCATTATGTAATATTAAAATGTTTTATTTATTTAAATGTAATTAGCTATAAAAGGGAGACTTCTATTTAGGTCATTTAATTTTACAATTTATTGACTAAAGTCTTATAATTTTTAAAATTCTAATTAATTAAAGGCGAATAATATTGTAACTATTTCATGTTTTATAATATTGGTCAATTAGTTTTTATTTTTTTTACATATACCAGGCGCCGAATGCTCAGAGATTATTTTTCGAATATTTGGCAGTGTATTTTTATTTCTTCATGTTTGTCGATTTTATATTAAATTTTAACTCTGATATTTTGAGAGGCCTGCACAAACCTCATTATATGCCCTAAAAAGGTATGATATGAACTCATACCTTATACCTTTAAAAAGTTAAAAATAATAACATATTTATTTGACAAAACAATGGTTAAAGGACTTTATTTAAAAAAAAAATTCATAACATTTTTTTCTAAATAAGAAATGTTAGAAAACTCTAATTTTTCATAATTTGAATATTTATATAATTATATGTATTTATTATACAAAATAAATATTTAAGAAGTAAGCAAATATGTTATCTATCATTTCTAACCCAAAAAAGTCATTCAATTATCATGAGCAGTTGAGAGAGAAACATCACGTCCAACTGTTTATTTTGACAAATTTTGATCATTGTTGTGTGCATCTCGAAATCATTTAAGTTGGGTCAAATATGTTTCGTGCAAGATTAGTCTAATTAAGAATGAGACAAAAACGCCGGATTTCAGTTCTAGTAATTAATTAAGAACATTTGTCAGTACTACATCCAATATTCCGAATTGAAATCCTCCTCCAAATTCTCCAATATCATTTTATTAGTAAAAAAAAAAAAGTCAAATGCAGGCTTTCCTAGTTAAACAATTAAAAAAAAGAAGACAAAATCAAACAAGATCGAAAGACCATTATTAATTAAACCATCGTCCCCATCTCGATCTGCTTTTCTATGAATCTCCAATTAAGCTCTCTTTTTCTCAGACCTACTACTTCCTTAAATGGTGATGATGATTTTTGCTTCCTCCTAAACCCTAAAACCTACAGAAGTTTCAGTTTTAATTAAGCTTCCTCAAAATTTCATAAGAGTTAACTGTAAGCACCTACGTACAGAAGTCTAGTATATATCCAATTAGACAATATGGGTTCAGTAGGTGTACCCCATTCACTAGTAGAAATCACTTCAAGAAAGGTCATTAAACCAGCATCTCCAACTCCCCATCAGCACAAAATTCTCACCCTCTCTTTTTTGGACCAACTGCTTCCTCCTACCTTATACCCAACTATCATATTTTTCTACACCCCAAGCACCAACCACCATGCTACTACTACTGATTTTGCTTCCAAAGCTTCAGAGAGTTGCAAGCGCTTACAAGCCTCTCTGTCCAAAGCTTTGGTCCACTTCTATCCATTGGCTGGCCGACTCAAAGCCCCTACCTCCATTGACTGCAATGATGAAGGGGCTTATTTTGTCGAAGCCCGAGTTAACTGCCAGCTCTCGGACTTTCTCAAACAACCTGAACTCAACTTACTCAACAAATTTATCCCACAAAATGATCCGAAAACGGCCCAGTCAACCTTGGGTTCTGTAGTTTTGCTTGTTCAAATCAGTGTTTTTAACTGTGGAGGAATCGCTATTGCGGTGTCCCCTATACACAAGATTGCAGATGCAACCTCACTCTACACCTTTGTACGAACATGGGCAGCCATAAATCGTGATCACTATGATGGTCTCGTGCTACCGGAGTTTAATGGAGCATCTCTGTTGCCCCCTAGAGAGTTGTCCATCCCCACCACCATTACCTCGGACATCATGTGTCAAAGTTTATCGACGAGGAGGTTCGTGTTTGACGTGTCAAAGATCGAGAGTCTCAAGGCCAAAATTCGGGGTATGGTCAAAGAGTGCAGCCCGACAAACGTACAACTGGTTTTGGCAATCTTCTTGAGATGTGCTATTGCTGCTTCAGATCATGATCATCAATCAAGGCCAATTGTACTATCCCAAATGGTGAACCTGCGCCGGAGAATGGTCCCGGAGATACCAGAAAATGCCATGGGGAATTGGTTTTGGTCAGTACCGGTGGTAGTCAAAGAAAATGAGACAGAATTACAGGAGTTGGTGAGTCCTATGAGGAAAGGATTAACAAGCTTCTACACTAACAAGGCAAACAGATTTAAAGGTAAGGATGCATTCTTGGTAGTCTCTGAGTCTATAAGAGAGAGGGGTGATCTCTTAAAGGCCTCTAAGGGCGCCACCATTTATAGGAGCACAAGTTTGTGCAAGCTTCCTATATATGAAATGGATTTTGGATGGGGGAAACCTATATGGGTCACTAGCCCCCAAAACTATATGGGGAACCTAATTGTGTTGATGGATACAAATAGGGGTGATGGTATCGAAGCCTGGGTGACCCTCGATGAAAAAGAAATGGCCAAATTTGAGTGTGATCAGGAGCTCCTTGCATTTTGTTCCCTCAATCCCAGCACAATTGGTAATCACTCGTACTTGGCCTCCCATTCAAGGATGTAGATTCTTTAATTGCTTTGCTTCTATTTAATTGTTTTGGTTTTAAAAGTGTAATACAGTACAAAGGTACGTTTATATTGTTGGGTATTTAGGATTATTCGTATGAATTGGTTTGTAATCTTATGAATACCTCATAAGTAAAAAGCATAAAGCATTGTTGAATTATTTTACTTAAAACCTATTTTTCTTTTCAAATGCATCTCTTCTAATGTCACCGTGTTTTTTACAGTAGTGATTAATTCAAAACCCCTTAACCACCTAATAGCTTTCTCTAAAACCCTCACCTATTTAGAAACTCTCCCAAAACCTTAAATCCTTAAATCTTCAATTCTTCAAATCCTAGCTAAAACTGAACAATAAAACAATTTAAATTAAAACACTATAATTATATACAAAACACAGTTATAAGTGAAATTGAATTTTCAGAAATGAAACTGAATTTTCTAGAACTGAAACTGAATTTACACAGTTACACCAATTAAGCTAGAAATTGAAACTGAATTCAGTTGCACTTTTCAATCGTTGAGGTACCTGAATTTACACAGTTACACCAATAAAGTCTTGAAAGAAAGTGATTCATAAACATGAAACCAAATTCAGATAAGTAAAGCTCATACATGCAGAATTCAAACCATTCAGTTAATTTTTTTATGGAACAAAACATGAAATCAATTGAACTCTAGCTCAAGAGAAAGATGGCCTCACCACGAAAGCCCGAAGTAAAGGTAAAGCAAGCTTGTGCAAAATTCGGTCTGTGTATGTTTTGCTTGGGTAGTTAGGCATCAGAGAAAGAACACTGGAAAGAGAGATCGGAGAAACGATCGGAGTGTACCGTCGTGTTCAGAACGACGAGAAGAACAAAACCCTATATATAGATCTGGTGCCTCGTCGTGGCCGGAAGAAGCAGATCGCCGCCGGAGTTGACTCTCGGCTTTCGCGTCGATCTATTGCCGTTGGTGACTAGATGGACGATCGGAAGCCATGGGAAGGGAGAGGAGGAAGAGGCGAGCACGGGGAGGTGGGTCTCGCTGCCATCCATGGCCGGACGGCGATGTATCAAGGAGAGAGAGTGACAGTGAAGAGAGAGAATGGTGCTAAGTTTGAAATGAGAAAAATGAGAGAAATGAGAGAAGGAATTGAAGAGAGACGGAGAAAGAAACGGAGAAGTCAAAAAAAGAACCGGTTTGGTATAAATTGGGCCTCCTGCAAAAATAAAAAAAGGACCTGGGTTTTAAAAGTAGTGAATGCCCAAATTTGGATTTTATAATCATTTACTTTTAAAAAAATGGTGGGATTTATTTTCTTTTTCTAATGTTAATAAAATAGGGTAAAATTTATATTTTATCAATCACACGTAGTCAACTGATAGTTTAGTTAGAGTTTAGGTCAACTGACAATTTCTGTCAGCTAACGGTAAAGGGTGTGCGTGTGATTAATAAAACATATGGGATCTGATTTTAATTAAACCGAATCTGTTGCCCATTAATTGCTCTCAAGTCTCAACCGATGCATATATTCGTCAGTTTTTGTGCATCAGTTTCTTCAAAACATAGAGCCTCCAAATTGAAAATTTTATTCAATTTGCAATCTTCAAAACATAGAGCCTTCAGTTTCTTTTACACTAGGTCTTTGAACCCTAGTGTAATTGTCAGTCCCTACGGAAAGTGAGAAGCTGTAGATTTGTTGCTGTGAAATAAATTTATTGACAAAATACATGCATGTATATGCATGTTCTTTGTTTCAATTCTGATAAGCATATTATTGTTCATTTAGTACCCTTAAAACTATATATGCTTGTTATTATTAGTCCCTTATTTATTTGTATTTATTTTAATTTGCCAATTGCTATGTTAGAATATCTTTGTTGATCATGAAAGTACCTGTGTTGAAGTTTAACAAAAAAGAAAAGAAAAAGTGGGCATGCAGGTGGTGGGTAACTCAAGCCAATATTAATTGTCAAATTACTTGAAAATAACGTGACATTGACTAGTCCAAGAAGATAAGCATGTATGTATGGATATAGCGTTATCATGAGAAATGTATAACAGACAATTAAGGCAATGCATGTTTTGAAAAAACTGATGCGCAAAAATTGATGAAGGAATGCATTTCATGGGTTGAGAGCAAACGGACAAGTAAAACAAAGTGGAGACGTTTTATGCAAATGAAACTGATGGAGGCCCTGGCTGGCGTTTAACAGAAGAAATTGGGTGAGATAGTCCTACCACATCATCATGTTGATTGGACCAACAACTCATAAAAAGTCATATTAAAAGTTTGTAATTTTTAATACACAATATATATGTTTTGGGAATATACACACCATGCATTGAGAATATAAAATAAATTAAATTATATCATGTATTGAGAATATAAATTGTTAGCACATGACTTCTTATGAGTAGTTGGTCCCATTAGCCCGCACTTTGGTTGCAGTGAAGAAGCTAGCTAATTGAGGAAGGCCTAGATCATGTATACACAAGGCCATGAAGAGAGAGTTCACACACTTCAGCTCCTTCACCATCAATACCCATCCTTCATCTCAATGTAGATGCAGTTATTCCACAATTGTCCACTAGATAGTCAAAACAGATGTAGATAGAAATCGGGTTATAACCGAGACATAGAAAATCCTAGAGCTAATTGGTAAGTCTTGTATGATGCACAAGCTGCAGAATTCATCAAAGTTGACATCCAATTATTGCATTCTCTTAAACTAGATAGATTATATCATTTATAAACTGGAAATAAGATATATATTTATATAGTCAAGGCACAACGGTACATAAGGATCCTTTTACATAAAAAAGCTAGACATCATTCTTGATGGAGGAGCTGTATCCAGTGAGATCATCATAATACTTGGACCAAAGCATGACACCTCCATACTTAGCCGAATTTTTGATAGCTGGAAGGACTTGTGAGTTGAGATCGGCTGCAGGAATGAACCCACTACCGGCAGCTTGAGGTGCAGCAGGCAATCCTAAGAAAATCTTAGCTGCAGGAATGGCTGAAATCCATTGCTTCCAAGCATCTTCAAGATTGGCCACGTCACCGGAAGTGTACTGACATGAAGTTGTTGTAGAATTGAACCCAAAAATAGTCAAAGAGCCCTGTCTTAAGGGCATTTCCAACCCAAGCATCAGGAAAGGGACATTGTGGGGCAGCAGTTAAGTAAACTTTCTTGCCTTAATTTCTTGCAATACCCTGAAAGGTACCTTGCAAGGTCATCCCAGTGTTGGTTAGTCCCTCCTTCAATGTCAAAGTCAATTCCATCCAAAACAGCATCTCCCAATGGCCTTGAAGACGACTGTCCTCCCAAGAAGTTGTTCCACAGATAAGTGGCAACTTGCCTGGCATCATCAGATGAAGTTAGAGAGTAGCCCCCAGCACCTCCTCCTATGGAGAGTATGACCTTGATGCCTTTGGCTTGACATGACTTGATTTGTGGGCTCAACTTGGTGCATTCGTCGGTCGATGGGTCACAGTGACCCGCGAGGTTGAGGGTGGGGGTTTGGCCAATATTGCCAAATGATGAGAGAAAAGCTACTTTTACAAATTTGTAATTCCCTGAAGCACATGTTTCTGTTAATGTGCCTTCATTTCCATTTTGACCCCAATAGATAGCAATTCCACCTGCATTAGAACCCACAGCCAGAAGTAGTACTATCACTAAAGATAGCAATGCTACTGAAATTGTGGACTTGGAAGCCATCAAAAGCAGTGGTTTGAGATGTTTTTGTGGAGCTTTTGGTGAGAAATGTTGTCTGTGCAAATGATATGAAAGAGCTGGGATCCTTTTATAGAAGAAGAGGTCTTATCTCCACAAATCTGGATATTTTTTATGTTGATCTTGTGCTTATATCTAACTCTACGTCGTTCTCGTTTTAGACACAAGTACAAGGTTAGCATAAAAAAATTCAGCAGCGAATCCTATTCATATTGCCACAGCATATTGTGCTTATGTTCATTGATCCATGGCATAACAGTTATGTTTGTAGTGTAGCTATTTTCTGTTTGTAAGTTGAAGGCACGCTTGAACTTATATGGAGATTGAACACTGTCTATATGCAGTTGTCCATTTGCAATGCAAAATTTTGCAATCAAAAGGAAACTGATTGCGTATGTGCATGGTCTAATGGCTAAAATTCCAAATAATTTTGGAATAATTTGAATGTGGTTTCTTTATGAAGGGATAGGAATAATATTATATATTTGTTGTAAATATATTGTTATATGTGGCTATTCCTGTAATTAGTTGTAGGGGCATACTAGTAAATATACAAAACCTAGTAAACCCTACTTCTATATAAGGATATTTATAACATGAATGAAATAGACTGATCATATTCTCTCTGCCTCCTCTTTTCCACAAACCCTAATTTCTACATACTTTTACAACACGTTATCAGCACGAGAAGCTCTTTGGATTGTGGATCGATAAACGAAAGAGGATCATCCTTCAATCTGTTCTTCAACCAAGTAGGTTTTATAAAATAATTTTATGTTCATGGTTATTTAACCTTGATTGATTGAAAAATTCCCATGAAGCATGAACCCTAAATCTATGTGATTCATTTATTTAGGATTATATATTTTATTCGTGTATTTGAGTTGAATGATTAAAAAAAAAAAAAAAAAATTTATTTGGGTGATAGGAAACCACCCCGCGCGAGCAGCAGCCCCCCTCCTCGCGCGCCTCGCTGCCTGCAGCAGCCCTCCTCGCGCGCCTCGCAGCCCTCCTCGCGCGCCTCGCAGCCCTCCTCGCGCGCCTCGCTGCCTGCAGTAGCCCCTCGCGCGCCTCGCTGCCAGCAGCAGTCCTCCTCGCGCTTCCAGCAGCAGCGCAGCAGCACCTTGCAGCTCTCATTCGCTGCCTTCCAGCCTTGCTGCAGCCCAGCAGTGCAGCCCAGGCCAGCAGCCCAGCCGTGCAGCGCGGCCCAGCAGGCCCACTCCCACGCTGCCAGCCCAGCAGGCCCGCCATGCCGCTGCCACGTCAGCTGCCACATGGACGCCCCGCAGGCAGCCACCAAACTGCCACGTCAGCTCCACGCATGCGCCACCAAGCTGCCACGTCAGTGCCACTCTCACGCTGACACATGGCAAGCCTCCTGAAACTTTGTAAAAAGGAGATGTTAATTCTTGTCATGCCTGGGGTTTGAACCCAGGACCTCTTGGGTACCAAGAGTGCACCTTTACCACTGTGCTGCTGATAGTTTATTGTTAGTATGCAAACCAATTAATATATATACTCTAAATGTCAGAAACTTTTATTCATATAATTTTGTGATATTTTTCTGTTCTACTTGGGTATATGAATATTTTACTTGCTTAAATTTTTGCACTAGAGTATGTGTAGAAATTGCAGGTAATTAATGAACCAGTAGTTCATATATAAATATTGAACCTGTAGCTTCAATAATGCCATATAAGGAACCTGAAGTTTCCTTTATAAATTCACCATACATGATAAAACCAGTAGATTTTACATGTCTATACCATGTTAAAGAACTTGAAGTTCTTATTTATTGTTTATGGATATTATTGCCCGAAGCACTAATCATGATTATTTGTTCCTTTCAACCAAAGAATGTCAAATCTCAACAAGCTTGATTTCGTCGCTTTGGAAGTTTCCGGAAGAAACTATCTAAAGTGGACTCAAGATGTTAAGCTTCATTTGACTGCCAAGAAGATGAGATCGACAATCAATGCAGACAATGTTGTCGCAGAATCTCTTAAGGCAAGTGCCATGATCTTCATTAGGAAGCATATGGAGGAAGCACTTCAAGTTGAGTACCTCGCTGAAGAGGATCCACGAGCTCTTTGGGTTGCTCTGGAAGAGCGGTTTGACCATCAAAAGACCATTTTCTTGCCTGAAGCAAAACATGATTGGCAGAACATTCATTTCCAGGATTTCAAATCCTTGAATGAGTATAATTCGGAGATCTGCCGGATCCGGTCGCTCCTCAAATTTTGTGGGGAGGAGCTCACCGAAGCTGACCTATTGGAGAAGACTTTCTCCACCTTCCCTGCCTCCTGTTTGGTCTTGCAGCAACAATACAGGGAGAGAAATTTTACCAAGTTCTCGGCATTGATCACCACTCTATTGCTCGCTGAAAAGAACAACAACTTATTAATGAGAAATGATCAAGCCTGACCTCTCGGTACTAAAGCAGCACCATTGCCTGAAGCAAACGCTGTTGCTTATCGCGATTCAAACCGCGAAAGAGGATACCGAGGTCATGGAAAGGGCACAAAGTCTGACCGCCCGAGACATGGAAGGAAAGGTTCTCAGAGGAATGACCTGTATGACCGAGGCCAACGTGGCCATGGCCCACGTGGTAGGAACCACGGTCCCTTGGCCCCAAGAACTCGAAATGAGAGGAACACTGGTCCGGCCCGTCGCCACCAGAACCAGAATTAGAATGATCTCTGTTACCGATGTGGAGGAACTGATCACTGGTCCCGCACCTGCCGTGCATCAGCGCAAGCTGTAAATGAGTATCACGCCAGTCGCGGAACTCGAGAGACCAATTTCGTTGAGGGATCATTTCCTATGGATACCACCTTAGAGATCACTGATTTCCAGGCTGAATCTGGACACTTCGAGAATTAGAAACTCGATGACATGGATATGATCGGCGCTTGTGCCGTATTTATTTTCTGAATAATGTTTTTCTTATTCGGATTATTTTGGTGATTTATGATTTGGATTATTTGTTTTGGAAATTTGGTTATGCTCGAATATTATTTAATTCAATTAAGTTATTTTCATACATGTGATATATTGAATTAAATTTATGAATAAGCATGTTTAGTGGGGAAGTTTGTTGTCTGGCAGACAGTACTACTACGCACACCATACTTCAAGATCGGAAGTATTTTTCAAACTTATTGCTTACTCGTACCTTTGTGACAACCATATCAGGCCAATCCAACCTGATAGAGGGCCATGGCAAAGCCCATTTTTATGTTGTCCAATGGTACTGAATTACCATTAATGAGGCCTTATATTCTCCAAGTTCCAGAAGAACGTTGTTGAGTTATAAGGATATTCGAGCCAACGGTTATCACGTTGAAACCACTGAGGAAAATGGAGTGGAATATCTTTGCATAACCTCCAATTTGTATGGCCAGAAGCGTACATTGGAGAAATTGAAATGCCTATCGAGCGGTCTCTATATGACCACCATTAGATCGATTGAGGCAAATCACATAGTTAACCAGAAGTTAACCAATTTGAGCAGTTTCTTGCTATGGCATGACCGGTTGGGACACCCAGGTCAAAGTATGATGCGCCGTATCCTCAATTCATCACACGGGCATCCCCTTACTAATAAGGATCTTGTGTTTAGTGACACACTATGCCAAACTTGCTCGCTTAGAAAGTTGAATACTAGACCATCATATGCAAAGACTAGTAAAGACTCCATCCTTTTCCTGCAAAGGATACAAGGGAATATTTGTGGACCTATCCAACCACCATGCGGACCATTTAAATATTTTATGGTTTTGGTTGATGCATCGACAAAGTGATCACATGTTACACTATTGTCCACAAGAAACGCTGCTTTTGCTAAACTTCTCGCCCAGAAGGCTCACCACACGGATTATCCTATAAAGTCCAGAAGATTTGATAATGCCGGAGAGTTTACATCGAAAACTTTCGATGATTATTGCATGTCCCTTGGGATTAATGTTAAACATCGAGTTCCCCATGTTCACACCCAGAATGGTCTCGCAGAAGCGTTCATTAAAAGATTACAAGCGTTCATTAAAAGATTACAAATGATCGCACGAACCTTGGTTATGCGCACCAAGCTTCCAATTTCTGCGTGGGGCTATGCAATCTTGCATGCAGCCATGTTGGTCCGGTTGAGGCCCACTGCTACCCAACCTTACTCTGCGTTACAGCTGGTGACTGGGTACGAACCTGACGTTTCGTACTTACGCATATTTGGGTGTGCAGTTTATGTGCCAGTTGCGCCGCCACAACGTACCAAAATGGGTCCTCAACGAAGGATGGGCATATATGTCGGTTATGAATCCCCATCTATTATACGCTTTTTAGAGCCCTTGACAGGCGATCTCTTTACCGCTAGATTTGCGGATTGTCACTTTGATGAGACAGTCTTCCCGTCGTTAGGGGGAGATAAGAACGTCACCGTTCCTGAAGAACGACGTGAATTGACGTGGAATGTCCCCACTATGTCTCATCTCGATCCCCCGAACCGCATAATGTGATAGTGAAGTGCGGAGAATTCTAGATCTACAGAGTATAACTCATAATATGCCAGACGCATTCTCTGATCTAGCTAAAGTGACGAGATCACATATACCTGCTGCAAACGTGCCTGCAAGGATATATGTCCCCGAAGGACGTGTCGTCCCAGATGGACGAGGTACAGCCATAGCGGCTAACCAGTCTTGTGTCCCTGCCCAGAAGCGAGGTAGAGCACTAGGTTCGAAGGACTCTTATCCCCGGAAGAGGATAAATTTGGCACAAACGAGTCCTCTTGACATCGCAATCTCAACCGATCCATCTCACGAAATAGTTCCGGATTATGGGTCCGTCCTGGAAGAGACGGTGTTGGGGGACGCTCCAACATCTGAACCCACTCCCGAGAACAGAGAGATCTCTATAAATTATGCATGCTTAAGTGAGCTCTGGAATCGAAACGAGATTATCATCGATGATATATTTGTATTCGCGGTAGCTACCGAAATCATAACTAGCGATGACATCGAACCTCGCTCCGTTGATGAATGTCAACGTCGAGACGACTGGCCAAAATGGAAAGAAGCAATCCAGGTCGAATTAGATTCCTTGACAAAGAGAAAGGTGTTTGGGCCTGTCGTTCCTACACCTTCCCCATGTTAAACCTGTAGAATTTAAATGGGTATTTGTAAGGAAGCGTAATGAGAAAAACGAGATTGTGAGATACAAGGCTCGTCTAGTGGCGCAAGGATTTTCTCAACGCCCTGGGATTGATTACGAGGAAACGTATTCTCCCGTAATGGACGTGATAACGTTCCGCTACCTTATCAGTTTGGTAGTTTCCGAAAAACTGAGTATGCAGCTTATGGATGTGGTCACTGCTTATCTCTATGGGGATCTTGATACAGAGATATATATGAAAGTTCCCGAAGGACTTAAGATACCCGATGCAAATAGTTCCAGACCACGGAACACGCTCTCCATTCGTTTGAGGCGTTCACTATATGGATTGAAACAATCCGGACGGATGTGGTATAACCGTCTAAGTGAGTATTTGATCGGGATGGGATATGTGAATAATGATCTATGCCCTTGCGTGTTTATTAAGAACAAGTTCCGGCTTTGCTATTGTAGTTGTTTATGTTGATGACATGAATCTAATTGGTACTCCTGAAGAGATCAAGGAAACAGCTAAACACCTGAAGTTGGAATTCGAGATGAAAGATCTTGGGAGAACGAATTTCTGTCTCGGCCTGGAGCTCGAGCACCGTGCAGATGGAATTCTAGTCCATCAATCGAATTACATCCAGAAGATGTTAAGGCGCTTTAATGAGGATAAAGCGAAGCCTTCTAGCACGCCCATGATCGTCCGTAGTCTAGATCCTAAGAAGGATCCGTTTCGTCCCGCAGATGATAACGAAGAGATATTGGCACCAGAAGTCCCATATCTAAGTGCAATAGGCGCATTATTGTACTTGGCTCAATGTACTAGACCAGACATCTCATTCGCTGTGAACTTGTTAGCTAGATATAGCTCTGCGCCAACACGCCGCCACTGGAATGGCATAAAAGACATTTTCCGCTACCTTAGAGGTACGACGGATATGGGCTTATTCTATCCCTAGCTACGCATCAAGGAATGAATCGAACCCCCTCGATCCTCGGAATGATGCCCGCCTTTTGGATATGCTGACGCAGGGTATCTATCAAACCCGCATAAGGCGCGTTCTCAAACTGGTTATGTCTTTACCATTGAGAATACAACAATATCAGGTCTGTCTACGAAACAGACCTTTGTTGCTACCTCTTCGAATCATGCTGAGATTCTAGCCCTTCACGAAGCAGTTCGTGAATGTAGCTAAGAGCAAGCGGTTTCCAAGCATGTTCGAAGTACTTGTGGGCTGAATTCCACCACTGATGAACCAACGATTATCTATGAGGATAATGCCGCTTGCATCCAGCAGATGAAGACAGATTTCATCAAAGGAGACAACACCAAGCATATTGTACCGAAGTTCTTCTTCGATCAACAGCAACAAGAGCATCAGATGATTGAAGTCAAGCAGATCCGATCTCAAGACAACCATGCAGACCTCTTCACCAAGTCACTGCCAAAGTCCACGTTCTTGATGCATGTTCGAGGTATTGGTTTGCGTAGATTGGCTGATTTACCTAGTATGTAGTCTTCAGGGGGAGTCGACATCAGGGGGAGATTTCCGAAGCATACTCGCTTGACCATCGTGTACTCTTTTATCCTTCGTCCAGGGTTATTTTCTCCCACTGGGTTTTGTTACTGGCAAGGTTNGAGGTATTGGTTTGCGTAGATTGGCTGATTTACCTAGTATGTAGTCTTCAGGGGGAGTCGACATCAGGGGGAGTATTCCGAAGCATACTCGCTTGACCATCGTGTACTCTTTTATCCTTCGTCCAGGGTTATTTTCTCCCACTGGGTTTTGTTACCTGGCAAGGTTTTAATGAGGCACATCTTGGCATGGTCACCCTACTCATACTACATCCTGAAGATGTGTTGATCTGATATATATGCATTTGCTCATCTTTTTCCCTTCGACCACGGGTTTTTCCCATTGGGTTTACCGGGCAAGGTTTTGGTGTAGCAACTCTAATGCACCTCACTCCCATAGACATACTATCTGCTCATGATCCAGAAGATATGACTTCACCTACTTTTGAGGTTCTGATGTGACTACTCCACACTCACGCGCATTGCACTCTTTTTCCTTCGACCAAGGTTGTTTTTGTTCCCACAGGGTTTTTATTACTTGGCAAGGTTTTAACGAGGCAACTTAGAAGCGCATAGCAGAGACAACACTAATGACATGGAATATCCAAGGGGGAGTGTTGTAAATATATTGTTATATGTGGCTATTCCTGTAATTAGTTGTAGGGGCATACTAGTAAATATACAAAACCTAGTAAACCCTACTTCTATATAAGGATATTTATAACATGAATGAAATAGACTGATCATATTCTCTCTGCCTCCTCTTTTCCACAAACCCTAATTTCTACATACTTTTACAACAATATTTAAATTCCCAATCTAGAAAGGGATTGCTATAAGCTTACAAGCATATACCTCCAAGAAAAGAAAATGAGAGGAAAAAAATAGGCTAAATTCGGATTAGGAAGACAAATGCTCCAAATTTGTGTTCTATATATATTAGGGATGAAGATGCGCTATCACACTGAATTCAAGTTTATTAATTTCTTAGAAGAAAAACAAGTTTTAAAAAAGAAAAATAAATAATATAAGCATCTAAGAACGTCACGTCTTCATATGTTGCTTCTCCATTTACCTTCTCCTTCTACCTTCTCTGTTCTCTTTGTGCTCTTTGCGTCAAGTTGTTGGATGAGGAATGAAACTAAGAAACAAAACAAGAGATTACTGCAGAAAAATTATGCAGAGAACACCAAGGTTTGAGTTGCTACAGCAGAGCTCTTGAGTGTTTGATTAAATTGGCTTACTAATCATTACAGCTAATACAAATATAAAAGCATATAGCTATAGAGATTTCTTTCCTAGAAAGCTGAAAAGACTTTGCCTAGGAACTCTAAAGATGAGCCATGCTTTGTCTGCACCAGCTTACTTGATTGCTGCCATAAATATAAATGTTTCAAAAAGTCACTAAAGTGCATTAATTCCAACACTCCCCCTTAATGCACTTTCTTCACAACTCCAATGAGCTCTCTAAGATAACAAAATCTTTCTCTGGGAAGTGGCTTGGTCAGTATATCAGCAAGTTGTTCCTTTGTCCTGCAATACACAAGTTGAATCTCCCCTTTCTCAATTTCATCTTTAATGAAATGGTATTTGAGATCAATGTGCTTGGTACAATCATGATTGACTGGATTTTTTTGCAATGGCAATGGCTGCTTTGTTGTCACAGTACAACACGGTTCCTTCTTCTTGTTTTTCTCCAATGTCATCAAGAATTCTTCGAAGCCACATGGCTTGTGATGTTGCTTTGGCGGCCGCAATATATTCTGCTTCTACAGATGATTGGGCTACAACTTTTTGCTTCTTTGAAGCCCAAGTACAAATCCCTGAGCCAAGAGAAAAAACATAAGCTAAAGTGCTTTTTAAATCATCAAGGTAGCCACCCCAATCATTGTCAGTGTAACCAATGAGACTTGAATTTTCTATAGTATATTCCATAATCAAGTGTGCCTTGCAAGTATCTCAAAACCCTTTTTGCAGCTCCATAATGAATTAGACTTGGCTCTTGCAAATATCTTGAAAGTAAACTTACAGCAAACATGATGTCTGGTGTGGAAGCAGTAAGATACAAAAGGCTTCGAATCAAACTTTTATAGTGTGCATCATTTACCTTCTTTGCACCATCATTTTTCTTCAATTTTTCATTTACCACTAGAGGAGTAGCCATTGACTTGCATCCAAGCATATTGAACTTCTTAAGAATATTTTCTTCATATTTCTTTTGAGAAATGAAAATCCCAGATTCTGATTGAAGAACTTCAATTCCCAAAAAATAGTGCAACAAACCCAAGTCACTCATTTCATAGGTGCTCATCATATCTTTCTTAAACTGCTGGATCATAATTTCATCATTTCCAGTGAAGATTAAATCATCAACGTACACTGAAACAATGAGAATAGAATCTCCCTTCTTCAAGACATAAAGTGTAGGCTCACTTGGACTTTTCTAAAAGCCTCTATTAGCAAAGTACTTGTCAATTTCAGCATACCAAGTGCGGGGTGCTTGTTTCAACCCATAAAGAGCCTTGTTTAGCTTGTAGACTTTATCTTCTCCCCCTTTAACTAGAAAGCCTTGAGGCTGCTCTACATACACTTCTTCTTTTAAAACTCCGTTTAGAAACGTTGACTTGACATCAAGTTGATACAATAACCATTTCTTTTGAGCAGCAAGAGCAATCAAGGTTCTTATAGTTTCAAGCCTTGCAACTGATGCAAAAGTTTTTGTAAAATCAACCCCTGGCTGTTGAGAGAAACCTCTAGCCACCAACCTTGCTTTGTGCTTTTGAATGCTTCCATCTTGATTGAACTTTGTCTTGAAAATCCATTTCACCCCAATGACTTCTCGATCTTTTGGAGGCCTAACAAGCTCCCAAGTATGGTTCTTCTCAATCATCTTTATCTCTTCTTTCATTGCTTTCACCCAAACTTCTTGATTTTAAGCTTCCTCAAATCTTGCTGGTTCTATTCCAGAAAAATTGCAGCTTTTCAATACATCACTCAACCTTCGGGTTTTTAATGGAGGACTTTCGGGTGAAGAGAAACTTGGGGAGGAACCATATCCACTTGGATTGTTTGTTGTAAGTGTTGGTGACTGAGGAATAGCTTCTTCTTCTTGCTCTCCTTGAATTTTTCTTTGATCTTGAACAACAACATATGGCATGTCCTGCACTTTATTTTCATCCCAATTCCAGCCAGCCTTTTCATTAAAAATAACATCTCTGCTCACAATCGACTTCTTAGTTTCAACATTATAAATTCTGTATCCTTTTGTGTTGGGGCTGTAGCCAACAAAGATGCATTTTTGGCTTTTCTCATAAAACTTAGTTCTTTTTTCAGCAGGAATATGAGTATAACAAATGCAAACAAAAATTTTTAAATGACTTATTGAGGGCTTGAATCCACTCCAAGCTTCAAATGGAGTCTTGTTCTTCACAACTTTAGTTGGGCATTGATTGAGAATGTAGACAGCTGTATGTACAGCTTATGTCCAAAAACTCTTAGGTAACCCCTTCTCAGACATCATTGAGGTTGCCATCTCCACAACTGTTCGATTTTTTTCTCTGCAATCCTATTTTGTTGGGGACTATATCCTGCTGTCAATTGCTTCCAAATGCCTTCATCTTTGCAAAAACTTTCAAATTCTTGAGAAGTATATTCTTCTACTCTATCACTTCGAATAACTTTAATAGCACAGCCACTTTGCTTTTCTACAAATGCCTTGAATCTTTTGAACACCAAAAAAGTCTCTGATTTTTCTTTCAAAAAATAAACCCAGGCCATCCTCGAATAATCATCAATAAAAGTGAGAAAGTACCTGTGTTGATTCAAGGAGGGAGTTCGCATTTGGCCACAAATGTTAGTGTGCACAAGCTCCAACGGTGCTTTGGCTCTCCATGTGTTTTGTCTTGGAAATGGAATTCGGTGCTGCTTGCCCATAATACACCCTTCACAAGCATCAAATGATGTTTCAATTTTAGGCAGCCCATTCACCATGCTCTTATGTTGCAGTAGCTTCAGCCCTTGAAAATTTAAATGGCAAAATCTCTTATGCCACAGCCAAGTATCTTGAATAACATCAGCCTTCAATGCAACCATTTGCTTATAATGAAATTCAATGGGAAAATTTCTATTTTTCTCCATTTTAACTGAAGCAATGACCCTATCTTTTGATTTTTTATCATAAATGGTGTAGCCACCATCTTCAAACATAAGTCTGTAGCCATTTTCGACAAGCTGTCCAACACTAAGCAAGTTCTGACTTAGTTCAGGAACTAGCAAAACATCATTAATATGCTTCACTCCCTTCTTGGTTTTGACAGCAATAATTCCTTTACCTTTCGCATACACAACAGCTCCATTACCAAGCTTTATCTTAGGAGTAATTGCAGTATCCACATCAAGAAATATTTTTTCATTTTCTGACATGTGATTGCTGCAGCCACTGTCAAGGTACCAAATGCTTTCTTTTTCTTCGAGAGCTGATTGACAAGCATAGAATAGGTTTTCATCTTCATCATCATCATCTTTACTTTCAAAAAAATTTGCTTGGTTAGTGGCCTTGAATCTGCAATCTTTTTCAACATGCCCAAATTTCTTACAATAATTGCATTTGGGTTTTCCACGATGCCAACAACTAGCAGTAGAGTGATTTGGTTTATTGCAAATTTTGCAAGCAGGTTTATTGTCATCAGAAGTCATACCTCTGTCATTTTTAGTTTCTTCTTTCTTGCTGGAGTCTCCCTTCTTCCATCTTTTTTGATCTCCAAACCGTTGGTTACCTTTTGGATTTCCTTTCTTGTAGAACTTCAGTGGCTTAAAAGTGAGCTTGGTTTGGAAAGCACTTTCAACAGCTTGATCATTTCGTCTCAGTCTTCTCTGCTCATGAGACTTTAGAGAACCCATCAGTTGTTAAACTGATAAAGTGGTGATGTCCTTGGATTCTTCTATTGCAGCAACAATGGGGTCATACTTTTCAGGCAAGCTGATCAGTATTTTCTCAAATACCTTTTGGTCTGAGACTGCTTCTCCAAGTGTTTTTATTTGATTGACAACTTCATTTACTCTTGATGAGTAATCTTTGATGCATTCAGATTCACTCATCTTGAGATTTTCGAATTCTCTGCGCAAAGTCTGAAGCCTTATAGTTCTTGTCTTGGCATCTCCAGCCTTGAAACTCTAGTTCTAAGAACTCCCAAGCTTCCTTTGCTGTCTGAGCTGTTGTGATTCTTGGAAAAATGTTTGAGGTGACTCCGTTCTGTATTTTTGAGAGAGCTTTAGCATCAGTCATCATATCTGCTTCATACCTTTCTCTTTGTTGATGTGTAAGTTCGGCTTCATTTGCTGGTTCATTAAAGCCTTTGTCAACAATACTCCAAAGTCCTTCTGACCGAAGCAAAGTCCTCATTTTTACTCTCCAAAAATCATAGTTTTCTCCTCTAAAGATGGGAAGAAAAGAGTATGAAACTGATCCACCTTCCTTTGAAGATATCTCCTCTGATGCAGTTTGTTATCCGCCCAATATGATTGAAAGAACTTGTTCTGATACCAATTTGTTGGATGAGGAATGAAACTAAGAAACAAAACAAGAGATTACTGCAGAAAAATTATGCAGAGAACACAAAGGTTTGAGTTGCTACAGCAGAGCTCTTGAGTATTTGATTAAATTGGCTTACTGATCATTACAGCTAATACAAATATAAAAGCACATAGCTCTAGAGATTTCTTTCCTAGAAAGCTGAAAAGACTTTGCCTAGGAACTCTAAAGATGAGCCATGCTTTGTCTGCACCAGCTTACTTGACTGCTGCCATAAATATAAATGTTTCAAAAAGTCACTAAAGTGCATTAATTTCAACACATGTGTCACTTAATAGCAATTATATTTCTCCATATCTACCCCTAATTAAAGAGTCCATTTTCTTGGTGAGGACACCAGCATTGGTGCATCCATGGCAGGCTTGGCAGCAGTGAAAAAAGGAAGGGGATGGGCGATATATGGAGTGAGAGAAAAGAGGGGATTTACGTTAGCCAATAAGATTCTAATAGCATAAACAAAATATAAAGCTGAAAACTCAATTATCAATGCATTAATCACCCAGAGTTAAAATATGGTTACCTCATATAACACATGTGAATATGTGATATCTTTAGAGGGTGGTAATAGTACATCAAAGTTAAAGTAAAAGGTGGTGAGCAAAAATAGACTCCTAATTGAAAGAGAAAATAATCTTTTAACAAACTTTTTCACCTGCTAGCTTGTTTTCTCTTAAAATGTTTCAGCTGTCTTCTTCTTCGACATCTCTCAACCAAAGTATGGGACTTGGGTACATGGCATGGGTAATAAACAATACAGACCATGGTTATACAATGGGCCGGGTAATGTTCAATTAGAACACTACTCAAATCATAATCTTAATAATGAGATTATGGGCATCTGATTTTCAGAATTTGAGGATTGCAATTGTTTTCCGTTTTATTTTTATAGGAGTTTTCGGGAACAAGCAAGATTCAATTAGAGCAACCAACTTAATAAAGCTTTATTTTACTGTTATTGTTTAAAATATATTAATTTTTCACAGAGTAGATGCCAACTGGTGGTATATGCCCACAAGAACTAATAGTGTGAAGAAATTAGCTGGCGAGCGGCATGTCTAGGCTAGAATTTTGTCTTTTAGTGTTTTCCAATGCATAACTCGATGCAATCTTTCAAGAAACCTTCTTGGCAATGTGAAACCTTATTTGAAACAAATTAATATTATCGAGTGTACTGAACGGTCACCCTCAAAAGGGTACATTTGGTGAAAGCTGATGTTTTGTAACAGTTTCAATCCCGATTAACCTGAAAATCTTGTCCTTTCGTACATTGAGTTCCCTAGCAAACATGTTGTCACTACTTAATTTGAAATGTAATCACAGAGCGGACAAATGGTTAGCTGCTTAAATGTAGCATCCAAAATAATTTTATGCAAAATTATTTGTTGGTGCAATATATTTGTTGGTGCTATGACGTTGATCTCTTAATTGGTAATTACTTTATTTGTTCGATTAAATTTTATTTACCAAATATATAAGGTAGAAGGTAACAAAATGCTACTCTTTGGGCAAAATTAAAGATTTCTTTTTATTGTTTTAATTGGGTGGATCCATGTTGAAGCAAGCTGTGGTGATCGACTGCATTTTCAAACAAATGGCATCCATGCTTATGCATTCATCCATATGCATTCTCAAAGTGGACCTACAACATTGTAAGATGATGCTACATAGGGAGGATCGAAGACTAAATCACGTGAATCGATCCCATGCCACTGTATGTATTTCCAAGCAGAAGTCACTATATATATATAAGCATATGGAGGAAGGTGCAAACCCAGAAAGAAAAGGAGACAGTGCTAGAAATGGAGGTAGAGATCATTTCAAAAAGAACTATCAGGCCATCCACTCCAACTCCTCATCACCAGAAAAACTTCAAACTCTCTCTTTTAGACCAAACCATTCCTCCTTACATATATGGAAATATCATTTACTTCTACTCCTCCACAAGCAACCCTAACCATACTGGTACTGATTTAGCTTCTCAGTTCTCCGAAATATCAAACCACCTACAGCAGTCACTATCCAAAACATTGGTTCATTTCTATCCACTCGCCGGACGGCTCAAAGATGCTGTCACCATTGACTGCAACGACGAAGGAGCTCATTTCCTAGAAGCTCAAATTAATTGCAGCCTCTTTGATTTTCTCTCCCAAGTACCTGAAACCAACTTTCTTCAGCACTTTATTCCCACCCCCATGGATCCGAAAACCGCACATTTACCCTCATCAGGTGTTGTTCTGGCTGTTCAACTCACACACTTCAACTGTGGAGGTATTGCCATTGGAGTCTCTGGTTCACACAAGATCTTAGATGCACCATCAGCTTGCACTTTTCACCAAAGCTGGACGACCATTGCTTGCGATGATCAAATAGGAGTGCTTCCGGAGTTCATGGGATCATCTTTGGTGCCGCCTTCTCAGTCAGATATGCCGGTTTCACGCTCCGTGGAAGTCCCATTGCCAGGTGAAAATTTCACCACAAGGAGGTTTGTGTTCAGCATCTCAAAGATGGAAAGTCTCAAGGCCAAAACTAGAATACTTCTTCAACAGCTTGGAATATCCAAGGGCCCCACAAACGTGGAACTACTAACTGCAGTTGTGTTGAAATGTGCTTTTTGTGCTTCTCAATCTATATCATCATCAGCAGGGAGATCATTTAGGCCTTTAGTGTTAACGCAAGCCGTGAACTTGCGCAACAGAATGGTCCCTCCGGTGCCAGACAATGCCATAGGGAATCTCATTTGGGGATTCAGAGTGTTAATTGAAACAAATGATATCGAAATGCATGAATTGGTGGCCAATATGAGGAAAGGGTTAACAGACTTGTGCAACGAGGCAAATAGATTTAAAGGTGAAGAGGGCTTATCTGTGGTTTCTGAATTTCATGAAAAGGAGATTCAACTCAGTAAAATGGGAGCGAATGACATTGTGTGTTCAAGTTTATTCAGATTTCCATTTTATGATATGGATTTTGGGTGGGGGAAACCCATTTGGGTCACTGTTTGTCCAATGTACCTCACCAGGGTTATACAGTTAGTTGGTACCAAATGGGGTGCAGATCATATTGAAGCTTTGGTGACCCTGGAAAAACAAGAGATGGCCATATTTGAACGCGATGAGGTGCTTCTTTCATTTGCGTCCTTGAACCCTAGTCCATTAATTGTACCAGCAGTCCCTGCAGCAATTGCGAAGCTGTATATTTGTCATTAATTATAATTATGCATGCTCTTTGTTTTATTAGTGACAAGCATATTGTTGTCAAATTTAAGACCCTTAAAATAAAATATATATGCTTGTTAATTAATTAGCTAGTCATTTAAGGCCAGTTTGATATTGATGTACTGTGATTATAATCAATTGTGAAATAAAACAGTTAAGTGTTTGGTAAATTATATTATGAAAGTGTTGTGGATACATTAAACAATTCTTATGTGTTTAGTAAATATTAATGTTAAAAATGTTTTGACTATATATAATGACTAAAATCAACATGATGCTGAAAGTGTTTTACACTTACTTGTTTTTGTTAAAAAAACCACTTCCACTTGCGTTTATACATATTTTTTTCATAACTTTCACTGTTCATGGATTTTGTGTGAGATAGATTCTGAAAAAAAAAAAAAAAAAAAAAAGCAAAAGAAGGAAAAAGAATATAAAACATATGTAAGCATGCACTTGAATATCTAATCAATGTTACTTTAGCATGCAGCTGCCAACTGGGACACATACAGGTGGAAATTAATACTATCTTCACACAATCTAACATACCATGTTAATTACTATATTGTGAATCTTAATATCTTAATCAGATTATTAGTTCAAAACACTTATATATATAAAGGAATATTCCATCTCATGTTTAAATGTACATCATGTAGAGTTTTGTTTAAATTAATGAAAACACTAAATAAAGCAGAAATAGGGAAATTTGGAGATCTCTTCCGGCATTATGGGTTATGCAATTGTTCTAAATTCACCACCTGACTTTCACAAGTCTCTTGCTCTTTGTTTATGGTTTGTATGTCTCTCTCTCACTCACAGACACACACATGTTCTTTTTTTTTTTTTTTTGAAATGTCACAAAGATCGTTCCTTAATTAGCAATAAAATTACACATTAAGAAACTTGAATTTATGACCCTCTAATCACTTATCATCACTTGTAATTAATGTAGTGACCAGGTTATCAAACAATTGATCAATACAACAACAATTTCATTAATTTTCTATGATCTTCTTGCTAGCCTATATATATACATTAACAAAATGGTTCTCTCTGTTTGCAGCTGAAAGTTGGGAGATAATTATTAGGACTGCTGCCCAGCAGGACAAAAACAAGGAAGCCGAAAAGTTGCAGAAAAGCAACTTTGATATGTTGGGCTTGTGCTGCTCGATCTTCAGAAGGTCCTCTGATTGAGAATATCCTAAAGCATATGTGGTGTATGTGAAAAAAAAAAAACAAAATGCCAGGATTTTCAAACATAAGGAAAGCTTCCTATCAAAATAGATAAGGAAAGCTCAGGTGGGCATCTGAACTACCGATTTTCAGCTTGCGAACCAAACAAAGGACTGAATAAAAAAAACCCACTCAAGAACGCAAAAATTTAGTCCAAAAAAAAAAAAAAAATTGTTAATAGGATTTTCAAATTCAGAATTTAAGAAACAATTAGTGCAGTGGATTTGTGAGGGAAAATAAGAACGAAACAAGTAATTTTGAAGAGAACATAAGATAAAATATAAAACCCTAAAATTAAATAGCAAGAAAGATTAATGAAAAAAATATAAGACATACCTGGGTTCTTCTGCTTTAAGAGTGTAGAACCCCACCAAAAATAAATAAGAAGAGAAGAAGAGCTAAAGGGAGAAGAACTGCGCTCCTTTGGTTGAAGAGATTGAGCGTACATCATACAAGACATATAAATTAAATACAATTAATTTAGGCTATGTTTTGAAGAAACTGATGAACAAAATTAATTGATAGATGAAGAAAATAATGTAACATTTACTAGTCCAAGAAGATCGATATGCATGTATGTATGGATATAGCGTTATCATGAGAAATGTATAACATACAATAAAGGCAATGTTTTGAAGAAACTGATGCACAAAAATTGCTGAAGGAATGCATTGCATGTGTTGAGAGTAAACAGACACTACAAGAAATGTGAGCAAAGCTCATTCTTATCGGTTGCACAGAAAGGAGTGGCAATTGGAAACTTTAGTCCCTATTGCCCAATTGCTACCTATTTTTGTTAAAATCGAGGCACTTTAGTCCTTATTATCCAATTGTCACTCATTTCTGTGCAACTAATGAGAGTGGGCTTTGTTCACTTTTCTTACAATGAGAGTGGGCGTTTTATGCAAATGAAACTGAGGGAGGGGCACATTATTGTGTTGATGTGGATAGACCAACGACTCATGAAAAGCCATATTAAAAGTTTGCAATTTCCAATTTATAATATGTTTTAGGAATATACACACCATGCATTGAGACTATAAAATAAAGGGCTAATTACAAAGTACCTCACCCAAGTTTGCCTCATTTTCAATTTTCCCCATAAGGTTTTAATTTTTTTAATGTACTACATCATGTAATTTTCAATTTAAGTCAATGTAACCCTTCGTTGGACTTTGGTGCGGCAGTTGTGGCTGTGTCAGTGGAGGTTTCAAAGTGAGTGGTGGTGGTTGAGTTCAAGAGCCTTGATGGAGCCGTTCTCGGTGGGTTGACTTAAATTGAAAACTATGTGTACATTGAAAAAATTAAATCTTATGAGAGAATTGAAAATGACAGCAAACCTAGGAGGGATATTTTGTAATTAGCCCTAAAATAAAATTATATCATGTATTGAGAATATAAATTGTTAACACGTGACTTCTTATAAGTAGTTGGTCCCACTATATCAGTTTAATGACATGGTATGACCGTCTCACCCAAGTTTTTCTCGGCATTAAAACATGAAAAGACATGCAGCGCCCTCCATCTTTTGAAGTCAAACCCATAAAAAAGGGGAAGAATACTCATCCCATCAGCAAATGGCCCGCACTTTGGTTGCAGTGAAGAAGCTAGCTAATTGAGGAAGGCCTAGATCGTGTATACACAAGGCCATGAAGAGAGAGTTCACACACTTCAGCTCCTTCACCATCAATACCCATCCTTCATCTCAATGTACCTGCAGTTATTCCACAATGTCCACTAGATAGTCAAAACAGATGTAGATAGAAATCGGCCGGGTTATAACTGATCGAGACATAGAAAATCCAAGAGCTAATTGGTAAATCTTGTATGATGCACAAGCTGCAGAATTCATCAAAGTTGACATCCAATTATTGCATTCTCTTAAACTAGATAGATTATATCATTTATAAACTCGAAATAAGATATATATTTATATAGTCAAGGCACAACGATACATAAGAATCCTTAATTTTACATTAAAAAACTAGACATCATTCTTGATGGAGGAGCTGTATCCAGTGAGATCATAATACTTGGACCAAAGCATGACACCTCCATACTTAACCGAATTTTTGATAGCTGGAAGGACTTGTGAGTTGAGATCGGCTGCAGGAATGAACCCACTACCGGCAGCTTGAGGTGCAGCAGGCAATCCTAAGAAAATCTTAGCTGCAGGAATGGCTGAAGTCCATTGCTTCCAAGCATCTTCAAGATTGGCCACGTCACCGGAAGTGTACTGACATGGAGGGTTGTTGTAGAGTTGAACCCAAACATAGTCAAAGAGCCCTGGTCTTAAGGGCATTTCCAACCCAAGCATCAGGAAAGGGACATTGTGGGGCAGCAGTTAAGTAAACTTTCTTGCCTTTCTTGCTATACTCTGAAAGGTACCTTGCAAGGTCATCCCAGTGTTGGTCAGTCCCTCCTTCAATGTCAAAGTCAATTCCATCCAAAACAGCATCTCCCAATGGCCTTGAATACGACTGTCCTCCCAAGAAGTTGTTCCCCAGATAAGTGGCAACTTGCCTGGCATCATCAGATGAAGTTAGAGAGTAGCCCCCAGCACCTCCTCCTATGGAGAGTATGACCTTGATGCCTTTGGCTTGACATGACTTGATTTGTGGGCTCAACTTGGTGCATTCGTCAGTTGATGGGTCACAGTGACCCGCGAGGTTGAGGGTCGGGGTTTGGCCATTGCCAAATGATGAGAGAAAAGCTACGTTTACAAATTTGTAGGAAGCACATATTTCTGTTTATGTGCCTTCATTTCCATTCTGACCCCAATAGATAGCAATTCCACCTGCATTAGAACCCACAGCCAGAAGTAGTACTATCACAAAAGATAGCAATGCTACTGAAATTGTGGACTTGGAAGCCATCAAAAGTAGTGGCTTGAGATGTTTTTGTGGAGCTTTTGGTGAGAAATGTTGTCTGTGCCAATGATATGAAAGAGCTGGGATCCTTTTATAGAAGAAGAGGTCTTATCTCCACAAATCTGGATGTTTTTTATGCTGATCTTGTGCTTATATCTAAATCTATGTCGTTCTCATTTTAGACACAAGTATAAGGTTAGCATAAAAAAAAATTGAACAGCGAATCCTATTTATATTGCCACAGCGTATTGTGCTTATGTTCATTGATCCATGGCATAACAGTTATGTTTGTAGTGTAGCTATTTTCTGTTTGTAAGGTTAAGGCACCCTTGAACTTATATGGAGAACACTGTCTATATGCAGTTGCCCATTTGCACTGCAAAATTTTGCAATCAAAAGGAAACTGATTGCGTATGTGCATATATGGTCTAATGGCTAAAATTCCAAATAATTTTGGAATTATTTGAATGTGGCTTCTTTATGAGGAGATAGGAATAATATTATGTATTTAAATTCCCAATCTAGAAAGGGATTGCTATAAGCTTACAAGCATATACCTCCAATAAAAGAAAATGAGAGGAAAAAAAATAGGCTTCGTATTAGGAAGACAAATGCTCCAAATTTGTGTTCTATATATATTAGGGAATAGGGATGAAGATGCACTATCACACTGAATTCAAGTTTATTAATTTCTTATAGAAGAAAAACAAGTTTTAAAAAGACAAATAAATAATATAAGCATCTAAGAACGTCACATCTTCATATGTGGCTTCTCCATTTGCCTTCTCCTTCTACCTTCATTAAGAATCAGATCAATGAGGAAATTAACATAAATAATCATACCGACAAGGCCAGAATTGAGATCCAAATACAAAAACCTGTTCACGGCACAGGAGTAGCATCTGGTGGCGTAAGTGGCACCAGTTCTCTTCGGAGTTCCTTGACAACGGCAGCCAACGCCTCAGGGTTGAGACCCAGATCACAGAGTGCAATGAGAATGGACAAGGTGTGACGATCAAGCCCCGTGTCAAGAATGTTGGACATCTGAAATGCTAGGTCAAGAGATTCTCGGGCAGTTTTTGCAGCATCCGCATCCATATTAAGCTGAGAAAACAAAAACAGCCAAATTGAACACTTAATGACAAGAACAAGAACATAATTTATACCTGGTCTGAATTGATGAATGGGTTTTCACCATTAAAACTGAACATACTAATAATTGAACGTAGATAAAGATTCGGAAATATCCATACTAAGACCTTTCTCTAACTTCTTTCATAGTATAGAAAAATAAATCTACCTCATATGTATAGTGTAAATACTTTTCTATTTAGGTTCTCAAAGTTCTTGTTGAATCTGCTTCCCTTGGTGCTTAATTTGAGGGAGAACAGACGGACTCACAAAATGTTGCAGACAGAGAGAGAGAGAGAGAGAGAGGAATGCAAGTAGACGATAACAAAATGGTATACAAGAATCCTAATCAATACTAAAACAACACAAAGAAATACCTTGATGTAGATTTACATAACGAGCATACAAAGGTGGATGGAATCGAGCAAAGGGAGAAAGGAAAGTTTTCTTTGCCATTGCAGATGGGGATTCATATAGACGCCAAAAGCTATTGCTTCAAAGATCAAAGGCCTCAATTAGAGATAGAGAAATGAAGCAAAATTTACCATCCAATTTCAAAACCGTTTTGGCTTTGTAGGCTCCCGAGGCAGAGAGAGAAGGTGGAGCTCCACGTAATGGTGAAAATGGCATTTGAAATGACAGGGAAAAAAAAAAGAAAAAGTTTCAGATGACCAGAATAATTGTCAAGAATAGGTGTAAATTTCCATTTTTGGAATGCGAAAATAGGACTGTATCGGCTGGTCAAATTAGGTTTGTTAAGAATTGGCCACTGACAGTGGCCTAGCCAGATATTAATCATAATGGGGACATGATAACAAAAGAAAATTTTCTCCTTCCCACTATAATCCAATAGAAAATTTTCTAGCTGTTGTATCTACTTATCTTAGCTTCTTGATAACTGTTGTGAGAGCCAACAAACTACGTTTAACAAATGATATTTGCAATTTTGTGCCATCTTCATATATTTAGAAGACATAAAATAAGTATTCATGAAATCACCAGAGAAAACCAAAACCAATTAAACTAATCAAAAGAAACAAACACAACACGCCAATAGCCAAAAGCACACAGAAACAAAAGTAACACACCATTCATATTCAAATAAGAAAACCATGTTTTAGTGTTCATAAAAAATAGAGTCTAATTTTTTTTTTGTCTAAAAGGGTAATGGGGTCAGACGCAAAATTGTAGGAGTGAAACAACCTGACAATTGGGGTCGCATGAGACCCCAATGCCCCCAATGTGGCTCTGGCACTGGCCACTGATTACCACAATCCAATTTATTTAATTAATCATGAAACATTGAATGAGAGAACACACAAATACTCTCATTTGATTGGAAAACCACTTTGTTTTTGTGGTGGTGTGGAGAAGGTAACATTAGAAAGGAAAGGAATTCAATGAATCTAATATGCAAATATCAAACCCATACTGCATTGTAGACATTTGCAATAAAAGTACTGAGTCATATATCAAGCAAAACCATTAGAACATTTTACCTCCACTTGCACATAAACTGAAGGCTGATTTTTTTTCCACCAGTTATGCGAAAGAGAATTTATTGTCTATTAAGTCCAACTATTCTAATTGATACAGTCAGAAGAACACAAACAAAAAAGAAAAGAAACAAGGAAAGCAACCATCTAAATTAAAAAAAAAAACAAAAACATCGAACATTGCTTCAGTTTGGAGATGTCTAACCTTAAACTTTGATCACCCTAAGCAAGGTAAAGCAACTGCAATCACAAATCAATAACAATCTAAAATTAGTGTTGCATCACCTATAACCATCAGTCAATAAAATTAGTAAAACATAATAATATGAAAAAAGTCAACCTTGATTTAGCAAAAAAATTATGCTATAGCCATCATTCATATATTTCACTTGCATTTATGCATCCTTTTACACAAAAATCAGCCTTGATTTGACCAAAAAAAAAAAAGAATAAAAATTAACAACCAAACAAATGAGTTTTACGTAGCAGAGTATCAATGAATATTTTAACAGCATAACGCCACAACAGTATAATTTCATTGGTACAAATAATAATTATGTACATAAGTGATGCAAAAGAATTATTCAAATAAATAAAGATCCCATATTGGATGTTGCTACCAACCTTGCACATTGAATCCTACATACTGCATTAATTTTGGCTTAAATACACTAATGCCCCCTGGTGCTCAACTTCTAAATTCCTAGTTCCTAGAGATATGTATGTTTGGCAGATTATCTATATCATAAGCAACATGCTTCACTTGACTCTTGGATATTGGCAGAAGGAAAGATGAGAGTGGGAAGGAAGAAGAAACAACGGTGGGAAACAATAGAATTTAGGAGTAGGAAGATATATGAGGACTAGGTAGTACCTAAAATTAACGAAGTTGCCCTTTTTCCATCAAGTCTTTAAACAGATGCTTTATTTTGTCCTTAATAAAAACACAAACCAAAACTTAAGGACTCAATTGGGAATTTTTAGTGTGCAAAGACCAAAATGGAAAACCAGTCAGAGTTTAGGGAGCATGTCTTTCATCCTAAATATTTTGTGAAGAAATCTATTGTCAGGAATGATCTTACCAAAACCTAAAGGTCCTAAACTAGTCGTTGAGAAATAATTTATCACATCTTAAATCCATTATTTACAGAAAATCAACTCAACCTGCAAGGAACTACTACAGTCATCTAATGTGTCAGACCAATAAGTCAGCAAGAGCAAAAATAACGATTCCAGAAAGCAACAAGGAATATGAAGGAGACCATGAAAAAATTAACAAAGAAGAAAAAACCTAAAAGCATTTCTTTTGGTTCAAGACCCTGAAGGCTTTGATGGACAAGAATGGTAACCATATTGCCAATTTCAATTCTATCAAAGAAAATTTCAGTTACCAAATACAGTTTATACTGCAGCCTCCTAATCCTTTATTTTCTCCCTCTATTTGAGAGACAATAAAACAATCAAAACTACGTTCTCATTGCCTAGTCTTTAATAAGAAAAAGTAATACGATTTTAACTTCCAACCATGAAAATTCACCACTCAGCAAGAAAACAGATGTTCAAGTCTAAGTAGCAGCAACAATAAAAAATTAAAAGCCACATAGTAGATAAAAACCCAATAAAAGATTCCAGGGTTCTCAAATACAAGATGAAATCTCACGCAGTCAATTCTGTGAGCATGAGCATGTGTGTGTGTTTTTTTTTAAGTTGGAGTCAAAATTTCACAGTAATGTCCTCAGTGATGCTAGATAATTATTCCTTGACTTCTTGAGAGAAAAATTGAGAGATTTGAAACTGCAAAGCAAAAAATGTGATGATTGATGAGATGGGGGAGGACAGGTGAGGAAAATGAGATGGTGAGAATCTGAGAGTGCAAGGATCTCTATAACTACTGACATGGGTATTATTATAATCCATTAAATAAAACTGGTTGCTTCTCAATGCAAGCTTCTGTATATACTGCAGACAAACAACACAAGGAAATTTCCAAAACCAAAAATAAATTAAATAAAAATTAAACTATAACCCATGATGGAGAGAAAGAAGCACAAATTCATTTTTTTTCTCCGTATTTTTCCTATTTTCTCTCATTTTCGTCTGTCAAATCTGGTCCAAAATTTCTTCCTTCTTCAAATTTCAATAAGGGACTGCAGCTCCTTCACTTTGTCATGAATCCATTTCAAGCACATAACTAATGATTACTTAAATGATCCCATATTAACTCAGTAATCAACTACTAACCACTGCTTAAAACATGTAAAACACATAGCTGGATGAGAAGGATGAGCCAAATAAGATAATAAAATTCTAGCAAATTATATATTGAGTTAAGAAAAATGCAAATGAGCATATTCATACAGAAAACCCTAAATAAGTTTACAAAACTTAGAAATTAAACAAGCAAGAAAATATGGGAAATTAATAAACACCTTTTGGCTCTTTGCGTGCTTTGCTCAAGCCTCCAAGATTGGGTGGGAACTACCGAATAAGAAGAATTGAAGAAGAAGTAGAAAATTTGAAGGGCCGAAGAATCTGATTCAAGAAGATGAAGTGAAGAAACTGAACACCCACGCAGACAGAAGAGTGAAGTCCCGACGAAGAACAAGGCAACGGAGCCAGGTATCTTATTTTGGGGTGAGCGTTAACTCCAAACAAACCTTTTTTGTTTTTTCTTTATTTTATAGTTTTATTTAGGGGTTTGTATTTTTTACAGATTTCAGAAAATATGGTTCGACCCAAAAAAAAAATGTAGAGAATAAATTTAAATGTTTTTTTTTTTTTTTGCTCTTTGTTTAAATAAGAAAAGAATTAATTACTGATACATGACAAACATTCTATTTAACCTCTACTATACCAGTTGTTCAAATTTAATAATAAGATCACATTCGTAAATTATGATATTAAAAAATATTTTTTTGTAATTTAAAAAACACACACACAGAGTTTAAAAAAAATATATTTTTTCTCAGCGAATAAAACTGAAACTCTGTATGTGTGTATGTTTCAACCTAATCAAACTCTCTGCCGTGTGTGTTGTGTGGATAAGTTGAAAATTAAATTTGTGGTTGTTGGTGAGTTGATATTATCTTAAAATTAAATTTATGAACTTGAATGCTTTTGGTTGAGTTGTGAGTATCTAAAAGTTAATGGAATGTGAGCTGTAAGTAAATTATTTGTTTTGGGTGATTTTGGTTAAATTAAAATTTTGTCAACACTTTCAGGCAAAAAAAAAAAAATTTTTATCAACACTTTATAATTAACGGACTCTTTTTCAAGTCATTATTTCCTCTTTTGCCCTTTTTGCATGCATACCCCACGTGAAGCAACACTACCATCTAATTTTTTGTTTTTGGTCAAAAACTATATACCATCTAAATTTCATCATTCCTTTTGCTGTATTTGTTTGTTTAATTTCTCATTTCCTACTTTGCCCATAGAAGAATAATTTTAGGGATAAACAGTAATTAAAATCTCAATCTTCTGTTTTGTGTACATATAGAAGAGCAAGCCTCTATTGTAAAGTAGGGCATGAGAAGAATACATATCTCTCTCTCTCTCTCTCTCTCTCTCTCTCTCTCTCTCTCTCATTTGTTCTCAGTTTCTCTATAAATCATCCTTGTATTCAAGCAAGCAATAATATAGCAAGTATTCAGTACGTTCTTATAAAACTTCTCTATGTTTTCTTTAGTTTAACTTCAACTCCAAAACAGGGAAACACTTACCATTAAATTGTAATTATTGTCATAAAAAGACACTACTTAGATACTATTATAGTGAACAAACACACACAACATACTATATAGAATGGTACAATAAATTAATAGAACCTGTAGAAATACAACAAGCATAAAACATACATAGTTTAAAGAAGTTTATGTTTGAAATTGCTGTATTTCATGCTTTCTGCAATGCCATATTACATAGTATATATACATGAGCAACTCTAACAACATTAGGAAGCCATAAGCCCAATACGAGGAAAGGGGCTGAAACTAAGGCTAATTCTTAGCTAACTGCATGCTAATTATACAATGCATATCTTTCTGTACAAATGTATTAATAACAAAATCATTTAGCACTTATCTCCTTGATCTTTGCCTTTAATACTCCCCTTCAAGTTGGAGTGGATATTAATCACACTCAACTTGCTAAGCAAAGTTCCAAATTGTGCTGTGCTCAAAGGCTTCGTGAAGAGATCTGCTACCTGCTGTTTGGTGCTGATATGAAATGTTCTGATTACACCTCTTTGCAATTTTTCTCTAACTACATGGCAATCAATCTCAATATGCTTCGTTCTTTTGTGAAACACTGGATTTGTAGCAATGTGTATTGCTGCTTGGTTATCACAAAACAATCTTGCTGGACTCTTCTGATTTGCTCCCAAGTCATTGAGTAGGCTGCGTAACCATGTCACCTCGCAACATACTACTGCCATAGAGCGGTACTCGGCTTCAGCACTGCTTCGTGAAACAGTGCTTTGTTTCTTCGTCCTCCAAGAAATAGGTGCATTACCAAGCATAACACAGTATCCTGTAAGTGATCTGCGTGTATCCTTACATCTCGCCCAATCTGCATCACAATAAGCTGTGAGTTTTGCCTTTCCTGTTGCTGGTAGGAATATCCCTTGGCCCGGAGTCTGCTTTATGTACCGAAGCACTTGGTGTGCTGCATCAAGGTGTGGTCGTCGTGGCTTGTCCATGAATTGACTGAGGATATGAACTGCATATACCAAGTCCAGTCTTGTAATAGTCAAGTATATTAAACGACCTACTAACCTTCGATACTGCGAAGGCTCAGGCAACAACTCTCCATCAGCTCTAGTCAAGGACAAATTCTGATCAACTGGGTAAGAGGATGGTTTGGCTGCAAGAAAGCCACTGTCTTCGAGTACTTGCAGTGCGTATTTGCGTTGGTAGAGTGCTATGCCGTGTTTTGAACGTGCAACTTCAATTCTGAGAAAGTACTTGAGCTGCCCCAAGTCTTTCAGTTTGAATATGTTGGATAGAAAAACTTTGGTAGCATTTATATCCTCCAAGTCATTCCCGGCTAGAATTACGTCATCAACATATACAAGCAGCACCATAAATTTGCCAGATTGTGCTCGGACGAATAACGAGTAGTCTGCCCATGATTGTCTAAAACCTGCTGCTTTCAACGCTGTGGAAAGCTTAATGAACCATTGTCTGCTTGCTTGCTTTAGACCATAGAGACTTTTATGTAGTTTACAAACTCTATTCTCCCCTTTTCGTCCGAAGCCAGGTGGAAGTTTCATGTAGACTTCCTCGGAAAGATCACCATGCAAGAATGCGTTATTGACGTCCAGTTGATGTAAATGTCAACCTCGTATTGCAGCAAGACTCAAGAGGACGCGGACGGTGGTTAGTTTTGCAACAGGTGCAAAAGTCTCGTTGTAATCTATCCCTTCAACTTGACTATACCCCTTCGCGACAAGTCGTGCCTTGTAACGCTCAACCGTTCCATCTGGATTAAGTTTAATCTTGTACACCCATTTGCAGCCTATAGGGCGTTTTTGTGCAGGCAAAGAAACTAAGCTCCATGTGTGATTGCTTTGGAGAGCTTTGATCTCTTGTTGCATGGCAATGCGCCATTCAGGTATTTGAGCTGCCTGCGCAAAAGAGCTCGGTTCTTTGTGGATGGTAAGTTAAGCAATAAAGGCTCGATGATTAGGTGATAAACGATCATAACACAAAACATTGGCTAAGGAATTGGAGGTACCTGTGTCCGGTGAAGTTGACGAGGTAGACCGAGAGGGAAGAGTTGCCTCCACGTGAAAGTCTTGCAAGAATGTTGGAGTTTTTGTGGGTCGTGATGAACGTCTTGGCTGCTCAGGAGGCGTGATGTCAGGTGCTGGAGGATAGGCAGAATTGATGAGGATGAGGATAGAAGATTTTGTGATGTAGTATTATCATCTGGTGGTGGAAGAGTTTGAGTTTGATGAGAGTCAGGAAGCTGGGCAGTTGTTTCGATAGGAATATCAATTGGAGAGGAATCTTCATAGAGATCAAGACTTGAACGGGAAGTAAGCGGAAAGGGTGGTGTTGGCTCAGAAACCCTAGAAGCCGGACTTCCATGTGAAGTAGGTAACGGTGAATTTTTATCCCGAAAAGGAAAAAATTCTTCATGAAATAATACATCCTGAGACACAAAGATTTCCTCTTTCTCTATGTCATATACCCGATAACCTTTTTGACCGTGTGGATACCTGACAAAGACACATTGTTTTGCTCTAGGATCAAATTTTGTGGGTTTGAGAGGATGAGTGGAAGCAAAACATAAACATCCAAAAACTTTGAGGTGTGTATATACAGGTACCCTGTTGAATAGTCGTTCAAAAGGACTCTTTCCGTTCAAGAGCGGCGTTGGGGTGTTATTGATGAGATAGGCAGCTGTAAGAATGGCATCTCCCCAGAAGGGCTTTGGCAGATGTGCCTGGAATAGGAGTGCTCTAGCTACATTAAGCAGATGACGATGTTTACGTTCAACAACATCATTTTGTTGGGGTGTGTTGACGCAACTCGTTTGATGAATGATTCCCTTTGAAGAATAAAAATTAGGAATTTTGAACTCAGGACCGTTATCACTCCGAACTATTTTTACATGTGTGTCATACTGGGTCTCGATGAGCTTAATGAAATCAGTAAGTAATTGTCTAGCTTCTGATTCGTGAATCATTAAATAAACCCAAGTACTACGAGTAAAATCATCAACTATAGTAAGGAAATATTGTGCCCCAGAAAGTGATGGTTCATGATAACCACCCCATATGTCTATATGAATTAATTCAAAAGGAAATTGACTCGAAATATTGCTTAAAGGAAAAGAAGTTCTGGTATGTTTGGCCAGAGGACAAATGAAACATGTGTCTGTGTCGCAAGACTTATTGGAAACAAAGGGAAACAATTGTAATACTCTACTGAACGGATGGCCCAGCCTCTGATGCCAGAGACTGCGAGACGTACTGGTCACCGAATTGCATGTCACTTGCTTTGCTTGGTCAAGGCAGTATAATCCTTCCCTCTCAAGGCCCATCCCAATCATCTTCCCCGATCGTAGGTCCTGTATGAAACAAGCATTCTTGAGAAAGATGGATATACAAAGGGAGTCATGTGTTAACTTGCTAATGGATATGAGGTTCAAGTAGAACATGGGAACACATAACACATTGTGAAGGATAAGCTGAGGGTTAAAAATCATCTGTCCAACATGAGTTACTTTTGTCGTGGTTCCATTTGGTAGTTTAACATACCGATTTGAGATAGGTTTCATGGCAGTAAGGAGTTGTGGGTTACAAGCAATATGATTACTTGCCCCACTATCAAATATCCAGGTACTAGTCATATTGTGTGAACTAAAATACATGGCTTTACCTGAGAGATCCTGATGGGACGAAGTGTTACCAATGTGGTTGGTGGAGGCAGCAGCATTCTTACTCAACATCTCAATTAGTTGATGGCAGACTTCTTTAGAAAAAGGGAACCTAGGAGCCCCGGTTGTTCCTTTAAGCCCCGAGATCACATTATTGCTTCGAGACACATCAGCTGCCTTGCGCTTGCGGCAATGTTTGTAGTCGTGCCCTTTCCAATTGCAATAAGAACATTTGAGATGTGCTCGACAATTTTGAGCTGTGTGATACTTCTTATTGCATTTGGTGCATCGTTTTCCATCCTCAGCACTGGTTTCTCCCTCCGCACTGTTTTTCACGGCAAACACAGCCCCTTCTGGCTGCATTGCAGATTTGTTGCCGAGAGTAGCTGCCGCCTGCTTCTCATGGCGTAAAGCCATGGCATAAGCTTTGTTTACTGCCGGTAAGGGATCAATGGCCACTATGTTACTACGAAGAGTGTCGTACCCTTCATTCAGTCCCATGAGGAACTTCATGGTCTTTTGATTCTTGATGTACTCCACCATCTTAACTCCTCCTGCACACGTGCAAGACTCCATCTCACATAGAACATCTCTTTCATCCCATAAGCTTTTCAGCTTTGTGAAGTATGTGGTGACAGAATTAGAACCCTGTAGGCAAGCGTGGATTCCGTTCTCAACATTGAAGAGTTGAACGGTATTGGTTTGACCAAACCTTTCCTGATGATCCGTCCAAACATCACGAGATGTCTTGCAATTTTTGACACTACCAGAAATAGGTTTTGACATGGAGGCTATGAGCCATGTCTTGACAAGTGTGTCACACCGCTCCCATTGTTGCTGCTCCTCAAGGTTCACAAGGGATTTGGTTTGAGTTCCAAGAACAAAACCAAGTTTGTTCTTGATTTTGAGTGCCATGCTCATTGATTGAGTCCACTCAGAAAAATTATCCTCCATCAAGGGCTGTGTAACAAGAACAGCTCCAGGTTGATCTGAATGGTGTAAGTAAAGGGCATGGTTGGAGTTCTCCCATGGTTCGTGTACTCTCGAAGAGGATTCAGTTTTGGGTTTCGCCTCTGTATCGCTACCTCGTGCCATGAGATTTGCTCGGGGTTTTGGTTTTAGGTTTTAGGTCTAGGATCGAATTGTTGCTCTGATACCATAAAGAAGTTTATGTTTGAAATTGCTGTATTTCATGCTTTCTACAATGCCATATTACATAGTATATATACATGAGCAACCCTAACAACATTAGGAAGCCATAAGCCCAATACGAGGAAAGGGGCTGAAACTAAGGCTAATTCTTAGCTAACTGCATGCTAATTATACAATGCATATCTTTCTTTACAAATGTATTAATAACAAAATCATTTAGCACTTATCTTCTTGATCTTTGCCTTTAATATAGTTTTTCCACTACAAAAAATAGAAATTGAACAAATAACACACTACTAACAATAAATTGTGAATTAGAATTTAGTTAAAAAGGTAGAATCCAAACAATAGCAATGATAGATACAGTAAGTACAAAAATTATTATTAAAGAAAGCTTAGTACCACATCAGTATAGACAGAAATTAACAAAGCCAATTAGGGTTACACAATTTAACACTGAAGTAGTAGAACTAACACATTGTATAAATAATATACCCATTAGTATAGAAGAAGAACAACAATTTTCTTTACCCTTAACACTATTATCACCAGTAGGGGTTTATCCATTTATTTTAAAACTAAATTTTCTTAAAAGTTTACAAGGAGGATTTTTATATACATCTTTAGGAATAACATTTTTTAATAAAGGAATAACAACCATAGACCAAAGAAATCCACCAATTAGTCATACTAGCATTAGTTTACAAGAAATAGAAAAATAAGATATAGAAGAAAGCACTTTAGATATAGAACCATATGATTAGGATTTTGGCATATTAAAATGCGCGCATAGAGATAGCATACAATGGACAACATTCACATGTTCTAAGGACATTTTGAATGGTTTGTCTTACCATTCGGATTAAACAATGCACCTAGCATATTCCAAAAGAAAATGAATCAGATATTTAAAAAAGAGTCCTTTAGATATACCCTCATTTTAAAATAGGCCCATTAGGTAATAGTTTAGGTGTGTGTGTGTGTTTTTTTTTTTTTTTTTTTTTTATATTTATGGAATATGTCATGCCTCCTTATTAGGTATTCAAATACTTTTAGCAAGAATCACGCCTAAACTGTTGTTGCCATGACTCCTTTCTGATGCCATATAATTAGCAAGAATCACTCCTATAGTCAAAACATTTATTACCCTAAACCCCCTAAATCTTGCATTTGCAAGAATCACTCCTATAGTAGATGAGAGAATTTATGGGTGAGTACATGTCTATTACGGCATTTGCAATTAGGAAAGTGAAGCTGTAATTCTGGTTTACAACATTAAATTTTAGGGGTTTTGAGGTTTGACACCTACGGTGGAGGTTTTTTGGTCGTGCGGTTGACACCTATGGTGAAGGTTGCGTTGTCGTAAGATTGGCACATGTTCTGTAGGTATGATTACACCTTCTTCTATTTCTTTTCATCTTAGAGAGATTTGTTTTTTACCTACATTTTATGTAAATTAGAATGCTTAGGGATTGACACCTGTTATGCAGGTATGATTACACATTCTCCTATTTCCTTTCATCTTAGAGAGATTTGTTTTTTACCTACATTTCATATAAATAAGAATGCTTAGCGATTTCAAAATAATCTTCTTTGTTTTAAAGAGTTTTGTTTGTATACCATGTCTACAGTAAATATGACGTTCCTTTATTATTTCTTTTAACAGAGAATTGATTATGGCAACAAGTTAGTTTCCAGGCCTAGAGTTTAGGTTAGATATGTTGAAATTTGAAAGGTTATTTTAGAAGATTAGGACTGAGAGTGGAACATGTAGATAAACTAAGTAAAACCTCATTTTCGATTTTGTTCAACACCTCGCAATAGGTACCTTCATCACATATGTGCAGTAGGAAGTTTTTTATTAATTACCCTAGTACTAAGGTTTCATAGATATAAAAAACAAAAAACTGGTTCACTAGGCTAACTACCAAAAAAGTTAATGACTAACAAACGTTGATTCAAGGTTATGTATTACGATCGAACCTTTTAAAAAAGTAGTTTATGCCTATGCAACCTTGTGAATAGGTAGTTTATGATTTTTAAACCTTGTGAAAAGGTAGTTTATGACTAGCAAACCTTGTGAATAGGTACGTAGCCTTCATCATAAGGCCACTCATGCTTTTTAGTAAAGAAATTTGTGGAACTCAACACGGGATAGGTACAATCTATAATGTAGCCCTCTTGACCTTGACCCTTGAAAATCTTCCCAAAACCTTTGTCCCCCCACTTACCACCCTAGGAATTTTGAACTTTCCAATACCCAAAACTAGTAAAAGTGCAATATCCATATCCAACCATCGTCATCGTGTGAAAACTGACATCATTCCTCCATTTTTATCCTTCATTCTATGTAAATTTGGTCCGTAAACTGCTAACCCATTGTGGTAAGAGAATAAGGAATTTAAACATACAACTATGGTCACTGCTGGAGTACAATCAACGATGCCAGTCATAGATGACTCATCAATCTTGCATTGTCTATAACCATCAATCTTGATTTCAGACCTATTCTTGGCCCTTTTATATTGCGATATGTTCACTCCCTCAATGTATCATCGTGATACTTCCAGCTTTGTCTCTCTACAAAAGTATTGCCTTACGATTTCCACCGCTCTTCACACAAAACTCCATACTTCTGTATGAAGTCATAGCAGAAAAATAGCAAGCAGCCGCCGCTATAAGGGATCCCCTTCCTATATCTATTTCCCACTCATGCGTTCAAATCTGTTATGCCGACCCGCAACATATAAATAGAAATCTCCTTCGAGATAGCGGTGGTTGCTGGCCATCTGCATGCTATGACTTTATACAGAAGTATGAAGTTTTGTGTGAAAAGCGGTGGAAAGTGCAAGACAGTACTTATGGGTTGATGAGCATAATTTTGTGGGTATTCTTGCTGCGTTCAAGCTTGGGTAATTTGTGTGAGTGCTCATCTTTTTTCAAGTAAGAAAATGTTTTTGATTTTCAAAAACTAAATGATTTTCTTAACTTGATTTTCTTTATCCACATCTTCAAATTCTTATGGAGGTTGTTTTCAGATAACCACAAATATATCTCAAGGTACATCATTTGCATCTTATGTTTCAATATTTTAAGCCTTTTTGATGTGTTGTATCTCCTGCATGCATATAATAATTTCATTAGGTTCATGAACATAGATGTAAATAAAAGAAAGACAACTAATGGATTATCAACACCAACATTTATCATTCCATTGAGATATATATTTTTAAAATAGTGCTATGCCGCCCACTTAAATTTATCAAAAAGTTAAATATGTTTTCCCTAATACTGCTATTGGGTCGGAAGTTTGAACCGAGAAAACTTTAAAAATCATAAAAGGAACACTATATTAAAGTGGGTATGTATAAATACATATTGATATATAATATAAAATTCAAAATTTGGATAAAGGAAACAACAATGTATACTAAAATTACAAAAAATCATGTGGGGTGGAGAAGAAAAATTCAAACAACAATGATTGAAATTGTGGGGTGGAGAAGAAAAAATCATGTGGAATACGGAAGTCAGCATGTTTATGACATCATTATTAAAAAATACTAAAGTCAGACTACCTTTACCAACGGAACAACACTAAATGAAAGAAGAATACTGATATATGATAAGCATGTTATTAAAATATTCCTCTCGTCAAAAAGAAAAATAATAGCAGATGGCTTCATATAGCTGAATTGGACCAATAAAATAGTTATAATAATTAGATTTTATAGAAATTATATAGTACGTAAGTACGTAATTAAAACATAATAATATTTTATAGAAATTTTACAATACGTAAGTACGAAAAGAAAACATAAATTCAAAAATAGCGTGAAGAAAATTTTGTGGAGTTGTTAAATTATAGGAGATGAAATTGAAACTTACAGTAGACGTTTAATGCTTGAAACTTACATTACCAGTAAAGATGAAAGGAAGAAAATCTAATACGATATTACAGCATCCTTAAATTACAATATATGTGGTAGGATATACACAGTAAACTCGTATTGAATATTGAATTGCATTGAAAAAAGTTTATCTGAAGAGAATATTATTATGTAGACACATCTTTGCTATAGGATTTTCTTTATTCCCATCTTCAAATTTTTAAGGAGTCTGTTTTCAGATAACCACAAATCTACCTATAGATACATCATTGACATATTTTATTTCAATATTTTAAGCCTTTTTTTTTTTTTTTAATGTTTGTTGTCTCCTGCATGTATATAATAAGTATATAAAAATAGAAAAAATGAAACTAATGAATTATCAACACCAACCTTCATCATTCCATTAAGATATGTTAAAAATAATGCTATGTTGGCCACTTAAATTTATTAAAAAACTAAATACGTTTTCCCCAATACTGCCACTGAGCTAAAAGTTTGAACCGAGACAACTGTGCAAAAATCATAAAAGAGAACAATATATATATATATATATTATAAAGTGGATATATATAATATATATTGATATATATACAATATAAATTAAGTTCAAAATCTGGATAAAGGATCCCAAAAACAATGTATACTATCTCCACCCAAGATTACAACAAATCTTCAAAGAGCTGATTGAAATAGGGGTGGAGAAAAAAAATCATGTGGAATACAGAAGTTTGCATGTTGATGAAATCATTATATTGAAAGAAGAATACATGCATATATTTGACAAGAATTTCATCAATAATCTTCCTCTCGTCAAAGAGCAAAATAATATCATATGGCTCCATATAGCTGAATTGGACCAACAAAGTAGCTATAATAATTATATTTCATAGAAATTCTAAAATACGTAAGTACGAAAAGAAAGCATAATAATGTGATTCAACAAAATATTGAAAATATAAAAACTCAAAACTAATGTAAACCGAATTTTGTGGAGCTGTTAAATTATATGAGATAAAATTGAAACTTACATGAATAAAAAGATGAAAGGAAGAAAATCCAATACGATATTGAGGGATCCTCCTATTCCAATCTCTATGGTACGTATGAAGTCCCCAAAGCAATCTATATACACAGTAAACTCGTATTGAATATTGGATTGCACATGCATTGAAAAAAATAAGACCAAAATGCAAGAGTTCGTTTGAAGAGAATTCTATTATCTGGATACATATTATATATATTTGCCATATGATTTTCTTTATCCCCATCTTTAGATTCTTGAGTAGGCTGTTTTCACATAACCACATATCTACATCTAGCTAGATATATCTGTCATTTGCATCGATCTTCTGTTTCAATATTTAAACCTTTTTATGTATTTTTGTCTCTATGTATATAATAATTCCAGTAGGTTCATGATCATAGATATAAATAGAAAAGAAGAGACTATGGATTATCAACACCAACCTTTATCATTTCATTGAGATATATAAAAAATACTGCGATGCCACTTAAATTTATCAAAAAACTAAATACGTTTTCCCCAATACTGCCACTCGGCCGAAAGTTTGAACTAAAAACAAATACAACAATCATAAAAGGGAACAATATATTAAATTGGATATATATAAATATATATTAATATACGATATGAAGTGAGCCTTACGAGGAATTTTCAAAAAAAAAAAATTATTTAAGATATTCTTAAAGAAATCTCCCTATATAAATGTGAAGTTATAATTCAATTTTGTATGTTTGTAGGAGTATCCAAAAAACAATGTTGTGCATTATGGACCTTATGATGTACTTTCAGCAACTCAATATAAAATGCATGGAATTATATGATAACGTAGTAATTAATTAATAATTATCGTCTAATCATGATGTAATGCCTTGGTGATCAGCATCAAACTGTCATATATAAATATATGGCATAAATTCAATTTAGACACATAACTATATATGTCATTTCAACGGAGTCCACGAACTTTAAAATATTTCAAATATACACCCGATCTACTATCTAAATTGAAAAATAAACTTTTGTCCATTGATTCGTTGAAAGATCAAATATACACCTGATCGACACCTGTCCACCTAACCCCTGACATGGACTCACAAACCTATCATATATTTCTCGCTTGTCGAACACAGGTGAGGGATTATATTCGAATTTGGGGGAAAACGTGATGTTTTTGGGAGACTAAATGGTCAGGAGAGCGTTCGACGAGCGAGAAAGAGGTGATGGGTGTGTGAGCCCGTTTTCGGTGGACATGTGTCGCTTATTTGGCGGGAAAGGTATGCTGAGTTGGTGCCACGTCCCCAATTAATCCCCGTCAACAAAAACCAAGTTGGCATTTAACTGATCTCTCAACAAATCGATAAACGGAAGTCCATTTTTCAATTTAGATAATAAATCGAGTGTATATTTGAAATATTTTAGAGTTTGTGGACTTCGTTGAAATGACATATATAGTTATGTGTCTAAATTGAATTTATACCTAAATATATTTAATACACAATATATGCTAGTTTGTAAACCTAGATTCCAGGCTCTACTAAGAACCTTGCAATGTTCGTCTTGGAAGGTTTTGTTAGTTGGTCATACAGACTGAATAGTGGAAAGATATACACCAAAATTGAAATTTGCTGCATTTGGTGGATTTATAGGGAATGATTTATTGATGGCTCAATTACAAAATGCGCTCACCAACTATAGGGGGTATTTCAAATTGGTTCATGAACAAAAAAATGTTTCAAACTAGTAAACTAATTAAAAAAAGTTACAAAATAGCACATTCGTTACAAATTCGGTTAATAAAAACGTTAAATGCTAATGTAGATAGTGCTGACATGAATTTCTTGAATGATGCGGACACCAAATTTACATTACATAGATTAATGATGTCATATTTTATTTTATTTTGAGCAAAACAACCATTTTGGTCCCTGTAGTTTGGTGGTGTTTTCAAGTCAGTCCATGTAGTTTTAATTGTTTCAACTAAGCCCTCATATTTTCAAAATTGTTTCACTCATATCAAGTCAAAAATTAGATTTCCATCAAGTTTTTAGATTGTAGAACTGTTAAGGTAGGAATATAATATTGGTCCATGACCAAAAAAAAAAAGTAGTACCGTTGGCTTTTGATTGAAACATTTATAATTTTATACCCCTACTTTAACTATTCTACAATTTAAAAACTTGGTGAAAATCTAATTTCAGACATGATTGAAACAATTTCAAAACTACAAAGACTTGTTTGAAACAATAATATAGACAAAATTAAACAACCACCAAACTATAGGGACCAAACTGGGCCCTTTTATTATTAAAGGTTTAAAAGTTTTATTATGTTTTTTAATTGTTTTATCAATGTGACATTATTAATCCATGCGGAGAAAATTTGGTGTCCAAATCATTCAAAAAATTCACATTATCATTGTCCAAAGTGGCATTTAATAGTCTTTTTTTACGGAATTCATATGGATGTACTATTTAATACATAGCTTTCTATTAGTTAGTGTATTAATTTCAAATATTTTTTTTATTCATGAACCAACCTGAAATACCTCCCAATTCATCACAACCATACCACTAAAGGGAAATTAAAAAGAAACATGTTTCAAACAAATGTATTAGTTTCTCAAAAAAAAAAAAAGTATTAGTTATGGACCTACAGATTTTCCATGTCAATCCAAATTAATATAATTTAGCATAAGAGGAGCATCAAGAATATATCAATTATTGTAAAAGAAAAATAAATAATTAGAGTTCCAAAATAAATGAATTGCAGTTTACACCACGATCGATATGCATAATCACAGTTTGCATGCATGCATCATCATAATTATGCTCAAAGGCTAGAGTTTCACGTACAAACATAACCAAACTTATCACTATGAGAAGCAAGAAAGCAAAAAATTATGCATTAAAACACATAAAGCAAACAAATAACACAACTTTATATTATATATATATAATTAATTAATTGGACAAAAACTTCGATAATAGATATACCTCAGGTAAATCATTGATCTGATGCTTTGTAAGTCAGGATCTTAATTCAATGCTAGACCAAAATTGTTGTTTACCTATTTTAAAAACTATATAATTAGCCCACATAGGAGATGAGGATTCAATCTAGACAAAGATTAATCTAGTTCAAAAGAGTTGGGATAGAACCATGACTTCCAAGTAGAGTTGAACTTGGACTCTTTACCTACATCACCAGAAATTTCGTACTAGATAGATCGTAGATATATAAAATCAGTAACTGGCTTGATGAGTCTTTCTTTGCCTCCAAGTAACTGGATATATATGCTTCAATATATTTCCTAAATAAAGTAAGAAAGTGGAGAACTATGGTCGGTTGATGGTCCATATTGGAATTAAATTACGTGAGACAGTGGATAATATAATAAAAAACAGGAATTCGGGTTGATTAAAATTTGGTTTTGGGTGTCGTAATTAATATGGAAACTACGTACTGTTACTATTTTTCCTTCTCAAGAGAAAATCGGAAATTACCAATAATTTTAGCTTCCTTATTTGTCTCACCCTCTCTCCTCTATAAAAAGCTACCCAATGGAATGAACCCCGCGACCTTAATTCATTGCTTGTGTATTAGATCTCAGAAAAAGCTTAGGTTTGGAGAACAAGGTACGAATAAGTTATAACTTTCTTCAACGATTATTCCTTTTGATTCTTATTGGTAAATTTCTGTTTTCCCTCTCACGGAAAACAACTACGAAAAATTGCAAACTTGATTTCGATCAGTTTTGAAATCCCAAGTTTCAAAAACTCTTGTTTCATGTTGTCTTTGTTATTTTGATCATCAACCACAAATTAACACAGTCTATGCAATAAAGAGAGAGTTGATCAGTCGATTCCCTCAAGGGCTTGCTTCTTTTATTATATGTATATATATATTCTTATCTAACAAGTAAGAGATTCTCAATTTGTATAGAAGATCAAGATGGGGTCTCGAAGAACCTTAGAACTGGTGCCCAACGAGAGTGCTCGTAAATTGACCTTTCGAAAACGGAAGAAGAGTTTATATAAAAAGGCAGAGGAGCTCTCCACACTTTGTGGTATTGATGTATGCTTGATCATCTTCCCAGCTCAAAAGAAGGGCCGACCAGCTCAACCGGAGACTTGGCCCCTAGATACTATTGAAGTCAATCGTATTCTGAACAAGTACAAGGCAACCAAGCACACTCCTGTTTTAAAGAGAACCTTTGATTTGTCTCACTTTTATGATCAGGCCGAGAAGATGGAGATTGTGGATGACAATGCCAAAAAATTGCATCATGATGAGATCAATTTTTCAAAGGAGTTATCGACGTGGGATGCTCGAATTGATGAATTTGATGAGGACGAATTGGCTGCACTCCTTACTTCACTGGAAGCCAAGCTAGAAGTAACAACAAAGAGGATTGATAACATAGAAAGAAATCAGTTTGTGGTGATCAAACAAAATGTATCTGGTATGGTAGATGGCTACAAAGCAGATTCAAGCAAAAAAATTGCACATCAAATTGTGAACTTGGTTCAAGAGAAAGAGGCGCCTAGTTATTTGGAACCCTATCAAGTCATTGCTCATCAAACTAATTCTGGATTGTGTGCTTTTAATATAAATTCGATCAATAGTACTACTCCGATGATGCAGCCAAGGAATGAACATTTCCCCTCACAACATGTAGTGCGAGTACATAGACCTGTTGCTTATGGTACTCCAAGAAACCAGCTACTCTCCAACAACGTTTGTACTTCCTTCACTGACAACTTCACTCCTGCCATGCAATTGATGCTTCCATATATGCAATATCAAATGCTTCCAAGTGAATTTCATGCTCAGAATGAGAAGAGATTGGACGAAAAGATCTAAAGGATTAATCTACTTCTGTGTTTAGTTTGATTGGTTAGCGTGCACACATTTTACTTTTCAGATTTACGTATAGTCCATGAAAGTTTTGTGATATTAAAAAAAGTTATTGACTTTGAATAAATTTATTAAATGATAGTTTCGTGGACTTAATTTCAAAATTTTTGAAGTGGAGTTATAGTTATATATATACACATAAATGATACTCTACGCTAGAGTGTTATTTTCTAGTAATACACTAGCTAAATAATTTTCGATTTGCTTGATTTTTTGCAATGATTTTGATAGTAATACACTAGCTAAATAATTGACGGTTCGGATTATGAGATTAGTTATGTGGTGGTCCCAAAAGTATGGTTAACTTTGTATTAACTTGCTAACCAATTAGTTTTAGAGCACTTATATATATATATAGAGGAGTGCTCTAAGGTTAGCAAGTTAATACGAAGCTAACCATGCTTTTGGGACCACCATATATATAGAGGAGTGCTCTAAGGTTAGCAAGTTAATACGAAGCTAACCATGCTTTTGGGACCACCACATAACTAATCTCATAATCCGAACCGTCAATTATTTAGGTTATGCTTCAAAGATCATTATTGCAAAAAATCAACTAAATCGGAAATCATTTAGTCATCTAATTGAGATCAAATAAATAGACAATCAATGCTTTCGATAAAAGCATATAAATAGTTGTTGTTATAATCAAATAACTAAATGACTTCCGATGTTGAAGATTTTTTACAGAGATGATCTTTGTAGTAGGGTCTCAAAAATAAATATTTCGGATTTTGAGATTACATTGTGCGATAGGCCCAACAGGGTGATTAGCTTTGTATTAACTTACTAACTAGCTAGTTAGTTCTAGATATATATATACAAGAATGCTCTAAAACTAACTGGTTAGTAAGTTAATACAAAGCTAACCACCCTATTGGGCTCACTGCATAATGTAATTTCAAAATCTGAACCGTTTATTTTTTAGGCCCTATTTCAAAGATCATCCATGTAAAAAATCTCTAAAATCGGAAGTCATTTAGCCATTTAATTATAATAACAGCTATTTCTATGCTTTTATCGAAAATGCTGATCGTCTATTTATTTAATCTTAATTAGATGACTACATGATTTTCGATTTAGTTGATTTTTTGCAATGATGATCTTTGAAATATGGCTTAAATAATTGATGGTTCAGATTATGAGATTAGTGATGTGGTGGGCCCAAAAGTATGGTTAGCTTCGTATTTACTTGCTAACTTGTTAGATTTAGAGCACTGCTATAAATATATATACAAGCCTTTTCCATTGAGGGATCCCTCAAATAAGCTTATTTAAGGAATCTCTTTTTAAGGTCCATTCCACGTTATATTTTTATAATCAAAACCGTCTATTTTTTTAGACTTCATTGAAGGATTGTCCTTACAAAAAATTAGGTTAATCGGAAACCATTTGACTGTTGATTAAATTGTCACAATTTTAAGTATTTATTGAAAATATTTTGTTCGTTTATTTACTTGATCAAAGTTTTATAGTGTAATGTTTTTTGATTTGTCTAATTTTTTGCAAGGATGATATTTAAATATAGACGTGAAAAATAGACGGTTCAGATCGTTAAAATACTATATGGAATTGGCCCTGTGAGGGATCCCTTAAATAAAATTATTTGAGGAAACCCTCAATGGAAGAGGTATATATATATACACACACACACCAAAGCTTGGGAATCGAAGAATCCATGATGAACGATAGATCGCAGCCCAAGGGCGACAAATATTCTGTGGTGACTATATCACCCAACGAGCTGTTTGGTTTCTAGACTAATTAGCTTTTCAAAGGGGAATCGATCCCCAAGCTTTCCGAGTCGATCCTGAACTTTCCTATTAGCATTTTTGGATTTCTTTCCTTACAAGAATTACCTTTTATTGTTTCCTTAGTCAATTAGAATAAAAATTAATGTTTTAGATACTATTTTTAATTTAGATTTTATCTTAATTAGGATTCTTGTTGGCCAAGATTTCTAAACTCCATAAATATTAACCTTGTAGTCTTTTAGCGTGAGATTTTTTATTATTAATAAAATTTTAGAAGATATTTCTCTTTTTATTTTTATTTTTCTAATAGTTTATGAAATCATCAATAAAATAGAAGAATAAATTATTATATGTGACCGTAACACCACATGACATAATGACGTAGTGTTACCAATCCACTCAAATTATAATACGTGTATAATAATTAATTTCAAAAACCCTAAAATTCAAGAAAAAAAAAAACCCTTAAAATCATCTACGTGTTATAATTTAAGTGGATTGATAACATCTTGTCATTATACCACGTGGTATTACGATCACATACAATAATTTTTCAAATAGAAGCCTTTAATTCTTGGGTACAAAAACTACAAATCTTGGAATAGGATGAACATCATTGTCGTATAAAAACGTTTTGGTATAGGATGGACTGTAAGAATTCTTTATGGACTAATCACCTTGTATTAGGATTCAACAACTCATCATATCTTACAGTCCAAGAAAGAATTGTATTGGATTAATACGAGTGTTACTTGTCATATTATGATTCTGTTTTGACGATTAATAAGGAGTAGGATAATTGAAATCCTAATTGAACATGGACAAAGAGTTCTTATTCTTGTAAGTGTTTGGTTAGAGGTACTTAAGATACAAGTAAACGCCTTTATGGGAGGACTCTAATCTCGACACCATTATATAAGGACAAGTCTTTTCTCTCACAAAAACCTGCAAAATATTCTTAGCCCCATATTGAGTTGCACTAAGGATTATAGAGAGGAGAAGACGTACTTGTTTATTATGGAATCATGTAAGTGTTCTTAACATGTAATTAACTTGTTCAATATATTAATCTTATGGTTGTGTTTCTTGATGTATGTGACTTCAGATTTTATGGTTTACATGGACATCATGTTTCGTCATTTACCTTCTTGTGGCAAATCATTTACTTATTTAATGCACTAAAGGAAATTTATGGTCACAATGTAGGTGATCCATCTCATTTTACCTTAGAGATACACCATGGTGGTAATCTATACGAAGTGAATAATGTACTCACTTATCGTGGTGGCAAAGTTACATGGGGAGATTGTTACGACATAGACTACATGTCTCTGTTTGAGTTGGACGAACATGCCACATGGCTAGGGTACAAAGAGAAGCCATGCTATTATTACAGGACACAAGATGAAGTCTAGGAACCAATTAACAGATCAAGATGTGTTGCGTATGTGTAGGATTCAGGCTCAAAAACAGAGTGGCTATTGTGTATTACATTCATGGTGAGCCAGAACAAGTTGCTGCTGAGAATATTGACCTAGTGTCAAATTCATCAATTCAAGGATGGAATGAGGCTTACGAGGGTAATGGAGATAAAAATGGAGAGACATGGACTCAACGGAGGGCCAAACAATGATAAATTTTACTTTTTGATATATTTAATTTTCCATCAACTGGAGGAAACTTTTTATATGTTCTTTTTTTTGTATTATTTATTGGTAAAAATTAATTTTGTTTGGAAATGGTGGAATAATGCAATTTTGTCCGAACTTTACTCTATCTATTGATCATGCGATTGTTATATGTTTTTTTCACAAATGAATGTCTCATTTCAGGAATTCTCTCATGCCTCCTTATTGGGATAGTTAGTGTAGGGTTTTAATTGTCGTTTATCTAATTGTAGGGTTTTAATCCTCATGTACTAACTTGTAAGTGTGACTATAATTCATATAGGTATTTTGTAATTGACCCTAAGTTTAATGTTACTAGCTTATAGTTTATCGTTGCTATATTAGGCTGTGTTGTGTTTTTTTTTTCTTTCAGTTGGGGGGAGGGGAGAGGGGGGATTGAACTCGGGTGCATTGTGGGTAATTTTACGGTCCTTCCAACTCGGCTATCCAACAACTGCAGGATCTGTTGTGTTTTAATGTACTATATATTATTTTTTTCATTTTATTAAAAAAATGGTTATTTTTTTTTAAATCCAGTTCATTAATTAGGCTGATAACCCAGCCCACTTGTTTCAGGAAATCTTAGTCTAGTTCACTTTGATGAGAAATGCGCAACATGAAAGTTACTGAGTGCTTGGCAATTGCCACTGTGTGACGGCAGCTATTTGAATTGCAAAAAACACATGTGTTCTACTGTTATTAATTGTCACTGTTTGACAGAGACAATTTGCTTTGTCTTCTTATAAAAAAACTCCACCGAGCGCTTGACGCAAAAAATACGGAAAAAACATAACATGGGCTTTATTTGTACAAAGTGAACCTATTTATCTTTGCAACTTTTTAGTTTGGTTTATTTATCATTAAATGCTATAAAATGAACTTTAGAATAATTTACTTTTGAAAAAAATAATTTTTTTGTTATATTATTAAAAAATTACTTAAAAGAATAAGGGACCTCCCTTAATAGAATTATTACATAGTATAACCAATTCATGTGTTATAAGTTATAACATGAGTGGACCTTATTAATGATATACTCTACAAGAGCCCACAAGTATAAATTCAACGTTCACCTATATTATATCAAATAAATTGGTTACACCACATGACAATATATTAAATATATATAATTTTTTTTTATAGAGATTGCAAAAAATGCATAGAGTTCAGAATTTACAAATTTTGTGGTTGACTTTTAAAGCCATATAATACGGAAGAAGTTTTAGTAGCTCACTATTTGACAAATATGTGATCATTATTTTGCTATCCACTATAATTAGGGGAACTTTTATGATGAAAGGCATCCAATGCTGTCTCAAGTTTGAATGCTTGATAATGCTAATTCTTTTCACATTTTGGGTTTAAGATTTTCAAAGGAAAAAAGTGTTAAAAAGATAGCAGAATCAAATTGTGGAACAACTTTTAATTGAAGAATCCACTATTAGGGGAACTTTTATGATGAAAGGCATCCAATGGCCAATGCTGTCTCAAGTTTGCTTTCACATATACAAATAGATAAAGGCACGGAATCTGCATTAATTAATGTACCAAATCTAAGAACTGATTGGCCCTCTCGGATGTTTTGTAAATTTGTAGAATGACCTGTTTGATTGAAACATTCACTTTAGTCCAAATATCTTAAAAACTGAGTGGGTGTTGCATGTTTTTGTTCGAATAAAGGTCAACACTAAGAAACTTGAATGTGGAAACGTTTGTAACATCCAGAGCCTGGTTTGATGTCTAAGATTAGATTGAATAGGATAAATGATTGAATTAATGTTTATATTTATAAACTTCTAACTTTGAATGAAATATATATGGAAAATACGGATTAATCATAAGGGGAATTTTATCCCTTTCAATTCCCACAAAAATGGTGGGGTTGGGGATAATTTTTTTTCTTATGGCTAATTCATCTTTTTCCTACCTTATTTCTAACTTGAATACACATAAATCTAACTATTTATTCTATCCAATTAAATCTTAGGCATTAAACGAGACCTAAGTATGATGGGTGATACATGCAAAAATACTCTAACACTAACATTATCCACTTATTAGTAATTTGAAAATAAGATGTATAATTTAGTATAAGCTTCTACAACAGGCAGGGCGGTTTCTGAGAATTTATTGGCCTTGTACAAAAGGAAAAAATAGGTAATTTTTTAATTTTAATTATATATGAAGAACTTCTGAATTTTTAAGGTTATTAATAGACTTATAATAATAATAATAATAATAATAATAATAATAATAATTAACGACTTATGATTTAGAATCAAATGTTTCAACTTTTTTTTTTTTTTTAAATTGTACTGTTATTATATAACAAATAGAAAAAGTTACAGTAGTAAAAGCTTATTTGAAATATACTAATATGGCTGTATATAGGGAGACCCACGGATTGAGGCATTGAGCCTAATAGCCTATGCTTCTTTTTTTGGCCAGCAGAGCCCATGCTTCGAATGACAGTAAAGTGCCATAAATATAATTATATAAAAGAAAATTATATAAAAACAACATTGAAAATAAAAGATGATAAAGCAGATAGAATTCTAATAGACAAAGACACGGCCAAGGAAATCAACGATATATTTTGGATCTGGCAAATCTATGGATTCTGAAACTTTATTGTAAACTATAGAGGCTGGAACAATGATACAAAGCTTAGCTTAATTGATTCTGAAAAGAGAAAACTCTATTATATGCAGGTATGAAGATGCATTTTGAATTATTTGATTTATTAGATCTTGAGTTTCAATAAACTTTTTTTTTTCAGCAATTTATGAAAAATGAATCAAAGAAAAACCTACAAGAAAAGACCTCATGATAGTCAATATGGGCCCCATCACCCCGATTTTTTATATGAATCCTTTTGGTTCGTTTGATTTGTGCTCGAGCTGGATGATGAAAAATTATCATGTCCGATTTTTTCGGGGTCCTTCCTAATAACAAAAAAACTTGACTTGTACAATTCTGTGTTATGAGTTAATTAAATTGGCTAAAGTGATGGGTCATAATTATTACGGGAGTCTGCATGGCCAATTGATCTTTTATATTTTGCCAATAGTAATTTTAGGTACTATTGCATGTAAGGTAGACTTAGCGGTTCTAGAACGATCAATGATCGTACGTGAACCTGCAAACCCATTTGCGATATATGGGAGAGAGGATATACAAAGTTGGTTGTGCTCAGCTAATAGGTACATTACGTAAACAAGTTAAACCAAAATGTCCTAGGTACATTATATAAACCATAATGGCCAATATGAGGGACTAAGGGTGTTGCTACTTAGCTTCAACAAATTAATTTATTTCTAACCCCAACACTTTTATGAAATTTCAGTTTCCAATTATATCCTAATGCAAATGGACCAATAAGGACCTATCATTTAATTAAAAAAACAAACTCACTTAATTAAATATATACCCAGCACCATCTCTATACCCAAACCAACATTATCTCTCCCCTCAACTCTCTAACCAGAAACCCTAAGCTCACTAAAACATACTCTCTAAATTATCCCTCTTTGATGCAATTAACAAGTGTAATATCGACAAATGGATACTCAAATTGTGGTATGGAAATCTTCATATGAAGTATGCATGCTGATCATTCTTTCAAGTTTAAACAAAGAAAAAATTCTTATTTTTAAAAATTGGAATCGCGTCGTGTTCGGCACAATAGAACACGATGTTCAGCAGCAACCAATGGAACATTATGTTACACGTTCAACCCACTACCGAACATAAAGGAGGACGTTTGGTCGGTGGTTGCCGAATGCGCCCAAATTTATTATTATTTTTTTTTAAAAAAGGGGATGTTAGGTATATGCCAATGGAACCTTCTTTTACATATTCAGTAAGTAGTTGCTGAACCTCCAGTAGGATGTACGGCACATTAGTGCCAAACAATTTGCGAAAAAAATAAGTTCAAGAACAACCCCAATGTGTACAAATCATCGGCGAAACACCTAAGATTCAATATATTGTAACCCAAACACAAATTATTGAACAAAAAACTTAAAACCAATCCCATAAATCCATGATTCAATGTTGGGTTCGGTGATGGTGTAGGATTTGAGTGTGGTTTGTTGAGTACAAAGATTAGAAATAGGTGCCTAATATATTGAGTTGGGTTTATTTAACAAGGGTACGTAGTTTTTGAAAAGTTGTTGGGTGTAGTAAATAATTTTTGTCTTTTTTAATTTTGGAGTTGGGCGTAGAAAGTATGGTGGAGCTAGAAATATATAAGTTGGGTTTAAATAATAGCACCAAATGACTAATTATGAGGGACAGTTTTATAAGAGCCCTTAGATTAATCCAATGACACTTATTTAATCTCACACATATCCATTTTATTACCCAATAACTTGTTTTAAATTACTAACCCTTAAGAAAAAACAAAAAAACTTCACCCGGCCCTAAACCGTTTTATATATGCATGTATGTAAAATCATTGTAGGTACACAAAATAAAAAATAAAAAAAAATAAAAAAAACTAGGAGGTGCACAAAATAGACATGAAAAATCAGTAAGTGCAAAAAAGTAATATCTTAGTTAATTTTATATTTTTTTTTGTGATAGTTTCATATTATATGCTATTCTATAAATTATGATATTTATCATGATCAAAACAATAGGGAAATTAAGTTTTAAATAAAAAAAGTCCAAAGTGGAAATACATGCACAATAATTTTGTCCTCAATCAATGGAGACAAATACATTAATTACTCATAATATTACTTAAATAGGTTAAAGGGTATCTTAGGAAACAACAAATATTTTGTTTAGAATTAAGCTGACTAATTCAAAAATATAAGGAAAGTTACTTACGTTGGCACTAGTTAAAGGGTTTAATCCAAAAATAAAATAAAATTATGGGGTGCTTTAATTGGAAACTCAAAATAAGAAAGAAAGTTAAGCTAAACTCCAGCCGGCCCAAAACTTAAGTAGAAACTTAAACTGTCCACCGAGCGCTTAGTAGATACATCTGCATGCATTTACAACTGGCATCTGCAACCTAAAACATGCTTTTACAACCTAAAACATGTCATCTGAAACCTAAAAAGATCCATTTGCAACCTAAAAAAGGCATCTGCAACCTAAAAAGATGCTTCTAGAACCTAAAAATGTGTAGATGCATCTGCATCCAATGAACGCTCGGCATGCCGAGCCCTCGGTATCCTGTTGAGCGCTCGATAGTGTAATTTTTCGACCTAGCGCGCACGTACACGGACAAATTGGGCTGAAACTTACTTTTTTAATTGGTTGAGTTTGTAGTTAGAAATCTTTCAAAACTGGGTTTATGAGTAATTATTAATTTCAAAAACTCTAACCTTAAAAAATACTTTTAAAATCGTACACATGCTACAATTTAAGTAGATGGTGTTAGGGTCACATACAATAATTTTCCTAAAAAAGGCCTAGAGCCTTGGCTATAGTTAGTGTGCGGGTTCACAAAGTCCAAATATCTTTATGCCAAAGTCAAGTCGCCAAAGTGAGACCCCCGGTCTTTTCCAAAGTACCAAGGACTTATCACTTATGGATGAGACAGGGCCGTCCCTGAGAATATTGGGGCCCTGTGTTAAAATACATAAATGGGCCCTTTCATTTCTTATAAAAAATATATAAGACATTTATACATAGTGTAATATATAAGACATTTATATACATTTCTTGGCAAGTTTTAATTGGCTGGGTCTTGCCACTCAGCATGGTGAGGTGACAGGAGCTTACCCAGAGAAGTTTTTCTCCATTAAGGGAATAAGTTAATTAATAAATCAACATAAAGTGTAATATTCTAAAGCATAAGACTAAAGCCACGTGTAACCCGAAAGCTAAAAAGATGAGCTATTTTTTTTTTTTGGGTCAAGGTTGATTAAAAAAAAAGCCCAAGAAAGGGCAAGAGGAAAAAACTTTAAAAACACAAAGAGAGGCCCAAGGCCATAGTTGATACAACCAAAGAAGTAACGACAAGAAAGGGAAACAAAACACAACAAAAAAGGAAAAGGAAAAACATAATAAAGTTGAGAAGGAATCTATTCCTCATCAACTACTCTAAAGAGAAGAAGAACTAATTAACAGGAAATAGATAAATTGGGAGCCGAATTGCACAGGCCCATCCCCTAATAGCCGGCCCTGGATGAGAATATATTATATACAATAATTTTTCTTAGAAGAGACAGAGAGCCTTGGCTATAGTTACTGTGCAGATTCGCAAAGTCCGAATATCTTTATGCCAAAGTCATGTGGCCAAAGTGAGACCCCAGGTCCTTTTCCCTACATATAAAGTACCAAGGACTAATCACTTGTGGATGAGAATATATTATATATATCCATAAAGCTTAATTTATTTCCATCTTTCTCAAGTCTCAACCATGCCAATGCCATCTTTCCCAAGGATCATGTGCAAAAGTATTGCCGTACTTCTTTTAAGTCTCACGCTTGTTTTCTTGAGAGTGGAGTCCCATAATCCCAATTCTGATAAAATTGTAAGCTTGCCTGGCCAACCACTTGTCAGCTTCCAACAATTCTCAGGTTACATTACCATAGATGACAAGCAACAGAGATCTCTGTTTTACTATTTTGTTGAAGCAGAAACTCAACCTGCTTCAAAACCCCTTGCTCTCTGGTTGAATGGAGGTACATGATTTATTATATATTTCTTCATAATTAGTCTCATCAATACATACATGCACTAAAAGAAGCTACAGAAAGACAAAAGAGCCTTCTTAAATGTCCTTTAAATTGGGTTTTGAGTTTTTTAACTTTGCTTTTCAATTTGTTTGTAGGCCCTGGTTGTTCATCAGTTGGAGGTGGTGCTTTTGTTGAGCATGGTCCTTTTAGACCAAGTGGACAGGCTACTCTAATCAAGAATGAGTATAGTTGGAATACAGGTACCCCTTCATAGGAAATATTCTCATTATTGGATAAAATATAATTTTGACCATTAAACTAGGTGTTAGATTTGACCATCCAAATAAAATTAAGTCTATTTTTGATGAGTTTCTCCTCAATTGTTACAGAAGCAAATATGTTGTACCTAGAGTCACCAGCCGGCGTTGGTTTCTCATACTCTGCTAATCAATCATTTTACAACAATGTGAACGATGAGATAACAGGTTCAATATTGCTAACCCTATTCCTTATTAACATTATTGTCAAATTGTATTTTTTGCTATTATGCTGATCATTCTGTACTAAATATGGACAATTATTTGTTTGTTTAGCACAAGACAGCTTAACATTTCTTCAGCGCTGGTTTCTCAAGTTTCCAGAATACAAGAATAGAGATTTATTTCTTTCAGGAGAGAGCTATGCAGGTATGTTTTGATTTACAATATTGTTATACTCGTCAAATTTGTTTACTACCAAATTTTGTTCACTAAATGCTTATGGTGTGCAATGTCTCACTTATTTAATTCATAGACCAACTTTGGATCTCATTTATTAGTAACAATAAGACACTAATATATGTGTACTGATACATCATTTAGTGAACAAATTTAATAATTACAGAGAGAATTGTTAAATTAAGAGCTCTAATTAATTGTCTTTTAATTTCTTTTTAATATATAGGTCACTATGTGCCACAACTTGCACAACTCATTATTCAGTCCAATGTAAAATTCAATCTCAAGGGAATAGCTGTGAGTAGAACATGGAATTCATAATAATAGATTGCCTTTTCATTCCTAAAATTAATTAATGATACTGATTGAGCTAAGTTGATAATCAATTCTTGATATTACAGATAGGGAATCCACTCTTGGAATTCAACATTGACGTCAATTCAGAGGATTTGTTTTACTGGTCCCATGGCCTGATATCTGATTCGGCTTATCAACTCCTCACTTCAGTTTGCAACAGTTCTCAGATTTTGAGAGAGTCCATAACAGGCTTTCACTCTGCTTCTTGTTCTAGTGTAATCAGCCAAGTCTCAGAGGAGCTTACTAGCTATATTGACAAATACTATGTCATTGGGGACATTTGTTTGTCATCGTTTCCATCAAACATGGAAACTATAAACCCATTAAGGTCACCATTTCATCATTCACAAGCACAAGCTCTGAATCAACAGGTACCGATTTAAGTCCTGACACTGTTAATTTGATCACTTTACTGTCATATGTCTAATAGAGGTAAGATCAACTTTAGTTGGGCCTCACCTAGATAGGTGAGTCTCAATTCTATTAGAGAAATTATTAGCAAAGTGATCAACATATACCGATTTAAGAGCGTACACTGTTATTTTGATAACTTTATTGTCATCTCTCTAATAGAGGTAAGATCAACTTTAGTTGAGTTCCACCCAAGGTGTTAAATTTCAAAATTTCCCGAAATTCTCGAAATTTCGGCAAAATTTTCGGCTTGAGCCAAGGAGGTAGCGACCAGAGAGAGAGATAGGAGAAAAAGGAGAGCCAGCCTCGTCGCCTGTCGTCGCCGGAGAGAGAGAAGAGAGGAGGAAGAGATCGGTGCGGGGAGAGGAGATTGGCACGTGGAGAGAAGAGAGGGAGATTGGGAGGGATAAGAGAGGGAAGGATATATCTTCAGGGAGTGACTGAGTGAGGGAGAGAGAAAGAGAAGGTGACTAATGAAGTAATGAGAGATTGAGAGGGAAGATGATTGGAGAAGGTGGAGAGTTCGGGAAAAGGAAGGAAACAGGAATAACAATGAAAGAAAGAAGAAAGAAAAAAAAGGAAGGAAAGAAAGAAAAAAAAAAAGGGAAGGAAAGAAAGAAAATAGAAAAGAAAAAAGAAAAAAGAAAAGAAAATAAAAGAAAAGAAAAAAAGAAAAAAGAAAATAAAAGAAAAAAAGAAAAGAGAAAAGAAATAAACGAAAAAAATGAAAAGAAAAAAAAGAAAAGAAAAGAAAAAAAAAAGATTTAGAATTGATTATGGTTTGGGGCCTTTGAGCAATTAGAAATAAAAAAAAATTTTGGGGTTTTGTTTGACAGTTTTGAGATTTCGTTTAGTTATTTTTAAACCCAACACATTTTTATATAAAAAAATAATTAAAAATATCCTAAGATGCCTAAACTCTAATATCTTATACCATATCTTAAACAATATAAAGTATAGAATATATAGAGTTTAGTGTATAGATTATAGAGTATAAAAAGTATTAGGGTATATATAGAGTATATAGAGTTTAGTATTAGGATTTAGCGTATAGATTATAGTTTTATAGAGTATAAAGAATATACTAATTTCATTTATTTATTATACTAATTTTATTTAACAGTATTTACTTCTAAAACACAGTATATTTATCTTATATCACATGAAATCTACTATATAATTTAGTTTCTTCAATGGTTTTTATCAATGTAGTAGATAATATGTTAAATAAAAATATGATAAAGTTTTATTCAAAATTTCCGTATTTTAATAGTAATTTCTGTCTAAATTTAAAAATCTTCGAAATTTTCATCGAAATTTTCTTAAAACCCGAAATTTTATTCCTTGGTCCCACGTAAATAGGTGAGTCTTATTTCTACTAGAGAAATTATCGACAAGTGATTAGTAAAGGTGGTATAAATAGTATTATTCTGCAATAGATGTATATGACTCTTACATATCAATGAGTTTTAGTTTATCATTTTCAAATTAACTCTGCCTTTTCTTGTTAATAACTAGATATTATATGATTACTTTGCTTTTCATTTGGGTCTAACTTGCTTGCAGCAAGATGCAGAGAAGATAGATGCATGTGGACTGGAAAACACAGTCACTTACTTAAACAGAAACGATGTACAAGGGGCTCTCCATGCTAAGCTTGTAGGAGTCACTAACTGGAGTGTATGCAGCGAGTAATAATCTTTTAAACCCATTGTTTAAGCGTAATTAGAATGTCATCTTTGAATAACATACGATTTTTGTTAAATCTAAGTGTTAGCTTAAATTTTGATTTTGGTCATTTGTCGGTATGTTTATAATTTAAAATAATGTACCTAACACAAGTTCAAAGAATCAAAAATTTAATCTAACACTTGGGTTTGATAAAAATAAGATCTTATCCAAAGATGAAAATCTAATTTTCTATTTTCTAAAAAAAATTTCTTTATCTAAAGATGGATTGGAATGTTTGGTTTCTTTTTGTTTTTACTTTCTTAAGCTCAATTTCTACAGGGTTGTGCAATATGATATGCGAAACCTAGAAAGACCAACTATCCCTATTTTGGGCTCGCTTGTCACATCTGGCATTCGTGTAATGGTTTACAGGTAGACTTTGATTTTGAGCTTTTTAAAATGAAAACGAATTAATTAAAGAAACTTGAGAAGTATATAATGGTTTGATTGAATTGTTGCAGTGGGGACCAAGATTCAGTTATTCCATTTTTCGGGAGTCGAAGTTTGATTGATGGATTAGCGGCGAAGTTGGGTCTTAAGTCAACTGTGCCTTACAGAGCTTGGTTTGAGGGAAAACAGGTCACCCTCGATCTCTCATATTTTAAATTTTAAAAATATTTTAAAATATATAGAGAGGTAGAATTTTAAATAAATATATTTAAGAGCAAAAAGATAAATGTGGGAAGTTGGCGAATGAATATGTGTTAATAAATTGTTGGGATTTCAAATCTTTTATTACAATAATAATAATTTAAAATTTAATACAAGTTTGTTTTTGCTAAATGTATTTATGCACTTTATTTTTCAACTATTAACTTTATCTATTTTTCTTTGTTTTGTTTTTCTTAGGTTGGTGGATGGACACAAGTGTATGGTGATATCTTATCATTTGCCATCATAAGAGGAGCTTCACACTTAGCGCCAGCTACACAGCCAAAGAGATCACTTGCGGTTTTTAAGGCATTTCTAGGAGGAAACCCACTGCCAGCAGAAGCATGAAGCTAGTGATGATATATGTCGACATACATATCATGAGAGAAAATGCATGTGTTGCTTTTTTATATTATCAATCAATAAATTGAATTTGACATGCATGATATAACTTTTAACTTGAAATTATTGTAAAATTGATGTTGTAGCTAGATAGCTAGCAATAAAATATAAGGTGTTATATATATATGTTTCAAGGAATTTTCTCTAATGCAGGAGGAGAAATAGGAGATTAAAGCAAGCTAGATGTGAGAGACTGTTCGAACACTAGCTCTCATATCCTACATTGATCGATCCTACAATGACATCCCCCATTAGAGAAGAACTTATGTTTCAAGACCATTTATCTTTAACCTACCTAATATCCATGAAATTATCCGAAAAACAATTTATCTACCTATATGGGGATGCAGTTAAATATGATACATGCGCCTACATAATAGGAAGACAATCAGATGAATAAAATTTGCAAAAATTCGTTGATGATAATTAATTTGGATGCAATATTTTGTATATGAATGATATAATCATGCCCCATATTTAAGACATATTAATGTCTTAAGCCACAAGAATAAGGTCTTCTAATCACATTAGGATTAAAAGGCATTAGTGTTGGTTAGGGACTCAATTAAACTGGTATTATTAAGCCATCAAGATTTCGGCTGTTATGCAAGGGTTTAAGGTTTCCTACTTACTAGTGGACTAGGATTACCTATTGGTATTGCATTATAAGGTCACTCAAGTATTCCATGATGGGAATGACACTTGAGATGATGCACTATAAATAGATCGAGGTCCCTTCTTGATCGATAAAAACACACTCTTGAAAGCATTCAAGACCCCATCTAGAATCAGAGTTTCATACTCTATTCTTGTTCTTGTGTATTGGTTATATTGCTGCACTTGTTTTGCTTATTGCTGCACTAATTGTGGTTTCGGTTTGTGAGATATGGCAGACCAAGGTATGTGTTTTAGTGCATATAACAACTAATAAGTATTACACCATACTAGGTACGGATCCAGGAATTGGAATTGGGGGGTGCTAGTTAGGTAAAGTCTGGCGCCGCAATGCGGCGGCAAAAATTTTTAGGAGCCAGGCAGGTGACCGATCAACTGAGGCAAGTCCCCAAGACTGGGTTTCAATTGCAGAGGCAAAGCCAAATTTTATTCGCAGCTCTAATGAGCTTTGTGAGAGGAGGAGAGAGCTTTTTGATCTCAATAGCTACCTTCTCTGCAAGTGGACCGATCTTGTCTTCAAACTTCTCATAGAAAATAGGAACAATGTGGAGCAAAACAAATACTGTGTTCCAAAATGGGGAACTTATTTAATTATTAGCTTGGTATAGAATAATAAAATTGAACACAAACTTATTTTGGTCAATTAATACATTAGGATTAGGCTAGCATGTACAGCATTGGGAGGGCTAATAGGATATTTAATGTAAGCAACAAAAAAAAAGATAGGGGGTGCTTTAGCCCTCCTAGCCCACAACGTGGGTCCGTGCCTACACCATACACATGTATCAAACCAAAAACACACTTGTCATCATCTCATATACATGTATATATAAAGACAATAATATGTCTGCAAGTGGATCAATCTTGTCTTCAAACTTCTCATAGAAAACAGGCACAATGTGGAGCAAAATAAACATTGTTTTCCAAAATGAGGAACTTATTTAATTATTAGCTTGGTATAGAATAATAAAATTGAACACAAACTATTTTGGTCAATTAATATATTAGGACTAGGCTAGCATGTCCAGCATGGGGGAGGGGCTAATAGGATATTTACATTACATGGGCTAACACAACAAGTTCATCCATGCCCGATCCGAACATGGATATGTTTTATACCTGCGTGTGCAAAATATATGTGATCATAACGGCTCAGATACCACCATCATTCTAAAAGATTGGAGTTTGGGACGAACCGCCATACTTGAGTATCCCTGACGTAACCCTCTGACAGACTAGACATCCCCAGCTCACAGTCATGACTATTAGGGCATACCACTTGATCTTCCATACTCGCATTCAATGCTGCATTAAATGTAAAGGAGATGGGCAGCTGTGCATGCTATTGTTCATGACCGAATGCGTGGTCTTACCTCAGCCATTCATCCTTATACATGTAACTTAACCTTCACCACTTCCTTTATCTATATAAACCCACTTATATGCACAAAGAAAAAGGTTCACAATTTACTCACAAAAGACCACACAAATACATACAACCAGCTGAGAGTATCCCAGAAGATCTTGTATTGTTCTTCCATATTCTCCCAAGTTCATCACTTTTTCTTCCTTATTCTTACTCAAACACCTTCAAATACACTTCACTGACTTCATCATCGGAGCGTATTTGGCTGCTACCACACCGGTCATTCTCCTTTGATTTTGTGTTCATGCAGGAATATCTCCTTAGTCTCAACCAGAAGCTCAACAAAATCTTGATCATCTCAAATTAACATCCAACTCATCGTCCAACAAGGCTTCCAATCAGTCAGATCATCCATTTTTAAGTTGTTGCATCTCTCTTACAGATTTTTGCATCAACAGATTGGCGCCGTCTGTGGGAAGATCACTTTTAACCATTGTGCTCATCATCACGAGTGTTAGGCTCTTCCTTCAACAAATCACTACTATCACAATCCCTACACCATGACTACCATCTTTCATAACAGCAGCTCTTCCTCAGAAGGATCTCGAGATAGTCAACAACAACATGAAGCTGAGACACTCGACAAAATGAGAAGAGGACATCTTTCTAAAACAACCAAGTCTAAAAGTCCTCTGAAGATCAAGGCTTCTAACAAACTCCTTAGGGAGAACCAGCGACATTTAGCCACTGAGAATGCACTTCTCAAACAAAATAACAAACTGCTGACCAAGCAGGCAGAACAGGCTGCGGAGCTCGCACGCTATCGCGCCTAGCTCGACGTCAGTGAAAGATCGGGCTTCCGATCAAGGCAAACCTGAATCGATCAGGAAGCTCATTCACCGTCTTCTTCTCGACAGAACACTTAAGCTAATGTGGACAACCATCCGGCTAAGTAGAGCACATACTGCACTTTCCCGGATATGTCCTTGGCTGAACAACTCGAATTCCTGAACACCTGCCATTTCCAATAGAAAAGGCAAGCGGCCTTCAGGAGACGTTCTCCCGAAGCCTTGGAGGAATACCGGTCTGAACCAGTCAATGATCAGTGACCTACGATTTGTTCTAGGTTGAGGACTGCAAACTCAACCAGATCAACTGAAGCTAGGGTCCCAGTCAGGAGCAGGCTTGGCCCCGTCACCGATCACATCGCCGAGACCAGCCTAGACCTTTCCACTTCGGGAACACACTCTAGAAGACGATCCGCAGGGGATAGATTGGGACCCACCATGGTCATGTCTGACCTGCGTCCGGCTGGTGAGAGGATCGCTCGCCCACCAGTGAATGAAAGACTCGGTAACTGAACCGAGTATTCAGCAGAAACTGCACCCGAGCCGACCACGCCTAACGTGGAAAACCTTGTCCGAACTTTGGTCCAAAACCAAATTCGAAGTGTTAATGATCAGCTCAGCAAGGTTGAGGTCTCTAGGGGATACCTCGGCAGAAGTGACCACGGGGAAGAAATCCCCCTCCCTTATACCGGTACGATCATGAACGCTGAGGTCTCTAGGGATACCAAACCCCCTAAGATGGACTAATACGACGGAGCTAAGGATCCCTACGATCATCTTGACAGCTTCAAATACGCCATGGAAGCTTATTAGGCATCTAAGGCCACTAAGTGCAGAATATTCCCTTCAACCTTGAAGGGATCGACACGGGGTGGTTCCGAACCCTCCAACCAAACTATATCAATTCTTTCTCCGATCTCCGAAGAGCCTTTCTGATAAGGTATCGGGTTGTATCCGAACGACTCTACAACCTGAACGATATGTCATTGATCAACCAACATGAAGGAGAAAGTCTTAAAACCTATCTGATCCGCTTCAACATAGAATACACAAAGTGTGACGATTGCGACGACCGATCGGCCAAGAATGCCCTTATGCAAGGTCTACTCGTTGGGGGACTTCGCTCTCATCTGATGAGAATTTTTCTACTTATGACGATCTCTCTGCCGAAGCTACTAAGTGGGCAAAAGCAGAGGAATGAGACGCTCAGGTGGAGGCCCTCAAATCCAAACCGACCTTGATCAAAAGGAAGGAGGGAGATGTCGCCCTAAACCTCAAGTCCAGACCAAAAAGGCCAGAACTGAGGAGCCGCACCAACTTATGGGTAAATGGCCTAAGTATATCCAATACACCGAATAAACCCCTCTCAACGCCAGTTTGGAAACGATCTTCTCTAAAGTCAAAAATCAACTTCCAGCAGCTAGGGAGATCAGAGGTCCGCCTCCAGATCAGATTAAAGAGGGCATCTTTTGCAAGTATCACTCCAATCATGGTCATGTCACAAATGACTGTTACGCTCATCGCGACGGAATAGAAACTCTTGCCCGGGCGGGTAAGATCAATCAATTCCTGACAGAAGGTCCAAAGATACCAAAGGTCACTCCGAAGAAACTCATTAACACCGTCGACGTCTGGGATGCCGCCATCGAATCGATCGACGGGGGACCAACTTTTGTTGGAAGTTCAAACTAGTCCCAAAAGGAATATTTCAAACAGGCAACCCATGCCCATGAATCTTTATCAATCCAAGTGGATCAACCTACCACTTTCAAAAGACAATGGAAGGATTGGACACCGGTCATCTTCGAGCCTAACGAGATCATTTTCCCGCACCATGATCCGGTCGTCATAATTGCTAAAGTAGCAGGGACCACCATCGCCCGTTCCTTCATCGATGGAGGAAGTTCAGTCAACATCCTCTACCACTCTGCATTCGAACAAAATGGGATCGGCGAAGATAAGTTAGAGACTGACATACCAGCTCTAATTGGATTTGGGGGGAGAATAGTCTGACCCCTCGGACACATTTACCTTTCTCTCTCACTCAAGAAATGACCGATCAAGAAGACTTACATGACATACTTCATTATCGGCAAGTGACCGTCAGCCTACAACATCATCCCTGGAAGACCAGCTTTGGTTGATCTGGATTGCATCGTCCCCTATGTCAATCTACTAATCAAGTGTCCGATGGGCGATCAATGCATTGTTATACAAGGAGACCAGTGTTCGGCTTGGTCTTGCTACGCCACTTCCATAAAACATAAGGGTTACCTACCGAACTCCCAGGAACTTGACTCTATCGCCGATTTCGACAAATGACCAAGGGCAGAGGCGTTCGATTTCAAAGCCGAGTCGAACACAGATTTCTGACCTCTCCCAGCCGAGAATTGGGAAGAAGTGCCGATCTCAGAGGACAGCTCGGATTGGCTCGTCCGAGTGGGAACTCAGCTCACCCCAGCCCAGCGATCGACCATACTCGATTTTCTCCGTGCAAATGCGAAAGTGTTCGCCTGGTTTTACGATGACAAGCCAGGCATATCCTCTGACGTGATCACCCACAGGCTGAATATTGACCCGGGATGCAAACCAGTCCATCAAAAGAGGAGGTCATATGATGTCATTCGATACGCAGTGGCAACCAAGTTGCAAAATAATGGGTTCATCCGGGAAGTCAACTACCCTAATTAGCTCACCAACGTGGTCATTCTAAAGAAGAACAATGGAAAGTAGAGGATGTGTGTGGACTTCACCGATCTAAACAAGGTATATCCCAAAGACAGTTTTCCCTTACCCTGAATAGATCAACTAGTCGATGCGACTGCAGGACACAAGCTTCTCAGTTTCATGGACGCCTATTCTGGGTACAATCAGATCCGTAAGCACAAATCCGACCAAGAGAACACATCCTTCATAACCGATCGCGGTATGTATTGTTACAAGGTCATGCCCTTCGGTCTCAAGAACGCTAAAGCCACCTACCAAAAGCTGGTCAACCATATGTTCAGATTTTCCATAGGCAAATTGGTGGAGGTCTATGTGGACAATATGCTAGTCAAAAGCATCAAGGTGGATGAACACGTCAAGGACCTCTCAGACATGTTCGGAGTCCTGAAAGAATATCAAATGCGACTGAACCCAGGCAAGTGTGTCTTTAGGGTTCACTCAGGCAAATTCCTTAGCTACATGATCAGCCATAAGGGAATTGAGGCCAACTCGGAAAAGATCCAGGCCTTAATTGACATGAAATCCCCGAGGAAAGATAAATAAATCCAGAGTCTGACTGAAGAGTCGCCGCCCTGAACCGGTTCATATCAAAATCAACTGACCGGTGCCTCCCTTTCTTCAAGGCTTTGAAAGGGGCAGAGAAGAACATAGAATGGACCCAGTGTGAGCAAGCCTTTCAAGATTTGAAAAGGCATATGGGGGAACCTCCCATCTTATCCAAACATGAGGAAGGTGAAAAGCATTTTCTTTACCTATCCATCTTCGACTTAGCTCTCAGCTCGGTTCTGGTAAGAGAGGTCAGCAGGATACAACATTCGGTCTTCTACACAAGCCAAGCTCTCTTCGACGCCGAAACCAGATATCCCAGGTTTGAGAATATGGCTCTCACCCTGGTCAGTTCGGTTCGAAAGTTAAGGCCATACTTCCAGGCCCATTTAATCGTCGTTTTGACTGACTAACCACTCAGAAAAATTCTGGCCATGCCTGAGACTTCAGGTCGGCTCATCAGAAGGTCTATCGAGCTCAGTGAGTTTGACATCACTTATCGCCCCAGAACGACCATCAAAGCTCAAGCCATGTCAGACTTCATCTGTGAATCCACAATTACGGCGAAAGATCCGCTCGGCAGCGATGCTAATCCAACCACGTCAGATCCAAATGCAAGCGGTGCTCATACCCAGGCTGACCTTCTCACTTGGACCTTGTACATGTACGAATCTTCCAACGCCATGGGAAGCGGAGCCGGTCTGGTTTTGAGAGCATGAAAGTAAGAATACTTACCACCATGGTCTGTCGAGATGCATTCAGGGCTTTGCTCTCGAAGCTTTGTGCCTCTTTTCCAGACCAGAGACTCTCCATGATCTTCAGCGTGACTACATGCTTGAAGCCCGTGATGAACGGCTCAATGGAAGGATCCACTTCCACCTTCTTTTCAGGAGCCAAACCAGAAGCGTCAGCACTGGCACCCCCTGGCTCAGGTCAGCTTGCCGAGCTAAGCTAGGCATAGATGGCACGGTCTGGGCTGTGGCCCGAGCGAGCATCTGGACTAGATTGGCTCAGGTCTGAGCTCCAAATTTCTTCTGGGCGCCCCGTGCTGCTCTTTTCTTCAGTCTGGCCTCCAGCTCGGCAGAATTCATCTCTTTTCTTTTCGGGGGTTCCACCTCGTTGCAAACCAAGAGATCCTGCTCGATCTGATTTGAGTTGGACCGAGCAAATATTTGGTGGACAGATACTCCGATGGTTGATCTCTTACTACGTCAATCTGATTTTGAGCTCGCCCCTGAGCTTATACTTACCCCAGCTGATTGCAAGAAGAACACAAAAAGAGTTAACTTTAAAAAAAAAAAAAAATCATCATCATCATTGGCAAATAATCACAAGTCAAATCTAGATTGGCTCTCCCAGAAACTAAGTGCCCACCTGGTATCCTAAACGCTCTAGGGATTCAGGCTGGAAGAGGATTATTCGGATCGGCAAACTCCCAATCCCCATAAATAAAGAAGTATCTCATCTTCCAAGTCTTCTGGGATGAGGGATTCCCAGTAAACAATTGCCCCAAATATGCTTGGAAATTGTAGAAGTCAAGTTCGTGTTTTTGTTTCGACCTCAGCGAATAGGAACAGATCAGCAGGTCCTTGTCTGGTACACACTTGTGCACTTTGTGCCACAAGATGTGAATGGACAGGATGATCCTATACACGTTCAGATTGAGCTGGTGCGGAATCACGCCTATCATAGCCGGCCAATCCTGCAAGAAGGGATGTAGAGGGAGCCAAACCTCATTCTCAAACATCTCTGGGGGTGCCATCCCTTGGGGGGTCGGCTCGGCTTCTCTCCCCTGTTCAGCAGTCTTGTCAAATCGAGTCAGGAATTTCTTAGTCTTGTCAGATCCCTAAGATGAAATTCAGTCATTTCATTAGGGATCTGGTCGGCTTTCCACGCCAATCCTCATAAAAATCTGGGTCAATCGAGCACCCCCTCATATGCCGAGCTGAACTCGAGGCATCGTGACCCCTATCTTTTTCCTCTGACCAGGAAGTGAGTCTTATAGGGACACTCGAGCTAGGCTCGACATCAATATTTTCTTCTTCCCCTTCCTCCTCACCTCCTACATGTTCGGATTCATGAACAACTCCCTCTTGCTCCCGATCCGAACCCATGTCTACTTGGGGATTTTCTTCATACCCCCGAGGTCGGCGTTCCTCACCTGGATTACACTCCAAGTCCGAGTTGATCTCATCCAGTTCCTCAGACAATTCATCTCGGTGGACTTCGGCTAAGCTCGGCCTCACTGTCATCTTTGAATGCCTCTCCCGAGCCGAGCCGACCACCTGAGTCGGTTGTTGACATTCTCACAAACACCTTTTTCAGACTCTCTATATTGCTTTTTAAATAAAAAAGCGTCTTTTTCAAGAACGCTCAAGAACACACCCAGAAAAACCCAAAAAATGGAAAAACTCATAAATGGGAAGAATCACTTACTGGTTTTTCTCCGGCCATTCTCTCTGCCCCTCACACACTCAGAACCGCCGCGCCTACAGTCGCACTTCGTCGGAATCGTGACCGGATCACTCCACAAATCACACAGAGAGTGAGAGATTTCAGAGAGAGAGTTTGAGAAGCTTTTTCAGTTTCTGAAAATTGAAAGTGAAAGAGAAAGGGAAGAGGGAAGGCTTTTATACCCCCAGGCCAAATTAATCCCAGCCACCCATTTTTGGCACTTCAAATTCCAAATATTGCCACCTGTATATATTTAAAACACCCATAAATGAAATGACCCTTACGTTCCCTCATGCAGACACAATCATGACCGTTATCCCTTCGCATCTTCCCAAGACACCTTGGCCAATCATGTGTGACCACTTGTTCGGATTATTGGGGAGTCGAACTCGTCAGGATCGGCACGTGGAGATCAGTTCGGCTTGGATCAAATCGAATTTCATTTTCCACAGACCATTTTCTTAACTTCTAATCCATCATAGTTTGCTTTGATGGGAAGTTGAAGGACTTCTGTTTGTGGATAAATCCACATGGACTTAACAACCAATCATGGATCGACACGTGGCTGGTCAGATCCAATTTCAAAATTTGACTTTTCAACGGTAAAATGGGTTAGACTTAAGTCTCTATGTCACCATACCAGCTCAGCAACACATTCATTTTCGGTTCGGATCGGCTCATCTCAACGGATCCCTCAAACCCGATCCTAGCCAATCTTAGGATTTTCTAAAAAATTGAGTGTTCATCTTTTCTTGGATATCCCAGTTCGGTTCGGTTCGGCACCTGGTGATCATCTTCTCAGAAAGATCCAGTGACTAACAGATTGCCATCGAGTGACGGTCGTTACACTATACGTCAGACCCGTCTGAACCAGTTCATCCATGCCCGATCCGAACATGGATATGTTTCATACCTACGTGTGCAAAATATATGTGATCAGATCAGCTCAGATACCACCGTCATTCTAGAAGATTGGAGTTTGGGACGAACCGCCATACTTGAGTATCCCTGACGTAACCCTCTGACAGATGAGACATCCCCAGCTCACAGTCATGACTATTAGGGCATACCACTTGATCTTCCATACTCGCATTCAATGCTGCATTAAATGTAAAGGAGATGGGTAGCTGTGCATGCTAATGATCATGACCGAATGCGTGATCTTACCTCAGCCATTCATCCTCATACAGGTAATTTAACCTTCACCACTTCTTTTGTCTATGTAAACCCACTTATATGCACAAAGAAAAAGGTTCACAATTTACTCACAAAAGACCACACAAATACATACAACCAGCTGAGAGTATCCTAGAAGATCTTGCATTGTTCTTCCATATTTTCCCAAGTTCATCACTTGTTCTTCCTTGTTCTTACTCAAACACCTTCAAATACACTTCACTGATTTCATCATCGAAACATATTTGGCTGGTACCACACCGGTCCTTCTCCTTTGATTTTGTGTTCATGCATGAAGATATCCTTAGTCTCAACCATGCAAAAGCTCAACAAAATCTTGATCATCTCAAATTAACATCCAACTCATCGTCCAACAAGGCTTCCAATCAGTCATATCATCCATTTTTAAGTTGTTGCATCTCTCTTATAGATTTTTGCATCAACATGCCCCAAAAGAGAAACACCACGCAAATACCAGAGAATAAGCTAGCTAAATGTATCTATGGGTTAGGTGAATAAAGTAATTGAAGAATGTACTTTTAGGAAATACTATGAAAATAAAACTGATTCGCATAAACATGCTTACTAATTGGCAAGAATTGAAATCAAAACCAGTTTGATTACTAAAATGTCCTCATACAAAATTAATTGATAATCACCAATTTTTTAATTGAACAAAGTTCATTTTACTAAAAATTAATTTTTGTACTTTTAAGTTTTAACTATAAGATATAATATTTGGGAAATAATATTGATGTGGTTTAGAAAGAAAAAAAAATAGATTTCCTATATTCTCAAAACGTTTTTTATAGATAACAAATACAAATTTGATATATTTCTTTGTAACACCTCTATTAAAATGCTAATAGTAGATGTCTTCATTATACAAAAAAATAATTACAAGTCCAAAATGAGAAAGAAAACTAAGTCAAACCCCAGCTGCCCCAAAAATTAAGTAGAAACTTAAACTGTCCATCGAGTGCTTGGCAAGCCCACCGAACGCTTGGTAAAGCACCACCGAGCACTCAGTGGAACTTGTCGAGCGCTCAACAGATGCATCTGCAAGCTAAAACATATATCTACAACCTAAAACATGTCATCAATAAACTAACAAAATGTATTTACAACCTAAAAAATGCATCTGCAACTGAAAAATGTGTAGATGCAATACATCCGCCGAGCTTTCACTAGTGCATTTTTTTGTCTCCGCTGCGCGTATAGAAACATATTGGGTTGTGAAAGTTTAATTTAGGTGATCTATTCACTCAATTAACTTGATTAATTTCACTTTCAGTGATCGGACCCCAATTTTTGGTTTATGTGATCACTCACGAACTAGTCAACCAAACACAACTCAGACGGTCCAGTAACTAAAAATATGAAACACCACATTGACTTCTAAAAACCAAAAATCACTTCAGTAAACAACACAAATCAAACACACCAAGGATCAAGTGACATCCTATACACTCAGAGGACCCATCACAATAGGCATCCCAGTGTTATCAACAATTACAGTGGTGTGTGATTAGCTAAACAGTTATATAAGGCATATATCAATTTTAAGCATATAGCTACAGTACAGATTTGTGTTTAAAGGATGAGTGAGTCAGTAAGCATAACAACACAAACAAGGAAGACAGATGCACACAAAATGTTCACCCAGAAAAACCACAAAGGGTAAAAACTGGGGGTCTATCCAGCTGACCAGGCAATCCACTAAATCAGAAGTTCAATACAAAAGAGGGCACTCAGCACACAAGCTCAATCACTAAGTCCTAGACTAAGTGGCAGCTTTCTTACCCCTTTGTGCAACTTCCATTAGCAAGGCAATCGGTCATTCATGAAGAAGGCAGCTCCACTCCAAGCTAATCAACTCATGGCACCAATTCGCACCAAGCTCAGTGGTTTCATCAATGCATGAACATGATATGCAAATGTAGGATTCACAAACAAAGATCAACCTTCTCAAGCTATCGGCATGAAAAGATCGATATTGAATCCTTCAACTTAAATCTAAAATGAAGGTGTTTGAAGAATGTATGAAGACATTTAAGCACTCAAACCCATATAGAATTTTAGATTTAAGAAAAAAAAGTTCAGAAAATCTCTTTATTATTTTTCAAGAATTAAAAGACCATTTTCTGAAAATATTAAAGATGAGCACTTAGCCTTGAAAATACCCAGCCGTGAACCCAGAAAAATCACGCTCAAAAAAATTGCTCATCGACACACACAAAAAGATCTGAACAGCATACCCAATATATCCGTACACACCCACGCAACAATCATGTTCGCCCAGGCCACGTGGAAGCCAATCAATGGCTGTTCACAAGAGACGGATGAGGGGCATATTCTCTTTATCCTAGAAGGGTATCCTAGTATTACTAAGGATAGGAATAAGGAGCTGTAAAAAGAAATTTTTACTTTAAAAATCAGAAATGAGGAAGATGATGAATAGTGCTGATGTGTGAAGGTGTGTGCGTGAATGAGATTAGATGCAATCAGATCTGATTGCTACAGTAGGGGAACCAAGCCATGTGCAATGCACATGCATGTCTAGTACTAAACAGAACATGGGCTTTCAAAGAAAATGGGCTTAAAAAGCAAAGACCCGAAATGGACCCACTGTAGCGACTGTGACTTAAATATCAACCACTGTACGTGAAAAACATTGTTCTTTATGATCAGTGAGAGACTAGTCAAATAGACAAAAAACTGTTAATTTCACGAAATGAATGAAGTGCAGTATACCTTGTGTCTTTGATCATTCTTGACTTCTTCAATGCAGCAGAACTTGTCCTTAATCTACCCTAGAGCTTGTGAGTGATTAAATACAAATTAATACAATTGTTTTGACAAGGAACCTAGCCAATATAACAAATCCTAGAAACTAACAATCCCCCCCTTTGGCTTTCCTTGACAAAACATCAACCCATTCATCTCACAAGACTCTCAACACTCAGCCCAACACTTGTTATAATGTACCTGCAAGAAGAAGAACTTGCACAACACAAAGTATGATAGTATGCAGTTTAAACGCAGCAAGCAATTGAGATTAAACAACCAAGACATTCTCCCCTTTTTTTTCATGGAAAGATAAAAGGAAAGTTCAGTTCAAAAGCACAGAAAGTTGAAGAGATAATCAAGAAAAATACATGCCGAAAGAGAAAAATGCCATATAATTCTAACTTCCCCTAAATTCTAACTCCCCCTAAAACTGAGAACCGGCAGCAGCAGCAACATCTCTGTAACGGGCTTGCATGGCAAGTTCAAAGTCATCGATAGGCTGAAAAACTACTGAGCTCGTTGGCACTGGAGGATCGGTGGGGTCCATCACTGGAGCGGCATCAGAATGATCAGGAATGTCAGCATGTGGATCACCATCCTCAGTATGGAGCCCATCAGAATAAGGAACGATGGCAAAGGCAGCAAAATGAGCTGTATGGGCTGCTAGTTAGGCCATGAGATCCGCAATAATAGCCGATTGACCTTTGACCTTGGCAAGAAGCGCAGCGTTTGCTTGTTCAAGAGAAGGAGCCTGATCCCCTCGTTTTTTGCGAGCAAAAGTTTCACTAACCTTCATGACTGTTTTCGTGTAGTCAGCCATAGGCTCAGCAAATGTATCCAAGTCAGCCACAGAAGATACACCACTGCGGGCACAAAGGAGGTGAATACGGAGAGGGAAAATGAGGGCACCCTTGTGGTCACGACCACTACCTATTGTCTTGGTCTGAATGTGTTCATAAATAAGAAAGCCTATGGGAACAGGATCCTTATTCAGAAAAGACATCATCACTTGAATTTGCTCAGTAGAAGGGTGTGAATTGTGGAAGGTAGGAATGATATTGTGACGCACAAAATCCCACAAAAACCTGTGAAAAGGTTTGAATTCAGACTTCTCTAGCAACACACCGTCCTTTAAAGGGGTAGCAGGGTTAACATAGGCCACGGCCTGGAAGTGAGCAGCAGTATAGGATCGAGACCGTTCAAAGTATTGCTGGTAATCAGTGTGGGTTGATTGTTTTAACCCAAGAACCTGACAAATTGCACTATGCCGAAAATACACATCACGGTTGCGCACATAGACATTAAAGCTTGTTCGGGCAATGCGACTTGGAAAATTTGCATAAAATTCCTGAACTATGGTGAGGTTGTAGGAGGGGACTGTGTGAGGGAGGTCATTCAAAGTGGAGACTTGATAGTCACTGAGGAAGGAGAAGACTTGACGAAGAGATGGAGATTGAATTCCTCTAACCTGTAGTGGCGCTCAGTGACCACAGATCGGGATTGGACAATGCGAAAAAATCTCTTTGCCCATCGAGTTGTAAACCGATTCTGTTCGTTGATGAAGTCTTCTTCTTCACAGTCCTCCGGCGTGGATTGTCGTTGTTGGCTGCGAGAGGGGATGATGGTGGAGCCCGACATGGGGAGAAACCCGATACGGCAAATGGAGGCGCGAGAAGAGAAATGGAACCCGAGTCGCGAGAGGGAATGGAGCTGACCGAGTCGCAAGCGAGAGGAGGTGGTGCCGACGGAGGCGCGAGCGAGAGGTGGAAGGCGGAAGTGCGAGAAGGTGAGAGAGAAGGATGCGGCAAGGGAAGAGAATATAAGAAGAAGATTCTGAAATTTTAGGGATTTGAGGGAAGAAAGAGGGGCGCGTGGCTTATAAGGGCTGCTAGAGATGATAAAAGTCTGAAAAGCCCTTAATGAACAGTGATCCAAAGTGCAGAATGGCTCTGTGAAATTGATTGTATTTGACGATTGTTAGACTAGTCAAAATGAGCAAACTGCGTACTGGAACATAAAGCAAAAAAAATAGAGGAATCCTTAGAGAATTGGAAGCAATGACACACAAAAGTAATCGATGAGTTAGATGTGCTTCAGGGAATTTATTTTTGACAAAACAACAAACATACTTGAAAAGAATTAACCACCAATGTCAACACTCTACTAGATATGGAAAATGAAGATTGCAAATTTTGTGTAAGAAAATAAGCATATTTGGGATATAGGGAGGTCAATGCTAGCATTCAAGACTTGTTCAAGATGGAAAAACAATGTCAAAGACAACCAAAGAGGTTAAATAATTTTTATTCACAACAAGAGATTAGAATTTAACCACTCAAGAGAATTTCTAATTTGGGAACAAATCTTGAAAGCAAAGTTTTTCAACTCATGACAATGGCTATGAGAAAATTATTTTCATTTGTTTTGTTTAGGCACATCCCAAGTTAAGTGCAATGATTTGGTCCAATTTTGCGACTCTTTACCCTAGAACACCATAAAAACACCTTATTTCTCCCTAGGACCGTGACTTCTTTGGTCACACTTTTTTTTTTTTGTATGGTGCACATTTGTTCAAATGAGGAAAGTTTAGCTGAAGATGGGTCACAAAGTAGGAATTATATTGAAAGGCTAAATTGCATCCTCAAACAAATTGTCTTTGAAAAGCATTTAACAAGTTTGATTGACCATGACAAAGTGTTAAATAGAAAAAAATCTCAAGGCTAACATTTGATAAGAATGAGGGATTATGCTTATTGACATGACTCATGTTATGCAAGAACCTTTTTGAATATTAAAGAGAGTGTGACAAATAATGTTAAGACCTTTCAAAGTGGTTATTTTCTTTAAAAAAAACTACTTAACCAAATAAAATAAACTTGAACAATGAAGCACATTTAACTACAAGGAATTATGCATGTGTACAAATGCCAATTGACTTCCGAAGACTAATGTGCTTTGGATTCTCTAGAGCTTTTGTAAAGATGTCTGCAAGTTGTTGTTCGGAAGGAACAAAAGTCAAGGTAAGAGTTCCACTCTCCACAAGATCTCGAATGAAATGATGTCTTATGTCAATATGCTTGGTTCTAGTATGTTGCACCGGGTTCTTGGAGATATCTATAGCACTCATGTTATCACAATAGATGAGAAAAGTTTTCTCATCAATTCCATAATCGGCTAACATTTGTCTCATCCAAATGAGTTGTGTACAACAACTCCCTGCTGCTATGTATTCAGCTTCAGCAGTCGACAAAGAGACAGAATTCTGCTTCTTGCTATGCCAAGACACTAAGTTATTCCCAACATAGAAAGCACCACCTGAGGTGCTCTTCAAATCATCACTACACCCAGCCCAATCGGAGTCACTAAATCTAACCAATTTAGTGTTGGTATCATGGGTATACCACAACCCATAGTCAAGAGTCCCACTTACATATTTGATTATTCTTTTTGTTGCAAACAAATGGGATTCTTTGGGATCACTTTGGAACCTAGCACATACTCCTACCGCAAACGATATGTCCGGTCTACTAGCTGTGAGGTAGAGGAGACTTCCTATCATGCTTCTATACAAGGTTTGGTCCACTTGCTTACCACTTGGATCCCTATGAAGTTTGGAGCTTTTACTCATTGGAGTAGTAGCCACTTTGGAAGACTCAAG
>QANW01007622.1:866593-931150 GCA_003254865.1 Dryas drummondii | reverse complement strand
TGCAGCCATTTCAATAGATGCATCATGATCATCTATTTTCACATTTATGGATTCCAACATAGAATTTGTTCGCAAATTGAAGACTCTAAAAGTTCTACTGTTGGATGAATAGCCTAAAAATAGACCCTCATCACTCTTAGAATCAAATTTCCCCAAATGTTCTCTATCCCTAAGGATGTAACATGCACTCCCAAACACTCTAAAGTGTGTAACCTTAGGTTTCATACCCTTCCACAGTTCATAGGGAGTCTTTTTGGTTCCTGGCCTAAGGTAGACTCTATTTATGATGTAACATGCTGTGTTTACCGCCTCAGCCCAGAAATGTTTAGCAAGATTTTTGCTATTCAACATCACTCTAGCCATCTCAATCAAAACCCTATTCTTTCTCTCAACGATTCCATTTTGTTGGGGTGTTATTGGAGCTGAGAATTCATGTTTAATACCCATCTGACAACAAAACTCATCGAATTGAGAGTTTTCAAACTCAGTACCATGGTCTGATCTAATTCTGGACAGGGTTGACAGACTCGACATACCTTCACTTTTCAGCAATTTCACAATCTTGACAAAATGATGAAATGTCTCCGACTTGTCCTTAAGAAATGACACCCAAGTGTACCTAGAAAAATCATCTACCATGACTAGAATGTATTTCTTTCCACCTATTGACAAGGTTTGGACCGGACCAACTAAATCAAAGTGAATTAGGTCAAGTGTCCTAGAGGTGCCTATGTCTTTGACTCTTTTGTGTGGTTCTTTGGTTTGTTTCCCCATTTGAAACAAAAGTTTCGGGCTTTCCTATCTTTGGAAGACCTCTAACAACCTCATGCTTAGACAGCTTGTAAAGGTCATGAACATTAATGTGACCAAGTCTTTGATGCCAAAGAGAGCTAGTGTCATCAATAGCTCTATTGCAAGTATTCTCAATTTTTCCAACATTACCATCAAACACATAGCAATCATCCTTAGACCTAGGGGCATTCAAGATCTCCCTTCCTTGGGAGTCAACAATTCTACATCCACTCTTGGACATACACACTTCACCACCCCATTCATCACAAAGTTGGCTAATACTAAGCAAATTAGAATTTAGCCCATCAACAAATCTTACATTTTTCAATTCGGATATACCGGGTATGTGTACAACCCCTTTCCACTCACATAGGACTTCTCTCCTCCTCCAAAAGTCACACTACCACCATCATAAGGAGCAAGAGAGGTAAAGACCTCCTTATCTCCCGTCATATGTTTGGAACACCCACTATCTAGGTACCAAATGTTCCTCTTAGTGGCTGAAAGAACATTCAAGGTTACTAGACATTTAGTGGAGCTCTTCACAACCCATCTTTGATGTGGACTTGGCTTATTTTTGGGAAGTGGGGTGACAAGTAAGGCAATTTTGGTTACCTCTTTGAGTAGATTGTTCACTTGCTCTTGTAGAGAAACATTTCTCTTTGGTTCACTTGATTTCTTTCCTCTAAGTTTGTTGCAATTTGGTCTAATGTGACCCTTGACATGACAATGATGACAAATCGGGACAAACTTTGTTTTTCTAAGTGAAGTAGAACAATCAATTTGTGTGACACTTGATGTAGCTTGACTTGACTTAGAATGAGATGCATTTTGACCAATGTCAATGAAACCTAGACCCTTTTTGACACTATGATCAGATTCTGACTTGACAAAAATGGTCTTTGTGTTGGATACACTAGGATTATTTTCATTAAAACTCAAACCGGTTTTGTCACCATGATGCTTTCCAATCCTAAGCATCCTATCAACCTTTTCAGCCCCAATGGTGAGCTCAACAATGCTCTCATTTGCTTCATGTACTTCTTTTTCAAGTTTCTCATTCAAAGATTTAAAGTAGATGTTGCTCTCCTTGAGCACTTTGACTTGACTCTCAAAATTTTGTTTCAAGATAGCCACACTTTCTAATTCACTCTCTAATGACTCAATCTTCTCACACAATTTCAATTTAGCATTCTTTAGTTTCTGATTTTCTTCCTTTATGCTAAGAGTTTCGGTGAAAAGTAAGTCATACTTATCACAAAGTGCAGTGTAAGACTCATCATCAGGAACAGATTCTGAGTCAGACCCACCATCAACTTGTTCAATCTCCTTGATTGATGCAACAAATGCAACTTCATCACCCTCAACATCGGAAGAAGACTCACAATCATTTGAGTCCTCACTCTCACTATCACTCCAAGTGATTTTCATGGCTTTATTCTTACTTGAAGAATGATTCTTTCTATTATTTGCACATTCAATTGCTATGTGACCTATTCCACCACAAGTGTAACATTTCACATCTCTCTTGGTTGTTCTTCCTTCTTTAAAGTTAGACTTCCTCTCTTGTTTTCTCTCAAATGAATTCTCTCCTTGAGGTTTGAATTTGAACTCCTTAAAGTTGTTACCACTAGTTCTAGCTTCTCTCCCTTTATTTCTAAGAATTCGTCTAAATCTTTTGACAAAAAGGGCAACCTCATCATCGGACATGGATGATTTTTCACTTAAGTTTTCACTCATCTCTTTGACACTTTGCAAAGCAATATCCTTTGACTTCTTGCTGTCCATTTCATCCATTTCAAGTTCCATCTCAAAGGTTTTAAGCTTTCCTACCAATTTACCAATTTTGAGTTCATCCAAATTTTGGACTTCTTGTATTGCATGCTTCTTAGATTGAAATCTCTTAGGTAGAGATCTAAGAACCTTTTGGACAATGGTAGACTCCTCATAAGGTTTACCTAGGGACATGGCTTCATTTGTGAGGGCTTCCAACCTTTCATAGAACTCGGAAAATGACTCGGACTCTTTCATCCTAATTTCTTCAAATTTGGCATGTACCATTTGAAGCTTAAGTGACCTAACTTGTTTGTCCCGTTCATGAACAACCCTAAGTTTGTTCCAAGCTTGCCTAGCCGTGACACAATGTTGTATGTGTGCAAATTGTGAGGAAGACAGTGCAGTGACAATAGCATTTCTAGCCTTCTTGTTGGAGCTAGAGGTCGTGACTTCGGCAAAAGACCATTCGGACCTAGACTTAGGAGTTTCAATCCCATCAACAGTTCGTGTGGGAGGAATCCACTCAACATTGAGATACTCATTATGCCAACTCGTCATAGGCATCAAGAAAAATTTCAAATTTTTCTCTCCAAGCAGCGTAGTTGCTGCCATCAAAGAATGGAGGAGAGTTGCAAGATCCTGCAACGCGATCTCTTTCCATCTAGACACACCTAGAAAATAAACAACACCCTAGGATCTCTCTATTTGCTTTTAGAGTAGCGCTCTGATACCAATTGAAAGTTTAATTTAGGTGATCTATTCACTCAATTAACTTGATTAATTTCACTTTCAGTGATCGGACCCCAATTTTTGGTTTATGTGATCACTCACGAACTAGTCAACCAAACACAACTCAGACGGTCCAGTAACCAAAAATATGAAACTCCACATTGACTTCTAAAAACCAAAAATCACTTCAGTAAACAACACAAATCAAACACACCAAGGATCAAGTGACATCTTATACACTCAGAGGACCCATCACAATAGGCATCCCAGTGTTATCCACAACTACAGTGGTGTGTGATTAGCTAAACAGTTATATAAGGCATATATCAATTTTAATCATATAGCTACAGTACAGATTTGTGTTTAAAGGATGAGTGAGTCAGTAAGCATAACAACACAAACAAGGAAGACAGATGCACACAAGATGTTCACCCAGAAAAACCACAAAGGGTAAAAACTGGGGGTCTATCCAGCTGACCAGGCAATCCACTAAATCAGAAGTTCAATACAAAAGAGGGCACTCAGCACACAAGCTCAATCACTAAGTCCTAAACTAAGTGGCAGCTTTCTTACCCCTTTGTGCAACTTCCATTAGCAAGGCAATCGGTCATTCATGAAGAAGGCAGCTCCACTCCAAGCTCATCAACCCATGGCACCAATTCGCACCAAGCTCAGTGGTTTTATCAATGCATGAACATGATATGCAAATGTAGGATTCACAAACAAAGATCAACCTTCTCAAGCTATCGGCATGAAAAGATCGATATTGAATCCTTCAACTTAAATCTAAAATGAAGGTGTTTGAAGAATGTATGAAGACATTTAAGCACTCAAACCCATATAGAATTTTAGATTTAACAAAAAACAAGTTCATAAAATCTCTTTATTATTTTTCAAGAATTAAAAGACCATTTTCTGAAAATATTAAAGATGAGCACTTAGCCTTGAAAATACCCAGCCGTGAACCCAGAAAAATCACGCTCAAAAAAATTGCTCATCGACACACACAAAAAGATCTGAATAGCATACCCAATATATCCGTACACACCCACGCAACATTCATGTTCGCCCAAGCCACGTGGAAGCCAATCAATGGCTGTCCACAAGAGACGGATGAGGGGCATATTCTCTTTGTCCTAGAAGGGTATCCTAGTATTACTAAGGATAGGAATAAGGAGCTGTAAAAAGAAATTTTTACTTTAAAAATCAGAAATGAGGAAGATGATGAATAGTGCTGATATGTGAAGGTGTGTGCGTGAATGGGTTAGATGCAATCAGATCTGATTGCTACAGTAGGGGAACCAAGCCATGTGCAATGCACATGCATGTCTAGTACTAAACAGAACATGGGCTTTCAAAGAAAATGGGCTTAAAAAGCAAAGACCCGAAATGGACCCATTGTAGCGACTGTGACTTAAATATCAACCACTGTACGTGAAAAACATTGTTCTTTATGATCAGTGAGAGACTAGTCAAATAGACAAAAAACTGTTAATTTCACGAAATGAATGAAGTGCAGTATACCTTGTGTCTTTGATCATTCTTGACTTCTTCAATGCAGCAGAACTTGTCCTTAATCTACCCTAGAGCTTGTGAGTGATTAAATACAAATTAATACAATTGTTTTGACAAGAAACCTAGCCAATATAACAAATCCTAGAAACTAACAGGTTGAAATTTAATTTTTTTAATTGGCGGGATTTGTAGTTAAAAATCTCTAAAAAACTGGGGTATAGAGTAATTTGTTTAAAAAAAAAAAAAAGACCCTCATTATACAAAAAATAAATATTAACCTCATCTACATTTAGCATGGTGTCATCTTATGGTTTTTGGATTTTTTAGTATAGGGTATTTTTGGATTATCAAAATATATGTGACGGTATTTTTGACATAAAATATCCATTCGATTCCCCCTCTCCCATTCTAGACCTCCCTAATAAATCAAATTCCTTTAAGCAGATTTCTGATTTCATGTGGACCCCACATCCATTCTCATTCTCTCATACGTTAGTAAACACATGAATGAGAATCAGAATGATTCTCAAATGTTAAGTAAACACAGGAATGTGAATGAGAATGATTCTCAAATATTAGGGTATGTTTACTTATCCATAATTGGAATGAGAAGAATGAGTGTGATTCTCATTCATGTGTTTACTTACATTTGAGAGTCATTTTCATTATGATTCCCTTATTTACTTACACATATTGGAATGAGAAAGAGTGTGAACCCCACTTAAAATAAGGAATTGAATTCCTTATCTTGGAGGAATTGAATTCCATAGGGGAGTCCGGAATAGAGAAGAGGGAATGAGAATAGATTTTTTCATGCCAAAACTACCCTCACCTTTTTTTTTTAATCCGAAATTGCCCTCAACGAAATAAAACCCCAAATGTTTCATTTGATGGGATATATTGTGTATCAAATTGTCTAAAATGCATCCTCTCTCACATTTTTTTTTTCCAATTGATGAGATATATTGTGTATCAAATATTTTATTTAATATTTTAAAAAACTTGGGTAAGAAAAGGACTATTGTCTATTTAACACTACATCAATATTTCCAAAATATTCTAAATTATGACCAAAAAAAAGTATGAAAAATTATTTTTTTTATTTTTTTGCAAAATATTTGTGGTAAACTTTATTTTTAGGCATTTTAAAAATTGTGAGTATCATAAAACATATTTAATTTTGTATAAGGGCATTTTAGTAATCAAATTGGTTTTGATTTCGATTCTTGCAAATAAGTAAACACGTGTATGTAAATCATATTGTTTCTTATTCTGATTCCTAACAGTTAGTAAACTCGTTAATAAGAATGTCTGACTCCGATTTCTGCTCACTCTGATTCATCCTCACTCAAATTAAAATTTATGCTCATTCCGATTATGGGTAAGTAAACGTGCCCTTAGTAATTAAACACAGAAATGAGAATCATTTCCATTCCTCCCATTCTCATTCTAGAGATTAAGGGATATTGAAGAAAGAGATGAATAAAGTGGTGTGAAGAAGAAGAAAATTGAGGTAGACAACAAGTCAATGGACCTGAGCTAACAAAAACAAAGTCCCAAACTAATCATAATAGTAAGGCTTATTCACACCATTGCCCCTATAAGATACATTTTTTCTCACTTTGCCCCTTGAAATTTAAATCTTCTCAAATTGCCACCTGAACTTCACACAGTTGTTGCAAAAGACCCTATACCGTCAACTTTGTCAATTTTTCCGTTAAAATAGCATGACGTGACACCTATAGGGCATGAGTGTGACCCTTTTTTAGTTATGTAAGATCCATGTTGACAAAAAAAAATAATAAGATCCATGTCAATTTTTTATAATTTTTAGTGTCTATATGGATGTTACATAACTAGAAAAGGGTCACACCCATGCCATATAGGTGCCACATCAACTTTTTAAACGAAAAAATTGACAGAGTTAACGACATATGATCTTTTGCAACAACTGTTTGAAGTTCAGGTGGCAAACTGAGAGGATTTAAGTTTCAGGGGGTAAAATGAAAAAAAGTGTATCTTATAGGGGGCAATGGTGTGAATAAGCCTAATAGTAATCATGTTTAATGTTTGGACTTAAATGTAATTAATTATGAAGAAGAAAATTAAAGTGGACAACTCCTAGTAAATGACCTAACACAATAGAAAACAAGAAAGAAAAAAAAAAAAAAAGGAGACTCGATCAAACTGATCATAATAGTAACTATGTTTAATTTTTTCTTAAAAATACTATGTTTAATTGTTGGACCTATATGTAATAATATTGGCATTAATCAATACTCTACTTATATGATATCTAAAAAGCGTTGTCTATTTTTAATGGTGACACCATTGACCACAATATGGTATGAACTGTTTGTTCCCACTCACGCACCAAAGCCTTTTTCAAGCATTCATTTTTCTGCATATCTATGATGCATCATAGAATAGCTAGCTGCACTAAAAATTACAAGTGTATATATAAGAGCATCAGTCCAAAATTGAAACATGTGCTGGAAAATCATATATGCAAGTGTCCAAAATCCTCTTTACCAGATTGGGGCGGAGATATAGTATATGATTATAGAAAAGACTCTTCAATTTAGTTGGGCCTTCCACTGGCTACATGTCCCCCAGAATTTCACATCATGAATGCGATGTGTGATACATATATGCCCTAGGTTTCATATTGCGAGTCATTCATTGTCTTTCCCACCATGTGAACACAATAAAATTTATCAAATGATTTTCTATAATACCTACCCCAACACAGTTTTCTTATCCCTTCGGGGACATCCGATCAAATTGGGCACTTTTGTCTTGAACACCACACAAACAGCTTAACCAATCTCACCTAATCACATAGAAGCATTTCAAAGCGAGACATACAAACATTGTGTCACATGCCCCTATTATTCAATGTGGAAAACTATACTTTATTAAAGAGGAATGTATTTTTAAAAAGATTTAAATGTCAAATGAATGTCTGCATGTGATGTAATGTTTGCACCATAGTCAAAACCTTCAAAGACATAGAAAGTAGATTTAATTGTTCGTTAAATTTGACACTGTCAAATTTCATTGTATTTAGAAAATTTAACAAGCTCACAATAGTGTATTATTTGTTGCCCCTAAAATCATAAGTAACTGATCACATAATATGAGAGTAGGGTAAAAAAAATGTGATGGGGCCGACGTTGTATACAATAATTGTTCAAAAGACTTTTCCTACATCAAGCATGTGACCACACGAAGAAGCAAATAATACAATCTGTCATCACAGACAGGTAGAGTAAAACACGTTGCGGAAAAAACCAAGTCAATTCAATTTTTGAAATTTCTTTGATTTTGATTCCTCGATATGAGCAATGGCGACCTGTGAAGATTTTAGATAAAACAAAGTCGTAATGTTAAAAATAGAACAAGGCACATTCTTATTTTCAAATTAAAGAATAGACTTCTCCGCAACAATGTTACAATATTCATCTATTTTATTTATTTATTTATTTATCATTTCATTGTAGATCGAATCCAATACAATTCATATTGTATTTGAGATTACGGAATTTGTTTTCTTCTTGGTGCTTCAGATTTCAAAATTCTAGATTAATTAATAATAAACATGTTAAGGAAGATGGGAAATGAATGAGAAAGAAAATGAAACATTCATTTCTTTAGTCATAATGGTAGTACCAATACAAATTATATAATGATGATTCAGTGCACTTCATAATTAGTATTTAGTACCAAAACTAAGGAAACGAGAAAGATAAGGATAGAGTTAGAATCCAGATAAAGACCCTTATGATACTTCCATACCATCCCTCACAGAAGACACACTCAAATATTTCTCTCTCTCTCTCTCTCTCTCTCTCTCTCTCTCTCTCTCTCTCTCTCTCTCTCTCTCTCTCTCTCTCTCAATATGCTGCAACCTAGGCAACGGGCTATCATCACAGCAATCTGTGCAGCTCTTATTCAAACATTTTTGACAGCAAACTCCCTCTCAGAAGCTGACAAAATCACCAGATTGCCAGGCCAACCACAGGTCAATTTCCAGCAATATGCAGGATATATAACTGTGAATGAAAAGCAAAACAGACGACTTTTCTACTACTTTGCTGAAGCACACACCAATTCTACTTCAAAGCCTCTTGTTCTTTGGTTAAATGGAGGTCAGCTTACATTTATTTATCTATATGCAGTGACCCAATTACAAGTTTACAAATATGTAATCAAATGTGTACTTAATTAGATTGAGCTTTTCTGAATTTAATTTGAAGGGCCTGGTTGTTCATCTGTTGGAGCTGGAGCTTTCTGTGAGCATGGACCTTTTAAACCAAGTGGAGACATTCTGCTCAACAATGCTTTTGCCTGGAACAAAGGTAATAATAAATTCATAATTCCCATTAAGTCTATAAATGCTATATCACATTAATTGTGCCAAATCAAGTGAATTAATTATTGTTAGTACTAATTCTTCTTCTGGATTTCATCCTCTTTGTAGAAGCAAATATGCTGTACTTGGAATCACCTGCAGGAGTTGGTTTCTCCTACTCAGCAAACCAATCCTTCTATACTTCTGCGAACGATGCAATAACAGGTTTTCACTTCCATCATGACTTTAATTTTCATCAATCCAAGAACATAAATATGTTACAAATTAATTGCTTATTTGCTTATACCATAGTTGGCCTAGCCGAAATCCAGCATAATTAAGATGTTTACAATAGAAAACTCCCACATAAAGCTTGTATAAGGGAAAGAATCCAACATTTGCTAATGTACAAGGGCTCTCCATTCTCCTATTAAATGTCTTGTAAAATGTAATCTTCCTTCATTATATGTGAACACCTCAAATACATCTGTGGACGTAATCCAAATTGGGTGAACCACGTAAAGCTTGTGCTCTATGCGGGGTGAATGTGATCTTGCAGATATTCGTTGAAGTACCAAACTACAAATAGGCATTGTACTTCAAAGTCTGAAACTTCATTCAACATTACATAGAACCAAAAGGCATAGTATATTTATTACATGGTATAGTTTACAAGCAAAAAATTACACCCATCAAAATGCTATTTTGGACAAAACTGACTCCAAGTCTCTCTTCAGCAAAAGAAAATCTTGTGTTCCTTCAGCGCTGGTTTGACAAATTCCCGGAGTACAAAAGCAGGGATTTTTTCATCACAGGAGAAAGCTATGGAGGTATAATCATTCGCTTAACAAACACCATTTTATATCACTGACCAACTTGAAAATTTTGAAGACATATATGGAGCTAAACAACTCTGTTTGTCACCAGGCCACTATGTTCCACAGCTTGCTCAACTCATTGTCCAATCAAAACTGAAAATCAACCTGAAGGGAATAGCAGTAAGCAAATGAAAACTTCAAAAGTGAAATGATTGATGATTTTGATTAACTTGTCACATGCTTGAGCTTTTTATGCTTAATTTGCAGATAGGCAATCCCCTTCTGGAATTCAACACAGATTTCAACTCACGGGCGGAGTACTTCTGGTCTCATGGAGTAATCTCAGATGCCACCTTTGAAATCTTCACTTCAGTCTGCAACTATTCACAAATTTTTAGACAGATAATTCATAGCGGTGCACTTACCCCTGCTTGTGCTGCTGTATATAGCCAAGTCGAAAGAGAAATCAGCAAATATATCGACCCATATGATGTTACTCTTGATGTCTGTTTATCATCAGTTGCTGCTCAATCTGTGAAACTGAACCAACTGGTGAGACTTGCTATTTGCTCTTTTCATTTCTTTGAAATGCTGTTTATTTACCCAGTTTCTTCAACTTTGTTATGTTTAATTTGGACTCACTTGTACAGCAAGAAACAGAAAAGATAGATGTGTGTGTTGAAGATGAAACAACGAAATACTTGAACCGGAAAGATGTGCAGGAGGCTCTTCATGCTCGGCTTGTTGGAGTCACAAATTGGACAATTTGCAGCGAGTAATCATCTCACCTGAAATTCTAGTGCTGAAAACCTAAGTAGATTGCACATACTAATCAAAATATGAAAAAAATTATGTATGATAAATTCCATGAATTCACAGTCTTATAAATATATCAGCTCCAATCTAATAGTTGAGTTAAATCGGTTACTTTAAGAGCATCTCAGTCTTCCATATCTGATCTAAGGACTGTTATTACTAAGTTAGCTATGTAACTCAGCTAGGCTGAGAGTAACAGTTTCTTCTGCTAGAAACTGTGTAGACTAATACAATTAACATTGGATAAGTGAGTGTCTGTCATTAGATAATAAGGATAGATCTCCTAAATTGCACCGAACGCTCATGGGATAAAACCCCAGATCCCACACATGTTGAGTCTTGAGTGGTTACAACATCTTTGAATTCTTGGATTGTTTTACTCTTTGTAGCAGTTAATTGTTTTTTTTGGTTCAATCAGTTGTTGTTAACTTTTCATTACACTGGCTTTTCTTTTTCTTTTAACTCTGATTATCTTCTTTACAACAGTATCCTCAGATATCAGCGGCAGAACCTAGAAATACCGATGCTTCATGTTTTGGATTCACTGGTCAAGTCTGGACTCCGAGTTTTGGTTTTCAGGTAACCAAAACCTACTCATCATTATACAAAAACAAATCTTTACAAACACTAATATGCCTTCAAATTTATACAGTGGAGATCAGGATTCTGTTATCCCACTAACTGGGACCCGGACACTGGTGAATGCATTGGCAAAGGGATTGGGACTGAATACAACTGTGCCTTACAGAGTCTGGTTTGAAGAAAAACAGGTCCTTTTTAACTTCTCTATGATTGGACAATTGGAAGCTATTTCTTGTCTTCCTCTCTCTACCCTTTCTTTAATTTTTTGTTTTATTTAAACTTCTCAGGTTGCTGGATGGACACAAGTATACGGTGATATATTGTCTTTTGCCACCATCAGAGGAGCAGCTCATGAAGCTCCATATACACAGCCAGAGAGATCACTTGTTCTGTTCAGTTCATTTCTGGGAGGAAAGCCACTGCCAGAACTGACACAGATCTGAGAAAATTCATAAATAAGGGAAGCAAAAAGGTCTCATACCATGACATTCAATAACTGAATCAGAAACTGACACTTCTGGTTATCAATTTGATCATCTGCTTGTCATTCCAAACAAATTTCATGCAGATCAGTATTCATCTTCAAACATTCAACCCCCAACTGAACAAGTTGTAAGAAAATCACTACATTACAAACAATAAGTTCAGATGTCACCTTTTTCTTTTTATCAACAAGTTATTGATTAACATTTTTGAATGCTAAATAGGCATATTTTTTACATATTTCTATCTAAAGCGTACCGTTATCAGAAAACTCGAGTTCCACTACAGATGACAGTTTTAAAATTAAACTTCTTCAATATGTTTAATCAGTTTATGTGATACTCCAACACAAATCAAAGTGGTTGTAGTTGCATTGAAATTATTCTCCCATAACATGAAAGCATTACATGTTTCTTTCAGATAATTTATAGGCACATAACAGATATAAAACTAAGGATAATAGCAAAAAGGCTGTATCCAATACATGCTACAGAACTCCTCAAATCCACAAGAATAACTCATGAACAAATTTGACACGGTCACAGGTCAGATGGTACATCAGTCATGCAGTGTTCCCAATATATCCTCATCCCGGTATAGGTGGTACCTAAAATGGAAAAAGGAAATTCATGAGCATCTAATCAGACAAACCATAAGAAAGTACCACGTATCAGCTGGTGCCTTGATCTAACTCAGCACTTGAGACTTGACATTTGCTAATGTAACCCAACAAATAAATTTTGGGGGTCTTACCATAAATCTGGTTGGCTAACCGAAAGGAAAAAAAACATGTTATAAAAGACTGTAAAGTGTTTATATATATTGAAATACATGCCATTTTAATGTGCATCTTCCATTTAGGTTGTTAAAGTCAACACCTTCAAAAACAACTTTCAAAACAATTTCCATTTTTATGTAAGCTAATTAACCAACTTTCAAAACAAGATCAAGCTTGACTTTTGTAGATTACTCAAACCAGCTAATGTAAGCTCCAACTTGCCTGAAACTTACCAAACAAGCTTGAGTGTCATAAGCTCGACCTCAACTCAAATTACCTAAAATTTCTCAATTCAAGTTGACATCACTCTATGGCTTAGAATTGAGCTCATATGATGATTATCAAACTCAGTTCTGCTCTACTGCCCCGAAGACATTCAGTAAGATGAGAATGGGCATTCACTATAAAATAACAAAGATGCCTTATTGAGTGAATTGTAATACTAGTCAAAAACTCAACTAACATGCTTGAACCTAGAGCTTTATCTATATGTGTGTGTATCGATACACACATCTGTCTATTCATAGATAGATACAAGCATAATTTCACATGCTTTCTATTTAGTCATTTCTTACCCTATTATTGTCACTAAATTCTACATATCCTCTAGATATTAATACAATTTTACCAATCATCATCTTTATTGTCCCTAGTGCAAGCTAGTGAGGAAAAAAATATACAATTGTACTTATGACCTCTTACCACGGGTGCTCAGAATACAAATGATTGACAAGAAAAAAATATTAAGAAGGTAAACATAAGAATGTTAGGTTGTGGAGTAGTAAAAAGAATAAGAGAGTGACAAATAAAATCAATGGCAGAGTCGTTCTTGAACCTTTAAGTACTTAACAAGAAGATTAGTGGCTGATTTTAAACAAAACGGTCAATGTCATACTAGAGGAAGTCAACAACATTTAAGAGTCAACAACATACACATTGCATGTGCATCTATCTCAAAATTCAAGACAATAAAAGACAAGACAACTATACTTACACATTAATGCATTGCTGCCAAACAAACACACAAAAGAAAGCCCAAAACTGTATGGCAGGAAAATGTCTTATTCAATGAATTCTCAATGAAGCCTTTCCATGGTCTTCCCCATTATTCATGATATGAAACAGCACAAGAATTTTATAATCAAATCATATGGAGCAAGATCCAAGATGTCCATCTTGGGGAAGGTCATGGATTTCAGAAAAGATGTTTCCTATATTAATAACTTAACCAATGGACTATGCATAACATTTAGAAAAAAAAAATGTAGACAATGCATTATTTATTGATTTCAAGAAATAAATATATGGCACATTCTAGTAATACAAGCAAAAAGGCCCTGTGAGAAGTATATACGTACTCTTTATCACCGAGCTTCACTTCAGTTCCTCCATACTCTGGTAACAGAACAGTGTCTCCTTCCTTTACTACTGCAGGAATAAAATTTCCCTCCTTATTGTGAAGACCAGGACCCACAGCAACAACTTTTCCAGAGTTCAGCTAAAACATAAAGCACAAAAAGATTTACTTATGCAAAAAAGATATATTCCAAACATGTTTTAGACTTATAATATTTCCTTGAGGAAATAATTATACTCCCAAAATATCATTTTTGGGATTTTCTAATATAGGCACACTTGAGTTCACAAAAGACCAACGCCACATTCATGTTGTATTAAAGAAAAAAAAAAAAAAAAAAAAAACACCTGCATTCATGTAAATTTGCATCTATTCTTTATCGTTCACAACTTCTAAATAACAGGGGGAAAAAATTCAATTCAGAAAACCCAGATCAGAAAGAGATGTTTTAATTTTGATTTTAAACAAGACCTTTGTTTTGCCACCATAAAAGTAGTCAAATTGGGCCATAATATCTGATACTGAATGAAAATTTTCATATAACCTAGTCATGCTTAATTTTTTATTTTTATTTTTATTTTTTGGATTTACTGGTTCAACAATGAGATGCAAGAAAACTATGAAAAAAGCAATAAAAAAGAAATATAAATTACTAAGAACATTCGACTACATAAAAATCCAAGAAAACTAAAAAACCACAGCCATAGCCAACGAATCAGTAAAACGCCAGCGACCCAAATCATTTCCAAAGAGAATTCACAACCCAGAAACCACAGACCACTCAAATTTTCATTATATCTCAATACCCTCCAGTTTATCGGGAAATAAACACAACAATGAGAAAGTAAGGAGTGGGTAAAATGGAAAGTATACCTTTGAAGACTTCTCAGGGAGTAGGATTCCGGAATTGGTTTTGGATGGCGGGACAATTTTCTCCACAAGAACACGATTCAACAATGGCACCAAACGCTTTGCCATCAGAAAATTGGAGAAGAAATACACAAACGGAGTAAGCCTTAATCGCTAAACCTTTCAATCGAGAACTTACGGCTTTGCTTGTTTGTGCAGGGTTTAGGTTTTTCAAAGGGTTTTCAAGGGTTTTACCATTTCTCTTTGAATTTACATGAAAGCCCCGCTATTGAACTATGCTAGTAAGTCTTTAAGAGTCATTTTCAGTCGCCGGCCAATAACAATTTGACATGTATTAATTTATAAAAATAAATTAGTTATTAAGGAAAAGTTGATACAAATAAATATAAAAAATTAGGATTAAATACCAAATATCAATAGTTTTTCAGTAAAACAGTAAAACACTAATTTCTTTTAGATTAGGTACTAACCTAGAATAAAACATTTTGGATTGGATCACAAATCAGTTTGTTATACAGTTGTAATTGTCGAACAGTTATAGTTGTAATTGTCGAACAATTACAGTTGTGACTGTTTAAAATTTATAAAAAATCAAAATTTTTAAGGCTTTCATATTTTTGATTTAGGTTTAGGGGATGAAGTCCTATTACCCAAAAACAAAACATTAAAGTTTAAGTCATTCAAATATTGAAAAAACAACAAATCAATAAAAAAGTTATGACTATTAGACAGTCACAACTCGATATAACCATGTTTTTTAAAGTTGGTACCTAAACTGAAATTTAGTACCTAAAGTGAAATGACATAAATGTTTTGGTGGTTGAAATAAAAAAACATAATAATTTGGTACCTAAAGTCAATGAACCTAAATAAATATGTGTCGATAGTAAGAAAAATGGCTTCGAATGACCATTTTTACTTTATACAACAATTATGAATGACGGTTTTCAAATTAGATTTGTCGTTGTGTTAATCGTCTTATTGGATTTGACATTGTCCAGATTCCATTCATTAGAAGTGCTAATGTGTCTTTTTCAAGAATTTTTTCTTGAATTTTGAATTTTATTTTTATTTTTAAAAAATATTAATATTTTAAAATAATATTTAATTAATTTTTATGCACATGTAGAAGCCACATTAGCACTTCTAATGAATGGAATTGACTGACTTGACAGAATCGGGCTAAGTGAGACATGAAGTATAACTTCAGGGGGTAACTTGAAACAAAACAAACATTAATTAGGGGGTACTCGATGTGAGAATTCAAAATATTTTCAGAGGGCAAACCAAATAATAAACCATTCAAGAATGATGAATCCGAAAGAAAGTGCCAAAGAATTGCAAGTTAGTGTATCGTTTTGTGAGGGAAGCGATGGTCACAAGTGAAAAATTATCACAACTGACATAGAAGAAGATGCATTTAGAGCTGTTTGAAAATTATATATCTTCAGAGAGGATATTACTTTCTTCATGAAGATACAAGAAATATCATCCACATGTGCATGTGGTAATTGAACTGTTTGATTCAATTACTTTTTTTTTTTTTGGAAAACATGACAACATTGGCAAGCCAATCCGGGTAGGCAACCTCGCGGATAAAACTGATCTTGTGTAACTTATCCACCTCCTTCATAGCCGCATATATCTCTGGTTTGTATTGCCTACGTTTCTGTCGAACCAGACGATGTTGTGGGTTAATGCTTAGGCGGTGGGAGATCACCTCAGGAGAGATCCCAGACATATCGTTGTATGACCAAGCAAAGACCTCAGCATTGGTGCGGAGGAAACAATTGAGTTCTTCACGGAGACCGACGGCCAGCTGGGTTCCGACCCATACCTTGCAGTCCGGGTAGGCAGGCGATATGGGGACCTCTTCCACACAGTCATCATCAGGTTTCATCAAGTTGGGCAACTGTTTTGAAGGACTTGTCTCGTGGATCCTCGGGAGGTTCAGGGGTAAGGCTAGTGGGTGAAATAAAAACAATCAAAGAGGACTTGACCTCTTTCTTCTTCTTGACAGAAGTTATGTAACATGACTGAGTAAAAACTTGTTTGCCTTTTACCACCTATGTTCCGTATGGGGTCGAAAACTTGATCATAAGTAAGTGGGTAGAAATTAGGACCTTGAGTTGGTTAAGCGCTTGTCGTCCCAGAATTACATTGTATGCTGTGGGCAGTCCACTACCAAAAATTGTGTGGTCGTAGTTGCAGATGAAGGATACTTCCCAAAAGTGAGTGGGAGGTAAGCCCCACCAAGAGGAGTGACCATGTCACCAGAAAAGCTGAGTATGGGAGCAACCGATCGGTCTAGCCTCTCCTGGTCGATCTTGAGAGCTTCAAAGGCTGGGGCAAAAAGAATATTGACCGAGCTACCACAATCGATGAGTATCTTGGCCACATCAAAATTGGCGATTATGGCTGCAATAACTAAGGGATCGTCATGTGGAAAAATCAAATCTCGCTCTTCTTCTTCTTCCATGTTGTCATCGCAAATATCTTTAGCGTACCACTATTCATAAAGCCTCTCATGTCGTCGCAAAAGCTATTTTTGCGACGACAAAGTCAAAAATTGTTATGGCAATCAGCCGTCGCAAATGCAATTTTTTCTTGTAATTTTTTGTAGAACAAGACATTTGACATCATGACCTCATCAATATTTATTTTCATTTTGTTGATTAAGGCATTTGACCTCATCAACAACATAACAAAGTGGACACCGAACGATCATGTGGTTGAGGCACTACAAAATAGTGGGTTTAATAAATATACTCAAACTGACCCTATAGGTGTGCCGGATATTCAGCGGGGCAAACTTGTTAGCCATTATTTACCCTTATTGTCAGTTTTAGTAAACCATTACGATAAAGAAGAAAGATGTTTTGATTTTAATAATGTTAAATTAGCTCATAATTAAGTTAAATGATATACTTTAAATAACAGGCCTACCAATTACGAGCGAGACTCGAGAGACTATCATCTCCTAGTAGTGATGATGCTGCAGCAATTTATGATATGTATTTAGGCCGCAAACCTGATAGTTTAGGGAAAGAGATAATTAGTTTAGAATGGCATAAGAATTTATGTATTTACCTAATGATATTGTGTCACGCCCCAATCTGGGATTAAGAGTTAATATCGAATTAAGGTGTAAATCACATTCTAATTAATTCTATAATTAGAGTTTGATTCACACCTTAATCTGTGATTAGTTCTTAATCACGGATTGGGAGCGTGGCATATTGTGGCATCTGATACTGTTGCATTTAGGCCATATGTACGAACATACTCTATGTTTAATTGGTTCGGTTGTTTTTCCTTCCAAAAATGGGTCGATAGTGTCAACAAAGTATTTGTGTTATTTGAAAAATATTAAGAAAATTAGAAAATTTGAATGGGTATAGATCGTTCCTACAAACGAGAAATACTAAGGCAATAAAGGTCCCACAGGCTTAGCCCCAACCAAGCTAAATGAATCTCATTCTTATATTTCTCAAAGTATCGGAGGACAAAAATGAGACACATCCACAAGAACTTCCTGAAAAATACACTACAATACAAAATTACTTAATTAAATATAGTTTGTATAAAACAAAATTTAAAAGTAAATTGATAATGTAGAGAAATCTATTACCTTCAAATTGAAAAATTAGCATTTGTATCCACACTTTATATTTTAACATCAGGACAAGAACAAGAATCTACACAAAGATTTGTTTTGTCCTGAGAGATGAAATAGTTATGGACGGAAGAATTTTGAGTTTCTAGCTTTTTCACAAAGTCAGTTGCCAAACAATTCGCTCTAGATGTTTGCATCCAAAGCAAATTAAATGTTGATCACGTCAGAGGTTGGATAAGATGCTTTCATAAAATAAGAAATATTGCCAAATATGCAACAAGACTTGGCCAGTCTTTTGTATCATCCATTGAAATGTCATATGCTTTATGCACGAAATTGAACTTATTTGTAACATAAACCATAATATATAATTGTTCTTTGATGGGACTCATAAAATTTATGTTGATTTTACTAATGGCCAAAAGATTGCCGGTAATATATGACATCAAAGAGTAAGTGAAATGTGTTTGTGAAGAGTAGCTATGGAGAGTGATCAGTAATTGTAGTATCTGGAAAGGTGTGAAATTTGTTTTGAAAGAAAAAGTTAAATGTGCCTTGTAAGATGAAGTGAATGTGGTTGTAGAATGTGATTGTGAAGTGTACCTAACAATTGTAGTATTTGGAGGAGGAATAATAGTATTTTTAAAAAACCTAAACAACAAACGTCCATGTGTGTTTCAAATACACTATTCCGGCTACAAAGACATGGTGACTGTTGATCCCACATTTTCAAAACAATTATTATTAATGAGGCTGAGCATAATATAATTTAATGGTTAAAGAATTTGTCATATCACCTATATTAGTAAAAATAAAACAAATAAAAAGAAAAATGTTGGCTGATGGAAGAAAACGACGTTACTCTAATTCTTCTTCCCCAAACTTTGAAACTCAAAGATATCTTTTGATTTTATAATAGTAGAGATAATTTATTAGGCTATGAAACCTTGCATTATTATTGCTTGTTGGTTTGTAGTTCAAAACAATATTGTAGTGATATCCAAGTATACGTTTGAAATTTATTCCTCACAAAAACTCAAAATCATGAAGTGTTAGTGAAGGATAAATTGTTGCCTTTTACAAGGTATAATTTCTTGGAATGTCAAAAAAGATGAGGAATTTGATATTAATTTTTTGGTAAATCAAATGTAAAGGTATCTTACGATAATGCTAGTTCTTCAAATAATATTGAAACACTTAGATGTAGATAAGACCATTAGGAAATGAGATTTCTGCTACTTCAACTTGAAATTGTTCAAAAAATAGTCATTTTTTGATAAACATATGTTGTGATTAGCAAGCGTGATCTCTTATTTTTGGTAACTGGAAACTGTTTCAAAAGCTAGTACAAGTAATAGTAAATGATATTTCATTTTCCAATTGCATTTAAGATGTTGTGCACTATTTATATTCTTATGTTACAACGATATAGTTTTGAAATATTCAATATTTGCACATTTACTCTATAGATTTTCAAAGGAAGAAAATAGAAAGATGGACAATATGAACGAATATCAGAATAACATATGGAATCAAAATCACCATTTGATATATATGCTAGTAGAAGAATCATGAGCTGACACCGAATTGTATAGAATGCCTCAGTAAAATAATATAAAAAAATAAATCTAAATAACAAATTAGTATAGCATATTTTGAATACCTTGATGGGGGCAAGAGAAGTTCTTCAAGCTTCTCAATGATTAATTGTAGTTTGACTGGCATTAATTTTCTTCTTCAACAGAAGTCTGTTTTCCTCCTCCCTCTTTGTAGTTTCCTCTCCTTTCTAATTAGGAATTTTTTAACCCTACAACCTTCTTTCCAACCTTTTGTGGAGGCGGTGAACTGCTCATTATATTTTCTTACACTATATCGTGCATCCTAGTTGAATTCTTAATGGAAAGAAATTCAAACTCTTTATTTGTACTTGTAAAAAATAGGGCTTTTATATCAATTTGGTCACCTGTCACATTTTAATGTGATAACCCTTAGCGCCACTCACATTGCATCAAATTTGTTATTTCATACTCACACAAAACATATTGAACTTGATTATCACTTTGTCCAAGAGTGGGCTGTTTTGGGAACTCATTATGTGCAATTTGTTCTTTTGTGGATCAAACTGTTATCTCGATCACTTAAGGTCTTCATAAATAGGTTTCAATATCTCACCTCTAAAATTGTTCACCTTGGCCGCTTTGTATAGGTTGGCAAGAGCCATACAACATTTTGGTTGGACTGTTATATTTTGGAGAGGGACAAGTCAAGTGAAAGACTTGATGCATTAGTTCACGGTCATACCTAATTGTAGAAGCCATGAATATTCTCAATAAAGAAGGAGATTTCCGCACTTTGTTAGTTTGTTGTCGACGTGTTAGTGTTAGTGAAGGAGCACTTTATTATTTATTATTTGACAACTCAAACAATATATTTTGTGGGCATAGGAACCTAATACACAAGAAGATCAATATACTATAACAAACATTGGAAACTCAAGATTTATTTGTGTACGCAAGTCCTAAATAACAAACTAATAAAGATGTCTGTTGTATTTCCTAGTAACCAACTAAAAGGAATAAAGGATATCTTGTGACCTTGTAGTGAACTGATAAGATTAATATCTTTTATTGTTAAACCACAAGACATAAATTGACATAAGTTCAAACATTTAAGATGTTTCAGTTGCCAATTGGTTGTTTACCCGGCTCGCCATTCCGATAAGGAATGGAATAAGAGCCGACCTTACTATAATAAATATAGTTCATAGATGTTACTCTAAGTAGTTAACCTAAGAAATAACCCTAAAGGGCTGCTAAAGACTATAAGCCGAAGGCCCCTTCTTAATAGCACTAAAATAGGGAGATACCATAGGCTCCTTAAACTAACGTTTTTAGCCCTTCTATTATCCCCGTAGGACTTTATTAAGGATATGCTAACGCTCTCTTAACCTCATAAGGAAAAGCAGGAGCTACCCCTTCCTCCTCCGGCTAAGTCATCAAGCTGTGCATCGATAACGAGGGCTACCTGCCTCTTCTGGTTCACCTCCCTTTGGCATGGGCAACCTAAGAAAAAGAAGCCTCAAAAGACCCGATTTCTTGAATTGCCCGACCATTAAGGGTATGGAGCCACCGTCGAGTATAGTGTAGCGGGTAGCTCCACTTTGTACATTTGCCGAGGCAGACCAATCCAGCATTTTATAAAAGGGAAGGGGACTTTTCACCGAAGGAGGCAGTAGGAATGAAGGAGGCAGGAAGCTACCGCTTCTGGAATGCAAGCTTATCCTTGACTTTTTTTTAGAGCGTACCGCTATTTAAATAATAAATCAAGGTTTATGGATGAAGTAATCAGAGTGACAAATGGTTACGGTTGCAGAAATCGGGGAAAGTCAGTTACCTTTTGAATCAAAATAACAACGAGCCGAGTACTACGACTACAAGGGAGGGGGGGGGGAAGCAAAGCTTCGTAGACAGCTTCGCTTCCTCGTCGCTTCTTTCTGGCAACTAGCTTCTCAAGTGGGTGGCTTAGTAAGCAAGCTACCTTCAGCATCGGTAAAATCCCTAGGCCGGAATGGTGGGGAAGGAATTATCTTTGGAATAGATGTTTATTAGTTTATAATAGTTGCTTAGTACTGTTAGTGGAGAAAATTCCTTACTTTCTTAGTGGAAAAAATTCCTTACTCTCTTAGTGGAGAAAATTCCAATGAACTTGAGCCAAATTTATTTCTTATTATTTAACTACAAAGTAGATCGATCTTATCAGTTGGTTATAGGGTCACAAGAGATCATTTCAGTTGGTTACTAAGAAATACAACACAGATCTTATCAGTTAGTTAATTTCGAGAACTTAAGTACTGTTGGAGAAAATAAAATTGTGAAATAATAGATAATAAACATCTACTCCAAGATATAACTAATCTAATGGTTGTGCATCGAAAATCACTACACAAAGGAGAATTCCACTAATGGATTGTCTCTAATGAGCCTAGCCAATACATATAAATAGGAAACCCACCTCCATTGCTCTCCATCTATCAGCACAGTAATAGCAATTTAGAAATATTAGTTCTTGAAAATCATTCAGCAATATAACTTTGTTGATCTTCTTTATCAAGGTCATTTTGTATATCTTCGTGGGCACAATGATCAGTCCCAGGAAGTTCATCAAAATTGCTAGAAAGTGGCAAAGAATAGCTGCTCTGGGGAGGAAAAGACTTTCATACCCATCGAGAGTTGTTGTTAACAATAAGTTGAATACTGATGACTATTACTTCATGGGTAGTGCAGATCATCATCAGAAAGATAAAGGCAGTTTTGTTATCTACACCATTGACAAGAGGCGTTTTGTGCTGCCCTTATCCTATCTCTCTAATTACATTTTCCAAGAGCTTTTCAAGCTGTCTGAAGAAGAGTTTGGAGTATCAAGTAGTGGGCCCATTATATTGCCATGTGATTCACTCTGCATGACTTACATACTCTCTTTTGTCCAGCAAGGAATGAAGACCACAGATATGGAGAAAGCTTTACTCAACTACATTACTAGCAGTAGCAGCTGCAGCTCCATTAATTCTACTTTCCATCAAAGACACATGCAGCCCAATAGTTACTCCATCCTTTGTGGTAAATGATGATCAGCATATGTAAATGAGTTCTATCACCCCTTTTTAGTATAGTACTGTACATATAATTGAGAAAAGATCTTTTCTTTACAACCTTCTATCTTTCCAATTATTTATGACTTCAAGTGAGCCAAAAACAGCCCTTCAGATTGGAAAAATAGAACAGTACCATCCACAAAGTAGTTAAATTAAAATTAGAGTATCATATGGCCAAAAAAAAAAAATAGAGTATCATGCCCCACTTGACATTAAAAGTAATATTTCATAAGCTTCTAAAAATTAATTTTTGTCAGACTAGTTAAGTATCAACTAGTTCAAAAGTTATTTCCAAATGAATTTTAATTGTTAAACAAGAATCCTAAACATTTTCTGTCAATGATTAATTTCGCTCATGGATTAAGCTAGTTAAGTTGCAAGTTGTCAAAAGAAAACATGAAACAATGTGAGAGAGCAATCCTTAACGTATGCTATATAGCCCTAATCTTATGGGCATCCTTGTCTTTTATTATTACACAGAATTGCTTCTTCCCTCTACAATCAATATTAACCATCATTTTCCTATGGTATAGTCTTACTATACTTGCAACTTACTTTTCAACTGTTAATTGTATACCCTTGCTAGCTGCAGTCTTTAATATTATAAATTATTACATTGTCATACTTGAAACAAATTTCTCATTTCTTTTTGGTTCTTAGATATGTTCGGATTTCATTTTCTTCCTTTTTACATGCACAGAAATAAAAGTACTGAAAAATTATTATTTTGTTACAATTCATTTATCTTTGAAATGTGATGATTATCTATAACTTAATCCGTTTCTTTTTCTCAAACATCTTACAAAGAAGATACTCAATATTTGATGAAGATGAAACCTAAGGAATACAGCAAACAAAGTCTGGGTAAAATTCCACAGTGCAAGTTGGCAGGGACAAGTAGTCAGATAAATCCAAAATTGAGGCAGCAATCAAAACATGGGGTCTTAGCTAAAACACCAAAACAGGGTAGCCATTATAAACTTTGAATACTATTTCACAATCATACTTTAAACAAAATTTACTAACTTAACTGACAACAGATTGGAGAAATATACATGTTTATTCCCAAAAAAAATTTTAGATTGAATTATAATAGCAATGGACAGGCTCAAAATTTAAGAGCGTAATATCTAATATGTGAAAAAAAGACTTACCTATCACAGGTGTATACACTCTCTCATCACATGCTAGATCATGTGATGAGAGAGATAGAAAAAATAGGTGTATACACCCATTGCAAGGAAGTTTTACACCTAATATGTTTATATAACTTGAATTTTCTCCAGAATGATGTGCATGACAAGAAAACAGATGAAACAGCAGTTACATGAAAGCATTATGTAATTGTTAAGTATGGAATCAAAACTTCATGGAATTCATAAATACATACCTTGTCTGCTGAATTCCTTTATTTGCAGCCATCAAGGGTTGAAAGGAGCACGGAAAAATTATAGCACCAAAGTTGCTTCGACCCCTGCACTCCAAAAACCTGAAGCTACCAGTATGAATTCGTGCGTGTTCCCAACAACAATTCCAGCTTGAATTATAATAGCCATTGACATGATGAAAATTTAATGCCATAACATGAATATACCTCAGAATGATGTGCATAGTGCACTACAAGAAATAAGACGGATAAAAGAGCAATTTTTATGTAATTGTCAAGTAAGGAACTAAAGCTTAATGGGATTCATACAAACACACACCTTGCTTGCTGCACTCCTCAATATGCTGCCTTCGGAGAGGAAGGAGTAAAGCAAGGTTAAAGCATTACGGTTGTTTCGATGGATCCTTGCAGTCCATAAACAACCAAGATTGAAATTCTAAGTTAAAGAAATACAAGCCATCCAAACAAATGGGAGTGGCTGACTGACTGACTGACTGACTGACTGAGTGACAAACTGATATGAATACCATAGTTATATATATATATGTGTGTGTGTGTGTGTTTGTGTACAATTGTTTAGCAATAAAGTTGACTCAGTTCAGCAAGTCAGAGAAGATGAGGCAATAGCTACTGAAACTCCCTGGAAGTGCAATTCATCACAGTCACAGAGCAATTTCATCAAACAGAAAGTAGGCGAACATCAGACGCATTTCATCAAAGTCAAAAAATCATGGAAGACCAAGACTCAGTCACCGAACCATCAAATATCGAAAAATACGTTGAGAATTCAGAGTTTTGCTGACACTTGAAAATCCTTTGTGAATGATGTCCCCGAAGGGACAAGCTATGCAGCAGAAAAGAGCTATATAAAGAGTTCCTAAACAGTGTTTCTTTCCGATGTGGGAGTAGTTGCTTCTTGCTTCTTGCTCTCTTTAGTCACGTTGCTTCCTTCTATAATAGTCAGGCCCAGCCCAATCTCTCTTTACTACTGACCAAATTGAATAGAATAAACTACAAAAAAGTGAAGCCCGTAAACAATCTCATTACCCAATGTTAGCACCAAAAATTTTAAAGAGAAATTCTATGCATACTCAACAATCTTCTTTTCTTATTTAACAAATTTTTTTACCATGATTGGATTATTATATCCCACGATTAAATAACCATTTAGGACAAATTATGTTTAAAATTACAAACCTAATTTTCTTTCTACACCTAACAACCCCAACCCTTCATTAAGCTCACTCTCAAACTCACTTCCAACCTCACTCTCAAAACCAACTCTAAATCCTAAACAATTTTTGTCCCCATATCATCTAAATAAGATTTTTAGACGAATAGAAAGTGAAATCTTTTATTAGGAGCCTTCAAATGAGAGATGTGTGCATATCTTTTCTTTTTCTTTTTTTGCAATTTTTTGTGCATATGAGGCTTTAGAAAATTTCTAGTTCTTGTTCTGTTCGGTGGACCAGCACCGAACATGATAACAAATATTTTTTTCTCTTAAAAAATTATTTAAACTACAATTTATCTTTTTGATGTACTATTTTAGTAATATGTTTTAAGTCCCATTTGGGATTGTTGTGGAGGACCCAAAAGCTGTTGTGGATGACAATTCTTAATCACCCACAACAGTTTTGGTGTTTGGTAAAAAAATGAAAAAGTGTTTTGCCCCACAATTCTCAACTTCCAACAGCAAAAATAGAAAGTAAGTTTTTAGGTGCTTTTGAAAGCTGCAGTGAATCACAACAACAATGAAAATTTTATTTTATCCATAATATCCTTATTTTAGTAATTATAAATAGTCACAGCAGTTTTACATTACAATTTACCAAACACCTTCATACTGTTTTTTGTATTCACAGCACTTCTGAAAAATATTATTTACCAAATACTAAACTGCTTTACTTTACAACTGACTTTACTTCACGGCTGCTGTACTTCACAGTTTTTTTTTTCACAGCAATCCCAAACTAAGCCTTAGACTTTTATTATACAATTTGTTTGACACAAGTTTTTATGGTATTATTAAACATTTTATTTATTTTATTATTGGTATTTTTTTAATTGTTGATATTCTGTTGTTTAGTTGATAAAAAAAATAGAAAAAATGCGTAAAGCGGGCAAACACAACATGATGCGATAAGTGAGCGAGTCAAGTTTGCATTTATATATGTTCGGAGTTGGGATTAAGATAATTTCACATGACACGAACACGCTAAAACACGATGCATTACTAGATCTAGGTGTATTTATATTTCCCAGTAGCAAGAGTAAGAGCCATCACTATGTGGAGAATTATTTTGTATAACCAATACACTGTCAAGTGGTATAATCAATCCAACATATCATAATATGGCTGAAGGCTATTAATATTATACCCTACTAATATAAATATATCGTCCAATAATACTCTTACACATTAAATTAGTTACATCATATATCGGTGTATCATTTATACCGAATAATTTTTCTACTATATATTGGTCCCTCATCCTTTTAGTCAGAAGTGAATGTATTTTGTTGAAATGAAAATTGCTTCGCTTCTTAGGGTCAACGAGTGTAGGTTGGGTGGTAGAAAATAAGTAAATGACATTTAGGTGGCATATGAATTCTGACTTAACCTGTTACAACAACAATGTTGTTGTTATACTTGTCGGAACTTCTAAATTATGAAATTTACCATTTTCATGTCTTCCAAGCATTGCAAAATACAAAATAAGTGGGTCTAAAATTTGGGGAAAAGAAAATTAATAAAATGAGAGAAAAATACACAAATCCTAAAATGGGTATTAATATTTAAAATATTTAATATTAGACTCATATTAAATGGTTATGGACCCGAATCCATTAGTATGGAACAATTTCTTTTCCAAGTGAAATTCCCTAGTATATGAAATCATTAAAAGAAATAAAATAGTATGATTATTAAAATATCTGAATTTATAAGAAAAAATATATGAATATAGTAAGGAGATAAAGATATACCATATCATTGAGCAAAACCCACATTTAGCTATAGCTAAAGCTAAAAATTTAGCTTTATAGTTGCTTTAGCTATAGATTAATTAGCTTTATAGCATTGTGCATGCTTTTATGAATAAGGAATCATTCCTCTGTTGACTAAAACAATAAATCATTCCTCTATACAAGTGAGGTGGGAAAATTACTATTTGACATTTCACTTTCAAATTACAAAGAAAAATTGATAGATTTTGAGGGTTTTTTTGTTTGAAGTCCAAATAAGAAGGTAGCATATTTGATAAATCAATCCAAGCACTCAAATTAATGATAACCTGGTCCAATAATTAATGAGCTGAGCGATCGGCATGGGCTTGAGTCCTTAGCGATTGAAACTGTTTGACAACTTAAATTCGGTGATAGAACTGTTGGTTAGTTTAATAGTTTCAATCCAAAAACCACATAAAAATGTACTTATATAAATGTTTTTCACTTTTTTGTTACACACACATATATATATTTGATGTAAAACAAATGACAAACAAGTTCATGTAACAACTGCTTAACCACCATAAGGCCAAGAAGCGAAACTAGTTTTTAGCATCATCCCGACCCATGTCATAATTGGCCTTATGGTATACTGATTTAAAGAGAACGAGAAGACGATTCAAATAATCAATTTACTGTTTTAAATAAAGTTTCCCAATTTGTAGTTTTTCTTTATGTTTGACTTAGAGCACCTAGGGTTGTGGAAATATTTAAACAACCTTGTGGACTATTTGTGGATAATATTTTATCAGTTATACTCAATAAAATTGAGATTTCTCTCAATTCTCTAGTGGACTCCAGATCTATTTTCTAGGACTAATGCTGATTTTCCCTAATTTTGCTTTACTTGCGTAAGACGCTATATTTATGTGAACAAATGAATATGCCAACACAAAAACACAAAGGTACAAATTTGGAATCACATTCATCATAATTTTGTAAGTTACTACTAGCTAGTTAGTTACAACGAGAAACTATTTCATAGTTCAGTTGGCCTTGTTCAAAAACAAATAACAATAATGCTAGTTGTCCCACATTTTTTTCTCCCACATTTGTATCCCACCTCATGTGTCATTATTTTATTGGAAGGGTATTTCCTTTTTCTTTTTTAGGTTTTATTTTTTAATTTTTAGTGTCCAATGTATGAATGCCATGTAAGATGGTATGAAATTGTGGTATAAAAATGTGGTAAGTGTAGCATTACTGAACAAATAAATAAACACACCGAGAGCTTGAAAAGGGGATGATCACTCGGTCTTGTAAAACACAACCACTAATTTTATAACGTGACTCGGTTTAACGTACATTTAAAAAAGTAAGTGAACAATTTTAACACATTAGATTGATTATTTTAATTATCAAGGAATGCCTCCTAAGAGAGCTATAATACATAATGGTTGTTGTTATTGTTTTTTTTTTTTTGTTCCAAGGTATATAATGGTTCTATATATATACAAGGGAATTAAATACTAACTAACTCGTCCTATTTTAAATAAAACATACTTATTTGCAAAATTGCCCTATTATTTAAAAGAATGACATTCAAGCTCTTGGGTTTAGCCCAAGTGATGAGGATGATTGGGTAAGTGTTAGGATTAGATTAGGTCCAAGGTTTGATTCCCTTCAATATAACCAAAAGAGAATGACATTCAAAAAAACAATACTCCATTTTAGAGAATTGCTTGCAGTGAGTTAATGGGTATAAGGTCAAGTCATTTCATAACTGAGATTTCGGGGGTTCGAGGAGAATCATAAAAGTGGAACCCAATAGTATGAGTGAATGCTATTAATATTATACCCTACTAATATAAATACACCGTCCAGTAGTACCGTTACACGTTGAATTGGTTACACCACGTGTCAGTGTATCGGTTACGCCCAATAATTTTTCCAGTATATGTTGGTCCCCCATTCTTTTTGCCATAAGTGAATGTATTTTGTTGAAATGAAAACTGCTTCGCTTCTTAAGGTCAATGAGAGTAGGTTGGGTGGTAGAAAATCAATAAATGACAGTTAGGTGGCATATGAATTCTGACTTGACCTGATACAACAACACTGTTGTTGTTATACTTCTCGGGACTTCTAAATTATGAAATTTACCATTTTTATGTCTTCCAAACATTGCAAAATACAAAACAAGTGGTCTAAAATTTGAGGGAAAGAAAATTAATAAAATGAGAGAAAAATACACAAATCCTAATATGGGTATTAATATTTAAAATATTTAATATTAGACTTATATTAAATGGTTATGGACCTGAATCCATTAGTATGGAACAATTTCTTTTCCAAGTGAAATTCCCTAGTATATGAAACCATTAAAATAAATAAAATAGTATGATTATTAAAATATCTTAATTTATAAGAAAAAATATATGAATATAGTAAGGAGATAAAGATATACCATACCATTGAGCAAAACCCACATTTAGCTATAGCTAAAGCTAAAAATTTAGCTTTATAGTTGCTTTAGCTATAGATTTAGATTTATAGCATTGTGCATGCTCTTATGAATAAGGAATCATTCCTCTGTTGACTAAAACAATAAATCATAATACAAAATTACAAATGAGGTGGGCAAATTACTATTTGACACTTTCACTTTCAAATTACAAAGAAAAATGATAGATTTTGAGGGTTTTTTGTTTGAAGTCCAAATAAGAAGGTAGCATACTTGATAAACCAATCCAAGCACTCAAATCGATGAAAACCTGGTCCAATAATTAATGAGCTGAGCGATCGGCATGGGCTTGAGTCCTTAGTGTTTGAAACTGTTTGACAACTTAAATTCAGTGATAGAACTGTTGGTTAGTTTAATAGTTTCAATCCAAAAATCAAATTAAAAATGTAGTTATATAAATGTTTTTCGCTTTTTTTGTTATATATATATATATGATGTAAAACAAATGACAAACAAGTTTATGTAACAACTGCTTAACCACCACAAGGCCAAGAAGCGAAACTAGTTTTTAGCATAATCTCGACCCATGTTAGAATTGGCCTTATGGTATACCGATTTGAAGAGAACAACAAGACGATTCAAATAAACATTTACTGTTTTAAATAAAGTTTCCTAATTTGTAGGTTTTTCTTTATGTTTGACTTAGAGCACCTAGGGTTGTGGAAATATTTAAACAACCTTATGGACTATTTGCGGATAATTTTTTATCAATTATACTCAATAAAATTGAGATTTCTCTCAATTCTCTAGTGGACTCCAGATATATTTTCTAGGACTAACGCTGATTTTCCCTAATTTTGCTTTATTTGCGTGTTACGGTATATTTATGTAAACAAATAAATATGCCAACACAAAAACACAAAGGTACAAATTTGGAATCATATTCATGATAATTTTGTAAGTTACTACTAGCTAACTAGTTACAATGAGAAACTATTTCATAGTTCAGTTGGCCTTGTTCAAAAACAAATAAATAAACACGCCAAGCGCTTGAAAAGGGGATGATCACTTGGTCTTGTAAAACATGGCCACTAATTTTATAACGTGACTCGGTTTAACGTACATGTAAAAAAGTAAGTGAACATTTTTAACACATTAGATTGATTATTTTAATTATCAAGGAATGCCTCCTAAGTGAGCTATAATACAGAATGGTTGTTGTTATTGTTTTTTTTTTTTTTTGTTCCAAGTTATATAATGTTTCTATATATACAAGGGAATTAAATACTAACTAACTCGTCCTGTTTTAAAATAGAACCTACTTATTTGCAAAATTGCCCTTTTATTTAAAAGAACGACATTCAAGCTCTTGGGTTTAGCCCAAGTGGTGAGGATAATGGGGTAAGTGTTAGGATTAGATTAGGTCCAGGGTTTGATTCCCTTCAATATAACTAAAAAAACAATACTTCATTTTAGAAAATCGCTTGCAATGAGTTAATGGGTATAAGGTCAAGTCATTTCATAGCTGAGATTTTGGGGTTCGAGGAGAATCATAAAAGTGGAGCTCTTGGTCCTCAACGCACATTTATTTACTTATTTTTCTCAAAATTAGGGAATACTCATAGAAATTATTATTTTTATTTGAATAAATGGGCCTTTTTGAATGGGTCTATTTTATTTTTTGAATTGAAACTTTAAATATATATTTTTTAAATTATTTGTATTTAATAAAATATATAAACGATATTAAAATTTTTGGCCCCTCGATAGTTGAAGGCCCTAGACGGTTGCCTCACTTGTCTATCCTCATCTACAACCCTGAGGTGCTAAGTAAAATTATTGTGTGTAATTGTACGTAACACCACGTGACATGATGATGTTGTATTACCAATTTACTTAGATTATAATACGTATACGATTTTTATTAAGGATATTTTTTAGAGTTTAGGGTTTTAGAAATTTATTATTGTACACGTGTTACAATAATTCAGTGAATTGGTAATGATGTGGTGTTATTTTCACAAACAATGATTTCTCACAAAGTAGAGAACTTGAATCTAGAATCTCCTCAATTAAATAGAGCGAATTTCTATATTTAAGCCTAATTAATTGTCAATGGGTTACTCAATGAGCAAATTATTATTTATCATTTCATAGTTTTATTTTCTCCAACAACATTTTCTAGGGACATATGTAGATGATTGGGGTAGGAAATTAATTAATACACAAGATAAGATCAAAACAACGAGAATTTGGCAAACATATATTGGAACTTAAGATCTCTTTTGTACTTCCTAGTAACCAACTGATAGCATCTCTTGTAACCTTGTAATTAACCAACTGATAATTAAGATCGATCTCTTTTGTCCTTAAGCAAGAAGACGTAAATTTCACATAATTTCAAACATTTAAGATGTGTTGCTGGCTAAATTATCATTGGAATTTTCTCCACTAAGAAAGTAAATTAGGGAAATTCTCCCGTAACTGTATTAACCAACTATTCCAAACTAATTAATAAACATCTTTACCAATGTAACTAGTCACATGGTTGTGCATCGAAAATCACTACACAAAGGAAAATTCCACCAATGGATTGTCTCTAACGAGCCCACCCAGTACATATAAATAGGAAACCCTAAACCCCTTTGTTCTCCACCTATCAGCATAGGAATACCAGAACCAATACCAATAGCAATTCAGCAATATCAATTCTAGAAAATCAGTCAACTTTTCTGATCTTCTTGCTCGACCTAGGTCATTAATTTTATCTTCATGGCCACATTTATGATCAGCCCCAAAAAGCTCATTAAAATGGCAAGGAAGTGGCAGAAGATAGCTGCTCTGGGGAGGAAAAGAATTTCATATCCATCAAGAGTTGTTGGTAACAAGTTGAAGGGTGCAAATGGAGATAAAGGCAGTTTTGTTATCTACACCATTGACAAGAGGCGTTATGTGCTGCCCTTATCCTATCTCTCTAACTACATTTTCGAAGAGCTTTTCAAACTGTCTGAAGAAGAGTTTGGAATATCAAGTAGTGGGCCCATTACATTGCCATGTGATTCACTCTGCATGAATTACATACTCTTATTTGTCCAACGAGGATTGGCGACCATAGATTTGGAGAAAGCCTTACTCAACTACATTGTTAGGAGTAGCAGCTGCAGCTTCGTTAATTCTACTTTCCATCAAGGACACATGTAGCCCAACAATTACTCCATCCTTTGTGGTTACTGATGATTAGCAGATATATCATTTAAAATTGTATAAATTTTTTAAATGAACTGTCCCACCTGTTTTTGTATAGTATTCATCACTTGGCTTCAGGCATATACTAGATCCTGTAATTAAGACCCATAAATTTCAGCACAAAATGATGCAATATGAGCAAGGAATAAAATTTCGGGTTTCGAGGAAATTTTGATGAAAATTTTGACGAAAATTTTGATGAAAATTTCAAAAATTTTTAAATTTCGACAAAAATTAGACGGAAATTGCTTTCAAAATACGAAAATTTTGAATGAAACTTTAGCATATATTTATTTAACATATTATCTACTAAATTGATAAAAAAATTGAAAAAACCAAATTATATAGTAAGTTTTCATGTGATATAAAATAAATATAATGCACACTGGAGACAAATACTATTAAATAAAATTAGTATAATGAATAAATGAAATTAATATATTATTTATACTCTATAATCTATACATTAAACCCTCTATATTTTATAATCTATATTTTATATTATTTAGGATATGATATATGATATTAGGGTTTAGGCCCTTTAAAATATTTTAAATTATTTTTTATATAGAAATATATTAGAGTTTACTTGTTTAGGGTTTAAAAACAATTAAACGAAACTTCAAAACGGCCAAACGAAACCCCAAATCATTTTTTTCTTTATAACTGCTCGAAGGCCCCAAACCCCAATCAACCCTAAACCTTTTAATTTTTTTCTCTTTTTTAATTTTTTCTTCTTTTTTTTTTTCTTCTTTTTCTTTCTTTCCTTCCTTTTTCTTTCCTTCCTTTCCTTTCCTTTCCTTTCTTTCCCCCCGAGGCTCCAGCGCTCCACTGTTTTTTCTTCTTCAGTTCTTCTTCATCCTCTCTCTCTCTCTGCATCTCCAATCAATCACCAGACACCAACCCACCCTCACCCTCACCTCTTTCTCCCTCCTTTTTTTCTCCCTCATCTCCCCCCTGCCGTGGCCCCCCTGTCGTTGCCCCGCTGCTGTCGCCTCTCTCTCCCTCAATCTCCCCCATGTCGCCGCCCTGCCGCCGCCCCCTCTTTCTCCCCCTACCACTGCTCCATTTTTCTCCAAAAACCCAGCCTTCCAAAACCCAAAACTAGATCTCACCGCCGAAATTTCGAGGATTCCGGCAAAATTTCGATAATTTCGACAATTTCGACGAAATTATCCCGAAAATTTAACAAATATGAGTTTCGATTTCGAGACTCCAAAAAATAGAAACTTTCGGCAAAATTTTGAAATTTAACACCTCGAATATGAGAGAATGAAACGTGGTGGACACCCATATATTAGACCAATCATCTTTATATTTCACCTCAAAAGTATGACAATTTAGCTAAAAATTAAGAAAGATAAAATCAGCTCAGAATCCTCACAATATGACACAAGGACATATTCGGTATTGTCAAAGAGTAAAATTTCGTTTTTTAGGGGTATGAAAATTTTAATATCATACCAAATTAATTTCGAAAAATTTCACCGAAATTCTCGAAATTTCGGCGAAATTTTCGATGTAGAGACCAGAGAGAGAGGGGAGGCTGAGACCGGAGGGAAAGAGGCAGAGCCGCCGCCGTCACCATCGCCGGAGGAAGAAGCAGAGCCACGAGCGCCGTCGAAGGAGGGAGAGAAGAGATCCGGGGAGGGAGAGGAGGAAGAGAGGGAGATCGGGAAGGGAGAGAGAGAGAGAGGGAGCAGAGAGAAGAGAACATGGAGGACGAGAGAGTGAGGGACTAGGAGAGAGAAAGAGAATATGAGAACTGAAGAAGGAAAGAAAAAAAAAAGGAAGTGGTCTGGTTAGTCAGGGGGGCAGGGGAGGAAGAACTGAAGAAGGAAAGAAGAAGAAGAAGAAGAAGAAGAAAAAGAAAAAGAAAGAGAGAGGGAGGAGAGAGAAGAGAGAGAATGAATGGGGTAGGGGTAGGCATGAATCACGGGGGAAGAAGAGGAAAAGGAAAGAAAAATAAGAAAAGAAAAAAAAAAGAAGAGAAAAGGAAAGAAAAAAAAAGAAAAGAAATTTTTTTATTTCTTTTTTTTTTTTTTAAGGTAGATTGAGATTTGGAGTCTTTAGGCAATTGAAAAGAAAAAAAAAAAGGTTTAAGATTTTATTTGGAGTTTGATTTGGTCATTTTAGTGTTTCGTTTCATAAATTATGAAAAAGAAATTTATTCTCTTATCATGAAGTTTCATTTCTTTAATGTTTGATTTTCCAATTATGATAATTTATAAAATTGAAAATTTTAGGTAAACCGTTGTCGCCGCTGCTGTCATCGGATTAGTTATATTTTAACCCAATTCGACTTAATTTAACTATTGAAGACCATTTCCAAGTCCCTTTGAGTAAGTTTATTACTTTCCATTGACACATTGGTGATTTATTCTTATAATTTTACTATGTAATTATTAATTAGTGAAGTATTTTTTTAACAATATTGTCTATAGCGCGCATTATATTCATTACATATCACATGAAATATACTATATTATTTGATTTCTTCAATGTTTTTTATCAATGTAGTAGATAATATGTTAAATAAATATATATTCAAGTTTCATTAAAAATTTTCATATTTTGATAGTAATTTTCGTCGTTTTTGTTCAATTTTATTAAAATCAAAATTTTAATCGAAATTTTCGCGAAAATTTTCATCCAAAATTTGTTCGAAACCGAAATTTTACTCCTTGGGTATTGTACATAAATGATTTATTTAAAAAAAAAAACTAGAAATGCTTACATAGTTAGATGTCTCCATTTTCTGATTTGGTACTTAGTTGAAGGACTTTGTCATAGAACTGTAGACGTCTTGCCTATTGGAGTTGTAATCCAACTAAGAATCCAAAAAGACGTAAGGTTATAGATTATAAAGAAAGAAAAGGAAAAACAATATCCAAACAAAGAAAAGGAAAAACAATATCCAAACATGAAAAACCCATATATCACCCGCCAAATTCCGACTACAGGACCTAAGAAGGCAGCACACACTAAAGCCCCAAAGCCAACAACCAAACCATATCACCATTAAATTGCAGGAACAAAAGATGAAGGAAAATTCCAAATAATAATACTCTACCATCATCACCTAATTGTCTAAAGCACCTAATTGTCAACATGTAACTCAATAGGTAATTATTTTATTATTTCACAATTTTATTTTGTCCAACAATATTTCGTCGGAACATATGTATGTAATTTAATACACAAGAAGAAGATCAAGACAATGAGAATGTGGCAAACATTGAAACTTCTCTTGTGTACGTCCTAGCAAGTATCCAACTGATAAAGATCTCTTGTACTAGCTAGTAACCAACTGATAGCATCTTTTGTGACCTCGTAGCCAACTAAATAATTAAGATCGATCTCTTTTGTCAAAGAGCAACAAGATTTCACATAGTTTCAAACATCCAAGATGTGTCGGTTGCCAAAGTATCATTGGAATTTTCTTCACTAAGCAAGTAAAGGAAGTTTCTCCATTAACAGTACTAACCAACTATTATAAACTAATACACATCTATTCCAATATAACTAATCACATGGTTGTGCTTCGAAAATCACTAGACAAGGATTGTCTCTAAAGCACCAAGCAAATACATATAAATAGGAAACCTACCCCCATTGCTCTCCATCTATCAGCACAGTAATAGCAATTCAGCAAATATTAATTCTTGAAAATCATTCAACTTTGTTGATCTTCTTGCTCAAGATCATTTTATATACCTTCGTACTGAACTTCATAGACACAATGATCAGCCACAAGAAGCTCATTAAAATGGCTAGGAAGTGGCAGAAGATAGCTGCTCTGGGGAGAAAAAAAAAATTTCATACCCATCAAGAGTCGTTGCTAACAAGTTGAGTACTGGTGACAATTACTTCATGCAGGGTGCAGATCATCATAAAGGTAGTTTTGTCATCTACACCATTGACAAGAGGCGTTTTGCTCTGCCCTTATCCTATCTCTCTAACTACATTTTCCAAGAGCTTTTCAAGATGTCTGAAGAAGAGTTTGGACTATCAACCAATGGGCCTATCATATTGCCACGTGATTCACTCTGCATGACTTACATAATCTCATTTGTCCATCGAGGAATGTCGACCATAGATATGGAGAAAGCTTTACTCAACTACATTATTAGTAGTAGCAGCTGCAGCTCCATTAATTCTACTTTCCATCAACCACACATGCAGCCCAACAGTTACTCCATCCTTTGTGGTAAATGATGATCAACAGATATATCATATCATATCATATCATATATACTTCCAAATATTTTGTAAATGAGCTGTATCACCCCTTTTTCTTGTATAGTACTCTACATATAATTGAGAAACGGCCTTTTCCTTACAACTTCTCTTTCCAATTATTCATGACTTCAAGTGAGCCAAAAAGGGCCTTTCAGATTGGGAAAATTAGAACAACAGTACAATCCACAAAGTAGTTAAATTAAAATAAAAGTATCATGCCCCACTTGACATTTGCTATTTTTTGTCAGACTACTTCAGTATCAACTAGTTCAAAATTTATTTCCAAATGAATTTTAATTGTTAAACAAGAATCCTGAACATTTTCTGTCAATGATCAATTTCTCTCATGGATTAGGCTAGTTAAGCTGCAAGTTGTCAAAAGAAAGCAGGAAACAATGTGAGAGAGCAATCCTTAACATATGCTATATGGCCCTAATCTTATGGGCATCCTTGTCTCTTATTATTACACACAATTGCATCTTCCTCTACAATTAATATTTACCATCATTTTCCTATTTGGTATAGTCTTACTATTCTTGCAATTTACTTTTCAACTGTTAATTGTATATATACCCTGGCCGGGTAGTTGATCAGTTACTGCAGTCTTTCACATTATAAATTGTTACATTGTCATACTTGAAACAAATTCCATTTTTCCTTTTGGTTCTTAGATACGTTCAAATTTCATTTTCTTCCTGTTTACATGCACAGAAATAAAAGTATTGTAAAATTATTATTTTGTTACAATTCATTTATCTTTTAAATGTGATGATTATCTATAACTTAATCCATTTCTTGTTCTGAAACATCTTACAAACAAGATACTCGATATATGACGAAGATGAACCCTAACGAATAGAGCAAACAAAGTTAGGGTAAAATTCCACAGGGCAAGTTGGCAGGGACAAGAAGTCAGATAAATCCACAATTGAGGCAGCAATCAAAACATGGGGTCTTAGCTAAAACACAAAAAAATTTAGGGTAGCCATTATAAACTTTGAATACTATTTCAAAATCATACTCTAGAAAAAATTTACTAACTTAAGTGACAACAGATTGGAGAAAGATTCATGTTTATTCCAAACAAAAATTCTAGATTGAATTATAATAGCAAGGGACATGCTGAAAATTTAAGACCGTAATATCTAATATGTGAGAAAAAACTTACCAATCAAGGGTGTATACACCCTATGTGTCTATCTCTCTCATCACAGCTAGATTACGAGATGAGAAAGATAGAAAAAATAAGTGTATACACCCATTGCAAACTGCTAATATGTATATTTAACTCGAATCTACTGCAGAATGATGTGCATGACAAGAAAACAAGATGAAACAGCAGTTACATGAAATCTTTATGTAATTATCAGGCATGGAATTAAAACTTAATGGGATTCATCAATACATACCTTGCACCACGGTTGTTTCTATCCCTGCACTCCATAAACCTAAATGGCTACCATTATGAATTCGTGTGTGTTCCCAACAACAATTCCAGCTTGAATTATAATAGAGATTGACATAATCAAAATTTAATACCGTAACATCTAATATGTTTATATAACATGAATATACCTCAGAATGATGTGCACAGTGCACTACAAGAAATAAGACGGATGAAAGAGCTATTTTTATGTAACTGTCAAGTATGGAACTAAAGCTTAATGGGATTCATACAATACACATCTTGCTTGCTGCACTCCTCAATTTGCAGCCATCGGGGGAGAAAGGAGTAAGGCAAGGTTATATCATTACAGTTGTTTTGATGGATCCTTTCAGTCCATAAACAACCAAGATTGAAATTCTAAACCAAAGAAATACAAGCCATCCAAATAAACGGATATATAGAATTGTTTTTCAATCAACATTGACTCGGTTCAGCAAGTCAGCAAGACGAGGCAACAGCTACTGAAACTCCCCATAAGTGAAAGTGATTATTTAAAGATCATGAAAAGTACATACTTAACAACTTTATTTGGGTCATAGCGACAGAGCCATTTCATCAAACAGGTAGTAGGCGAACATCTCATATGCATTTTCATCACAAATATAAAAACATGAAACACCAAGAATCAGGTACATAACCATCAAATATATGCTCACACCTTGAACACAGCAAGAAGTGTTTCACGTAAAAATTCAGAAAAAAATTTGGACCATTTCTCGATTTATGCGTGTCATCCTTGCGCAGGGGCCATGCTAATCTTCTCTGTATCGTTCCAATTTTATCGGATGTCCCCGAAGGGACAAGCTATGCAGCAGAAAAGAGCTATATAAAGAGTTCCTAAACAGTGTTTCTTTCCGATGTGGGAGTAGTTGCTTCCTTCTATAAGAATCAGGCCTAGCCCAACCTCTCTTTACTCTTTACTACTGGGCCTTTCTTTAGGGGATTCAAACTCTAACCAACTCTTATAGATCTGACCAAATAAAAAAAAATACATTTAATTAAAAGTATGTTCAATTTTAAAGGTTGTTCAGACTAAAACTATATACGAATTTAAATTTATACTTAAATCTAATTTTTTAGGCTAAGGTCTAAAAAATAAACTTTTTTTTTTTTTACTCGGGAAGGACTTGCCTAGCACGGAAATAGGAGATGTTAGGGGTGGACATTAATACCGGAAATACCAAAAGCATCCCGTTCTGTCCCGGTCAATCCCGTCTCAAAATTTTGTTTTTTCATCCCGTTCCATTCTTAAATGAGACGGGAACGGTTCTGATGTTTGAAAACCATCTCGTCCCGTACCGTCCCGAATTATATTTTATTTATTATTTTGAATTTAAAATTTTTTTTTTCTCTCTCTCCAACTATTTAGTTATTATTTAAAATTTTAAAACTCTCTCTCTCTCTCCCCAACCCGTGACTTCCTTTTTCTTTCCTTCTCTCTTCCTTTTTCTTCTTTCTCCCTTCCTTCTCTCTTCCTCCTCTCTCCAACATGTGCCCTCACTTTCTTTTCTTCTCTCTTCCTTTCTCTTCCTTCTCACTTCCTTCATCTCTCTCTCGCGACTAGCACCTGGCCAGCCACCCCAGCCACCTTAAACTCGAGCCACCCAACCACTTCCAGCCGCGCTCGCGACCCAACCCAATCACCCACCTCGCCGTCCGGCCACTTTCCCAGCAACCCAGCCACCTATTTTTCTTCTTGTCTTCTTTTTGTCTAGGATCAGGTTGGTATTGAACCCGTACCGAATTGGTTTGATCCGGAACGAGACGGTACCAGAGCTCCAAAACACCCACCCTCATCCCATACCGATGCTGAATCCAAAGCATGAGATGGGAATAGGATGAGGTTAGTCTCGTTCCCCCCCCCCATCTCGTGCCCACCCCTAGGAGAGGTGGTATCCCTCCTTCTCATCTCTGTCTTTGTCTCTCTTTCCCTCTCCTCTTTATCTTTCTCTCATTTTTGTCTCTGTCTCTCTCTTAGGAGGGATGCTACGTCCCCTGTCATGGGGACATGCAAGTTTTATCTCATATTATATCTTAAAATTAAAATTAAGATAATTAATATGAATTAATTTTAAAAATTATGAAAGATTATATCTGTTAGATATTATTTTTACATTTTTTAATTAAAAAATTCAAGATTATCTAGTTTTTATGTTTTATAATTTAAAATAATAAAAGATAATATCCGTTTATATTATACAAATATAAAAAAAAATGTATTAACCCATAAAATGGAAAATAATCAAACAAGTAAGAAAAAAAAGTATATATAGGTACATTTCAATTGTACCAATACCTAAGTTTATATATATATGTACATTTCAATTGTACTAATACCTGATCGAATGCTCGGTTCTCACCGCCGATCGCTCGGCTATGTTGCTTTCTTCCCTAAGTTTTGAGGGAAAATCTCTATCTTTTCACCTCATCGCAGAGCTAAATCCTAATATATATAAATGCGGACAAATCATCGATCGATTGGTACAATTGAAATGTACCCATAAAGAATTTTTTTCCTTGTTACATTATTTTCTAGGCTTATTATTTGGTTTACCCCTGCAAGTAATTCGAATTCTCACATTACCCCTAATGTTTTTTTCGTCTCACTTTACCCCCTAAAACTAATTTTAATGTATCACTTTACCCCTGTTTACTATTTTCCTATTTTTACAAATTGTGGAAATTCATTAAAAATAGCTCCGAACTCAGAAAAATACACATAAAATTCTTATGGACTCGTCTTGACTGGTACTAATTTACTATGGGGTCAAATTACAAATTTTTCCTCCGAGTGTTTCTAGAAAATTTGTGGGGTCAAAGTGTTAAGTCTTAAAATTTTAATACAGTCGGAAGGAAAATTGGTAATTTGACCACATACTAAATTAGTACTAGTCAAGACGAGCCCGTAAGAATTTTCCGTATATTTTTCTGAATTTGGAGCTATTTTTAATTAATTTTCAAAATTTGTAAAAATAGGATAATGGGTAAAGTGATACATGAAAATTAGTTTCAAGAGGTAAAGTGAGACGAAAAAAACATCAGGGGATAATGTGAGAATTCGAATTACTTTCAGGAGATAAACCAAATAATAAGCCTATTTTTTATTTTATGGCCTGATGCATTTCTATTAGATTTATATAATTTAAATCTCACAATTAATTTTAGTATAATATTATAATATTAAGATAATATAAATAATAAATACTTATAAACACCATAATTCTACCCTAGTTAATTACGGACTATTACCTTGATATCTATTTTCGTAGGACTGTTTTTGTTCATGAGGTAGATCCAATAATTCCTTGGTTTCTTATTGGTTCTAATTTCTTGACTCCAGTTAAGAATGTAGGATTTCGAGTGTTCTAGTTAGAGCATACTAATGGTCCTAGCTCGATGGGTAGAGGTTGTTGACCTTGGTGGTCGGATATTATTTATTAGCAATATATAGTGGCTGCAAAGTCATCTCTTCCAGAGGCTTAAATGGTACCCACGATACACTTCAAACAAACTGCATCTATTCTGCTTTCGAGAGCCCTTGTATTGCATCACCGTCGAATGGGTATGATTTTGGGGTGTTTCCCTTGACATACAACACCGTTCAATTGTATACTTTCCCCATTGATCATTCATGTAGCCGATTGATTGTTCGTCTTGTTTGGTTCACACTATATGTTTAGTAATTTAAGGCTCGTTTGTCACTTTTTCTTGAAAACGCTTTTACTAATCTAAAATTTGTTTTGGCAAAAGATTGACAGTGCCAAACGGGACTTAGTTAACTTTGTTAAATGTGCATGATTTTTGAAAACTATATATAACTTTGGCCGGGTTGGGCCCTGCTACTTGTATATGTAGCTAGCTGAAGGTAAATACTAAATATTGTATGTTGATTTAGTTGATTTAGTTTATATTGAATTGCTGTATTTGGCGAATTTACTACGTACTTATTTTCTTTCTTCTTGAAATAGATCTTCAAATATTTAATTAGATTCTCTTGATCTGGAGTACTAATATATTTTTATGGGAAACCTACATAGGTAATTGGGTAGGAATTCAACTAATACACAAGAAGATCAATATACTGTGCCAAACATTGGAACTTAAGATTTCTTGTGTACCTAATTAGTCCTAATAATTAACCAACTGATAAGATCTCTTTAATTTGTATTTCCTAGTAACCAACTGAAAGGATCGATCTCTTAGTGACCTTGTACCAACTGAACTTTGTCTTTATCGGATGTCCCTGAAGGGACTAGTCTTTTGTCTTTAAACAATAAGACATAAATTTGACATATATAAGTTCAAACATAGGAATTTTCTCCACTAAGAAAGGGATGAATTTTCACCACTAACAGGACTAAGGACCTATTATAAACTCATAAACATCCATTCCAATATAACTAATCTCACGGTTATGCATCGAAAATCACTACATAAGGAATATTCCACTTATGTATTGTCTCTAACTAGCCTAGCCAATACGCATAAATAGGAAACCCACCCCCATTGCACTCCATCTATCAACACAGAGCAATAGCAATACCATTACCAATTCAGCAATATTAATTCTAGAAAAATCATTCAACTTTGCTGATCTTCTTTCTCGACCAAGTTCATTAATTTTATCTTCATGGACACATTTATGATCAGCCCCAAGAAGCTCATTAAAATGGCAAAGAAGTGGGAGAAGATAGCTGCTCTGGGAAGGAAAAGAATTTCATACCCATCAAGAGTTGTTGGTAACAAGTTGAAGGGTGCAAATGGAGATAAAGGCAGTTTTGTTATCTACACCATAGACAAGAGGCGTTTTGTGCTGCCCATTTCTTATCTGTCCAACTTCATTTTTCAAGAGCTTTTCAAGATGTCTGAAGAAGAGTTTGGACTATCAAGCAGCAGGCCTATCATATTGCCATGTGATTCACTCTGCATGACTTATATACTCTTTTTTGTCCAGCGAAGAATGTCGACCATAGATTTGGAGAAAGTTTTACTCGACTACATTATTAGCAGTCGTAGCTGCAGCTCCATTCATTCTACTTTCCATGAACCGCTTATGCAGCCCAACAGTTACTCCATCCTTTGTGGTTACTGATGATCGATCAGCAATATATCATATATACTTGCTTAAGTTTATGTAAATGAACTCTCTCACATACCCTTGTTTTTGTATAGTACTACATATAAATTAATTCATGGAGAAAAGGCCTTTTCCTTACAGCCTTATCTTTCCGATTATTCATTTAAGCATATATATAGGTATTCCCCTTTAGTTCTTAGACTCTAATTAATTTCTATTTCTTTTACTTAATTAATTAATTAATTTAGCAAGATAGATGGGTTCGGTGACTTCGGTCTTTCAAAAGGACCAGTTGGATAAATCACGCATGTGAAATTAATGTAACGAGAATAGGAATATCAAATAAGGAAGAGGGTGATTTTTTATAAGAAAATTAAGATTAAATACTAATTTTTTTTAGTTTAGGTACTAACCTAGAGCAAGACCATTTTTTATTAGGTAACAAATCAGTTTGCTATACAGTTTATTACTGTCGAATAGTAACTGTGACTGTTTCAAATTCATAAAAATTCAAAATTTATAAGGATTTAATGCTTTTGATTTAGGCTTGAGAGATGAAATCCTATTGCCCAGAGACTAAACATTAAAGTTTAAGGGTTGCAAATGGTTGCAAATATTGAAAAAACAACAAATTAATAAAAAAGTTATGACTGTTAAACAGTCAGAGCTCGGTATAACCATGTTTTTTAAAGTTGGTACCTAAACTGAAATTTAGTATCTAAAGTAAAATGACATAAACATTTTGGTAGTTAAAATGAAAAAACATTGTAATTTGGTACTTAAAATCAAGGAGTTAAATTTTGATTTTTGAAGGTACCGAAATTTTATCACACAACCATAAATATTTCGCAAGAATTTCAGCGAAATGTTTAAATTTCGCTCAGAAATACAAACCCAACCCTTTTTCATAGAGTTTATAGATCTTTGTCTGCTTGGCATGATTAGGGAGGGATGAGAGAGACGAGTGAGAAGAGATGGGGAGGGAGAGGAGGAAAAGAGGGAAGATCTGGGAAGGATTGATGCAGAGATCTTTGCTGGCGGCAAACCCAGCCACCGGCGTGATTGGGGAGGGAGGAGAGAGAAGAGAGAAGAGATGGGGAGGGAGGAGAAAGAGGGAGGAGAGAGAAGGTTTGGGCGTGGGTCTGGTGGCTGGGCAGTGGGAAAGAAGAAAAGAAGGAAAAGATGAAGTCACGGGAAGAAAGAAGAAAAGAAGGAAAGAAAGGAAGGAAAGAAAAGAAAAAGAAAAAGGAAAGAAAGAAAAAAGAAAAGAAAAGAAAAAGAAAAGAAAAGAAAAAAAAAGGAAAAAAAAAGTTTAGGATTGGTTGAAGACTTTGAGGTTTGGGGTCTTTGTGCAATTAGAAAGAAAAAAAAAATTTGGATTTCGTTTAGTTGTTTTTAAATCTTAAATCCTAATACATTTCTATATAAAATTAATTAACAATATCTTAAAAAACTTAAACCCTAATATCTTAAAAAATATAGAATACACATTATAAGTATATAAAATTAATGTATATATTATAGAGTATATAAGATTTAGTATATAGAGTATATAGGATTTAGTGTATAAATTATAGAATATAAAGAATATACTAATTTCATTTAAGGTCCATTAACTTTAGGTACCAAATTGTAATGTTCTTTCATTTTAACTACCAAAACATTTATGTAATTTCACTTTAGATACTAAATTTCAGTTTAAGTACCAACTTAAAAAAAACATTGTTATATGGAGCTGTGACTGTCTAACAGTCATAACTTTTTTATTGATTTGTTGTTTTTTCAATATTTGCAAGACTTAAACTTCAATGTTTAGTTTTTGGGTTATAGAACTTCATCCCTCAAACCTAAATCACAAGTATAAAACCTTTAAAAATTTTGATTTTTTATAAATTTTAAACAATCTCAACTGTGACTGTTCAACAATTACAACTGTAACTGTTCGACAGTCACAACTGTATAACAAATTGATTTGTGACTTAATCCAAAATGTCTTACTCTAAGTTAGTATCTAAATTAAAAAAATTAGTGTCTTACTGCTTTACTGAAAAACTATTGATATTTGGTATTTAATCTTAATTTTTTATTTTATTTATTTATTATACTAATTTTATTTAATAGTATTTACCTCCAACGTGCATTATATTCATATTATATCACATGAAATTTACTATATAATTTAGTTTCTTCAATGTTTTTTATCAATGTAGCAGATAATATGTTAAATAAACATATGGTAAAGTTTAATTCAAAATTTCCATATTTTGATAGCAATTTTCGTCGTTTCCGTCTAATTTCTATCGAAATTTAAAAATCTTCGAAATTTTCATCGAAACCCAAAATTTTATACCTTGCTTAAAGTCAACATATCTATTTTTTATTGGTTAGAAATTCATAATATAGTTCCAAAATTCCAAACCAGTCAAAAATATATTTTGAGATTTAAGAATAGATCAAGTACGTGTTGAAAAGTTAAACAAAAAATCAAAGACAAAATTAACACCCATGAATGAGAATAATACTTGGCTTCATCTCCTCCTTGCTCCAACCCCTTTCAAAAAAGCTTTTTTTTTCTTTTTTTTTTCTTTTCATTGAATATATAAATTAATTTTTATAAGTTAATTACAATTATATACTTTAATTATACACCACTTTTTAACTTGATATCTCAGGTTCAAAAACTTTTATTCGGGTACATCAACTTCAATATTTCGTCAACTGATTATCTCCGTTACTCTGGGTTATTAGTTTTTTATTTTTTTGTCCATGTGGCTATTTTTAAATACTAAGTAAACATTTAGTGGTGGGGTCCACGAATGCCACGTCAGAGCCACATAAGTAGTTAACGGTCAAAGTAATGGAGGTACTCAGTTGATGAAATATTGAAATTGATGTACCTGAATAAAAAAATTTTGAACCTAAAGTACCATATTGAAAAATAATATATAATTGAAGTATATTATTATAAGAGCAAAATGCACTATTGGTCCACTTATTATAGTGGATTTCCCAAGTTGGTCCATGAATTAATTTTCGTCTCAAGTTGTTCCACTTTCTTTGCACTGTTACCCAAGTTGGTCTTTTCCGTCAATTTTTAGTTAAATGCCGTTAAAATTCAGCATATGCCATTTTTTTAGGGCAAATGAGTCTTTTCCACCCCAAGCCCACACCCAACTCATCCCAACCCTTCTTTCTTTTTCTTTTCTCCTTCTTCTTTCTTTCTTCTTCTGCAACGCATGCCCCAAACCACCATCTAAACAAAAAAAAAAATTTCTTTTCGTCAAAAACAAAATTTCTTCCTTCCCTCACCCACCCGAGCAACCTCCACCCCAAACCACCGGCCATCTCTCTCCCCCAACTCCCTCACTCCCTCTCTCCAACTCTCTCCTCCGCAGCCCGCCACTAAAACTTCACAAAAACTCACCCAAAAACACAATTCAACTTGGAAGATGTCTTCTAGGACCCAACCGGACCAAAATAGATGGAATCCACCACCAACCCGATGCCATAGGTGGCGGCGCCGGTGGTGGCAGTGGCTGAAACACCTGGAAACACATAAATTTCAATAATTTTAGTCCCAATTCAACTCACAAGCAACAATTGATAACCAATGGGCCAAATTCGGTTGAGGGGAGCCTAACCCAACCACCAACCGCGGCGGAGCCTACGGTGGTCGTGGGTTCCCTAAACTGGTTTTCAAATTTCACAACAATTGGCCCAAAACAAAGATACCAATAGCAAGAGCAAGAAGAGAGGATCAAATTTGATACCTGGGTCAACCCAATTGGCCGCCGGAATTGGCTGGTAAAGCCACAAGAGCCGCTACAGCTTCTCGGCGTCGATTGGCCGTGCTTGGTGATCCAATGAATGATCCAAGACCATCCTCTTGCTCAGAAAAATGAGGAGAAGATGACTAGGGTGGTGGCCGATCTCAATTTCTCTAGGAAAATGGGTCAACGGCGATGGGGGCCGATCGTTCTCGGACTGGACTTTCCGTTACACTGCTTTTCTGGGTGTTCTACTCACAGGGGAAGGAAGAGGGGAGATAGACGAGACTGGTAGTGGTACTCTCGTCAGCAATCACCTCCGGACGGCGTCGCACACACCGGCGCGAGCTACGGAGGAGGGCGTGTGTTGCAGAAAAAGAAAAAAAGAAGAGTGAGAAAAGAATAAGAAAGAATGGTTGGGATGAGTTGGGTGTGGGCTTGGGGTGGAAAAGACTCATTTGCCCTAAAAAATGGCACATGCTCTACACATGCTGAATTTTAACGGCATTTAACTAAAAATTGACGGAAATGACCAACTTGGGTAACGGTGCAAAGAAAGTGGAACAACTTGAGACGAAAATTAATTGTGGACCAACTTGTGAAATCCACTATAATAAGTGGACCAACGGTGCATTTTGCTCTTATTATAATTAACCCATTTTTTATTTATTTGGAGAATGAAAATATAAAAAATGGCATACTTTTGTAAGAGAGAGTTGGATGTGCTCCTCAGCCTCCTCCTTTACGAATGGAGCCAAGTATTGTTGCACAAAGAAACCTCCCGTACGTGTCATGCCAACTACACCCACCAGCTAGTCGCTGCCAGTCTAATCTTGTGGGTTCAGAGGCACCGCGTCCCGTAGCAACAGACGGCGTGGGAAGTTGCCTGATTTGGCCGGAAACTTAAGAAAAAGTTACAACATGATCGAGCTCTGGTTATTTTCACATTTAATTCACCGTATAAAATAAGTTTTGGGAGAATTGATGGAATGACACAATCCGTCTAGTGAAGATAAACCAATCCAGACCGGTCTCGCAGCGTAAGATGACTAAAACAAGGAGTAAAAATCATGTTAGATGCCACGGGTTTGCTAGTGCTGGAGGTTTAAACTCTTAATAAAGGTTTTCTTGTTGGCTTAAGCAAGGCAATTGGCATAAGTACATATATATCTTGTAACGCTTTGGAGGTTTAAACTCTTTGTAAAATGTGTAGCTCCTATGAAATATTATGTGTGAGCAGTAATTCTTAATTCCTATTAATTATGTATTATTTTATAATTTTCTTTTATCCAGTGATATTTTGTGGGAAACAGATATATATATATATATATAGGTTAACCCAAGAAGATCAACACAATGAGAATGTGCCATAGTAAACATTGGAACTTAAGATTTCTAGTAACCAACTGATGAGATCTCTTTTGTACTTCCTGGTAACTAACTGAAAGGATCTCTTGTGACCTTGTAGCCAACGGATTAGATCGTCGTTATACAATAAGACATAATTAATTTCAAGTATTCAAGATGTGTCGGTTGCCAAATTTTCATTGGAATTTTCTCCACTAAGCAAATAACGGAATTTTTACAACTACCACAAAGCAATTATATTATAAACATCTATTCCAATGTAACTAACCACATTGTTGTGCATCGAAAATCACTACACAAGGAAAATTCCAAAAATGGATGTCTCTTACGAGCCTACCCAATAAATATAAATAGGAAGTGTTTGTGGATAAATCCACATGCATTCAATGGCCAATCACAGACCAACACGTGGCCCACCAGTCAACTTGGTCAGACCCAGCCATCTGTGTCATCGTCTTAGCTCAGCAATGCCAACAACATGTACATCTAAGATCGGCTTTTACCTCCGGGTTACCCATGTTCGATCCAAACCGACATTGGGATCCACCAGGAATTCGAGAGATCATCTTTTTCGGACACCATCAGTTCGGCTCGGATCTGGAGATCATTTTTCTCCAGTCACATCTCAACCATTGGTTCGGCTTAGCCCGGACCAATGACCGATCACGATCAGACGTGCTTCGACAATCCTGTCACCACCTGATCATCTCAACCATTGGTTCGGCTCAGCCCGTACCAATGACCGATCACGATCAGACGTGCTTCAACAATCTTGTCACCACCTGATCATTTCAACCATTGGTTCGGCTCGGCCCGGACCAATGACCGATCACGATTAGACGTGCTTCGACAATATTGTCACCACCTGATCATCTCAAACCATTGGTTCGGCTCGGCCCGGACCAATGACCGATCACGATCAGACGTGCTTCGAAAATCTTGTCACCAACTGATCATTTCAACCATTGGTTCGGCTCGGCCCGGACCAATGACCAATCACGATCAGACGTGGATCTCCACGTCACCACATCAACTCAGTCCATTCCATTCCCAAATTCGGATTGGCTCGGCTTTGGTGATCATCATCTCAAATCCTAGTTGCGGCCGGATTTCACTTGAGGGGATCACCGCACTACCTACCTGATCGGCTTGGCCGACTTGTCTAAATCTGATCCGATCACACATGGGTTTCACGTCTACACATGAGGACATGTGTTCGGATCGGCTTGGCCTCCCACCGCCATCCTAAAGAAGATGGCATACTCAAGTGCACCTGACATGACTCTCTGACAGATGAGACATTCCAGCTCACAGCCATGACTATTGGGGCATTCCACCTGATCTTCCATCCTTGCATTCAATGCAGCATTGAATGCTGAGGAGGTGAGTAGTTGTGCATGCTATTAGTCATGACCGAACGCGTGGACCACTCTCCACCATTCATTTATATGCAGGTAACTTACGCATCACAATTTCCTTTGTCTATATAAGCTATCTTATATGCACAAAAGCCAGGACATATCACCAAGCAAACACTTGCACAAACTTTGGCTTACCAAGAGCTCACTTGAACTTTCTGAGAAACCCAGAACATTTGCCTTGTTCTTCCCATTCTCCCAAGTTCATCACCAGTTCTTCCTCACTTCTATTCAAACACCATCAAACATACATCACTGACTTCATCATCGGAGTGTGTTTGGCTGGTACCACACCGGTCCATCTCCTTTGATCTTGTGTTTGTCTACAGGAAGATCTCACGTCATCATCCAGCAAGACTTCGGATCAGCCATGTCACTATTTCTAAGTTGTTGCATCTACCTTACGGGAATTTGCATCAACAGGAAGCCCACTCCCATTCATCTCCATCTATCAACACAATAATAGCAATACCAATACCAATAGCAAATCAGCAATTTTAATTCTAGAAAATCATTCAACTTTGTTGATCTTCTTGCTCAAAGTCATTTCATACATCATGATGAACACGATGATCAGCCCCAAGAAGCTCATTAAAATGGCTAGAAAGTGGCAGAAGATAGCTGCTCTGGGGAGGAAAAGAATTTTATCAAGCAGTGGACCAATTATATTGCCATGTGATTCACTCTGCATGAATTACATACTCTCATTTGTCCAGCGAGGAATGTCGACCACAGATGTGGAGAAAGCTTTACTCAACTACATTAGCCGTAGCAGCTGCAGCTCTATTCATTCTACTTTCCATCAACCACACATGCAGCCCAACAGTATTTACTCCATCCTTTGTGATTACTGATACTGAAGTCTTGTGTGGGACTTGAACTGATGTGCATACATATATATATATGTTGTATATATAATGGAGCTTTTCCCTTAAAATTGAACAGAGAAGAGAAGGTTTTAGGGTTTCAATATGATTTCTGCTTAATTGATTAAGACCACAAAATGTGGTTTATATACATGGGCCTATAACTAAAATACAGAAATTAATAAATCACCTAATTAATTCTAATAATTACACAATAATCACATGGGTTGATTCACACCAACACTTCCCCTCAAGTTGGTGCATATATATCACACATGCCCAACTTGTCTAGTGAGTCCAAAAACATGCTATTTGCTACGGCCTTGGTCAATATATCTGCAAGCTGATCTTCGAACTTCACAAATGGAAAGTTAATAATCTTAGCTTCAAGTTTCTTTTTAATGAAGTGTCGATCAATCTCAATGTGTTTTGTTCTATCATGCTGAACTGGATTATGTGCTATATCAATAGCAGATTTGTTATCACAAAACAAGTCCATAGGTTTGGTAGGTGGACACCCTAAATCAGTCAATAAATGTCTCAACCACAAAAGTTCAACTACTCCAAGTGCCATACCTCTGTATTTAGCCTCTACACTTGATCTAGATACAACAGATTGCTTCTTACTCCTCCAGGTCACCAAATTTCCTCCTACAAAGGTAAAGTAGCCTGAGGTAGACCTTCTATCATCTACTGAACCACCCCAATCTGCATCAGAAAATCAACATTCACATGACCATGATTAGCAAACAACAATCCTTTACCAGGTGCAGATTTTAAATACTGTAAAATTCGCTTTACAGCATCCATATGAGCTTTACATGGGGCATGCATAAACTGGCTTACTACACTAACCGCATAAGCAATGTCAGGTCTAGTGTGAGACAAATATATCAATCTTCCAACAAGTCTCTAATATCGCCCCCTATTTGCAGGCAAGGCCCCCAAACACTCAAAAAGTCTATGGTTTTGTTCCATAGGAGTGACAGCTGGCTTACACCCAAGCATACCAGTTTCAGACAACAAATCTAAAACATATTTCCTTTTGAGATAGGAATATGCCATATTTAGACCGAGCAACTTCTATCCCAAGAAAGAACTTCAAGTCCCCCAGCTGTTTCATTTCAAACTCTCTAGACAAGTACCTCTGCAAATTAGAGATTTCCTCATAATCATCTCCGGTCAGAACCATGTCATCAACGTAAATGATAAGAGCAGTAATTTTCTTCCACCTTTTCTTTAGGAACAAAGTATGATCAAAATTACTTTGCCGATAACCATAGTTCTTCATTGCACGGGTGAATCTCCCAAACCAGGCTCTCGGAGATTGTTTAAGACCATATAAAGACTTTCTCAGTCTACATACTAATCTTGTATTATCAAACTCTGGTAAACCTGGAGGAGGATCCATGTATACTTCTTCAGTCAAATCACCATGGAGAAAGGCATTATTTACATCAAATTGAAGGAGTGGCCAATCTTTGTTAGCAGCCAAAGACAACAGAACTCGTACTGTGTTTAACTTGGCCACTGGAGCAAACGTCTCCAAGTAGTCTATGCCATAGGACTGTGTATAACCCTTTGCTACCAACCTTGCCTTATACCTTTCAATTGATCCATCAGCTTTGTGTTTGACTGCAAACACCCATCTGCATCCAACTGTCTTCTTCCCCTTAGGTAGAGAAACCAACTCCCAGGTTGAATTCTTCTGTAATGCCGCCATTTCTTCAGCCATAGCTTTGGTCCATCTAGAATCTGTAAGAGCATCCTGCAATCTACTAGGAATAGAAACATAAGATAATTGCAGAACATACGATTCATATGACTTTGAAAGCCTAACAGAAGACACATGATTATTAATTGAGTACCTAACTTTAGCATTTGGATCTGGCTCATATTTAGCTGGTGCTTGTCCTCGGTTAGACCGAGGGGGAAGTGTAAATTTAGAAGCATTAGAAACAAGATCCAAACCAGAATGTGAATCAAGAGTATTGTTTGTTACCTCAATGGAAGAAGAAGATTGATTCAATGGAGTATGAGAGATGGCGGTACTATCATGGAGTGGTGATTCCTCAGGCTCAGAATTCGTGGGGTCTTGTCCCACCATATCCACAGTATTATCTTCAGTAATTTCCGCAGTCTCAGTCTCATCCTCAGACTCAGACACTGGGTGATCAGTAGTCTGTTCTGATCCTTCCTCACTATCACCACCATAACCAAACTGATCAAAGAACAACATATCATCTCGATTCTGCACTTCACTAGAAACCTCCCCCTAAAGGGTAGAATGCAATGGACGTGGAGAATAAAATAGTTGATGTTCATGAAAAAGTGACATCCATAGAAACATAGAAGCGCTGAGTAGAAGGATGATAACACCGATACCCCTTCTGGGACGGACCATAACAAACAAACACACACTCTAAGGCCCGAGATGCGAGTTTAGATCGCTGATGAGAATGTAAATGCACAAAAGCAACACACCCAAAAACCCGGGGTTCCAAATGAAGGATACCTGGTAAAAAGACAAAATTTGAGAGAACATCCAGAGGTCGCCGAAAGTCAAGGACACTAGATGGGGTCCGATTAATTAGATAGACGGCAGAACTCAAGGCATCACCCCAGAACGAGGATGGCAAGTGACCACCCAGAAGAAAGGATCGAGTGACCTCTAGTAAATGTTAATTTTTCCGTTCAGCAACCCATTCTGTTATGGAGAATGAGCACAAAAAGTCTGATGAAGGATCCCCGCAGAAGCAAAATACTGAGTCAACTCTGTATTAACAAACTCACTGTAATTATCAGAGCGCAAAACTTTAATAGGATAGGCAAACTGGGTGAGAACCATTGTATGAAAAAGGCGAAAAACAGCACACACATCACTTTTATGTTTCAGAAGATAAACCCAAGTCATTCTAGTACAATCATCAATAAATGTCACAAACCATTTCATTCCTTTATGTGTAACACATGGGGCAGGACCCCAAACATCCGAGTGTACCAAAGCAAAAGGAACATCCATACGTTTATCACAAGAAGGAAACACTAAACGATGGCTTTTGGCCAACACACAAACTTCACAATTAAAATTGGAAATGTTCAAACCAAGAAATAAAGAGGGAAATAAACGCCGAAGATAACTAAAGGAAGGATGACTAAGCCGGCGATGCCACAACCAGATCTTCTTCTTATTTTCTGAGGAACCATCACGAACTAGACTCACAATGCCATTACCATCTGAAGCGGAAACCCCATTATCCAGATAGTACAATCCACCACTCTTTCTACCACTGCCAATCTTCTCCTTGGTATGAATGTCCTGGAAAACACAATGGGTAGGAAAGAATGTGGCCACACAATTATGAGTTTTGGTTAGTTGACTAACAGAAATAAGATTACAATTTAAGGAAGGAACAAACAGCACATTATGCAAAGACAAATCAGAGGAGAAGGATACCGTGTCGCCTCCTAAAACAGGAGATGACACACCATTGGCATTGACAATAAATGGCTTAGGACAGACAGATAAAAAATGACTAAAAACATAACGATCAGAAGTCATATGATCCGTAGCACCTGTATCAATTATCCATGCACCATTACTAGTACAAGCAGAAGAACTCAAAGCAGAGTTAGAAATACCTGACTTGGCAACAAAGCTGGAGGAACTAACAGAGTTCACCCGGGAACTTGAGTTATCAACCTTCGAATTAGAAGAAGACACCTTTATTCCCTTCGGATGCCACTCTGGATAGCCATGAAGCTTAAAACATTTTTCGACCATATGGGTTGTACCCCCACAGTGAGTACACTTTCGGTCAGTTTTCTTAGCATCTTTATGTGAGAATTTGCGGGCTGCCATAGCAACCGCCCCATCAGCACCCCCCATCATAGCTTCCTGCCGATTAGCCTCGAAGCACACAATTGCATAGGCCGCCTGTAATTTAGGTAGAAGAGACATGGCAAGAATATGGCCTCTAACTCCATCTAGATGAGAATCCAAACCAGCTAGAAACATGTATAATCTCTGAGAGTTAATCATAGTGGTATATTTTTCAACATCACTCACATAATCCATAATGCAAGGTTCAATTGCATCAATATCCTGCCAAAGTTTTTGTAGCTTGCCAAAATAGGAAATAATAGACCCACCATTTTGACGTACAGAGATTACCTCACAATGGAGTTGATATGCCTTGGAAGCATCTTGGCTCACTATATAAGTTTGTTTGGCTGCGTCCCAGATGTCCTTCGCCGTCGGTAATCGAATAAAGAAAGATCGGACTTCTTTAGTCATAACATCAAGAAGCCAAGACTTGACAATGCAATTCTCATCCTCTCATGTTTCAAACTCATCAGAATTCACATCTTCTGGAGCTGCTCTTGTTCCTGTGATAAAATCCCACCGTTTTCGACCTCTAATTTTATTCTGCACAATGAGGGCCCAATCAATATAATTTGAGCCATCAAGTTTTTCGGGTGAGATTAGTGATGACACATCCTGGGAACTTAACGGAGGGAGAGCAGGTAGCGGTGGTTTTAGGTTAACCACATCCTTGTTCTTATTCCTGTTCGAGCCTCCAGGACTAGAGGGAGGTGTCTGAGACATGATAATTGACAAAACAGAGAGAACACACACAGACTAGCAAATAGCCAATCAATCACGAAGAGCAGGATTTTAATAAATAAAAAGTAGAGCAGCAATCACACAAACCAGCACACTGTTCGACTTCACTACTACAGTCAAAAGCAAAGTAGAGCAGTCGGTGGTACAGCAGACTCGCGCACCAGTGAGCCACTGCCCAAGCAGGTGGAGGCGCGCGGGGCAGTGTGCGCAGTCAGTCGAAGACGCACACAGGCAGGCGGAGGCGCGGAGGTGCAGACGGTGCAGAGAGAGGGCGTCGCTGTGCTGGTCGGCGCACAGGGGATCGGACGGCGTCTCTGCGACTGTTCGGCGCACAAGGAAACAAACGCCGTCGTTGCTGCGACTGGTCGGCGCACAGAGGAACGAATGGCGTCGACGTTGGCGTCGGTGTCGCTGCGACTGGTTGGCGCACAGAAGAACAAATGACGTCGGCATCGCTGCGACTGATCGACTTGGAGCAGCAGAGACGGTAAGCGTGTCAGTGTCGCTGCGATTGGTCGACGCACAGAAGAACAAATGGCGTCTGCGTCGCTGCGACTAATTGACTTGGAGCAGCAGAGACAGCAAGCGACGGTGGCAGAGGGTGTGCAGCGAGCGACAGTGGCAGGTTTGCAGCGGAAAGTAACACCAATAGTTAGGTAGAGAAATGGAATTTTTCGGGAAAAAAATTCTTCAAAAACCAGTGGGACAGAGAACCATGCTCTGATACCATGAACAGAGAAGAGAAGGTTTTAGGGTTTCAATATGATTTATGCTTAATTGATTAAGACCACAAAATGTGGTTTATATACATGGGCCTATAACTAAAATACATGAATTAATAAATCACCTAATTAATTCTAATAATTACACAATAATCACATGGGTTGACTCACACCAACAAAAATTGTTGTTCTTTTCAATGACTGATGACTTCAAGTTTCTTATGTTTTAATTTTTTTCTATTTCCTTTTACTAAAAATTAATTTACGAATACTCGATGGTCAACCTTGTGGTTCTGTACAAGGAAAAAGGTTTAGGATTACCATTAATTCAAAAGAGGAAGCATATAGCAGCAGCAAAGCAAGGAGAGCTAAGCATACAATTGGGCAGTCTGTAAGTCTAAAATATGAGACTTTGAATGTCATTTCCTTCTCCAAAAACAAGCACTACTTCTTCCACTTAGTGTTTGAATATGCCAAGGAACCCGATATGGGTTTAGCCAAGAAGTAGCTTAGGATATGGCTAGCTGAGAGTTCATCTTGCTCAAAGCGGACTTTTACAATTCATCGGGTTCCTTGGTGTTGATGCAAATTCCTGTAAGGCAGATGGAACAACTTAGATAATGACCTGGCTGATCCAAAGTCTTGCTGAATGATGACGTGTGATCTTCCTGTAGACAAGCACAAGATCAAAGGAGATGGACCGGTGTGGTACCAGCCAAACACACTCCGATGATGAAGTCAGTAATATATGTTTGATGGTGTTTGAATGGAAGTGAAGAAGAACAAAAGATGAACTTGGGAGAATGGGAAGAACAAGGCAAATGTTCTGGGTTATTCTCAGCAAGTTGGGTATGCTTTTTGGTGAGCCAAAAGTTTGTGCAAGCGTTTGCTTGTAATGGCTGGATTGATAGCAAGATTGATAAATTGATCGATCCCCCCATTTGTGCATATATGGTGCCTTATATAAGCAAAGGAAGACTTGATGAGTAAGTTACCTGTATGTGAATGAGTGGTTGCCAGAGACCCACGCGCTTGGTCAGAACCAGTTGCATGCACAGCCACCCACCTCCTCAATATTCAATGCTGCATTGAATGCTCCATTAAATGCAAGGTTGGAAAGTTCAGACAAACTACCTCAATAGTCATAGATGCAGGCTGGATATCCCATCTGTCAGAGGATTTGCGTCAGGTGCATTTAAGCGTGGCGGTTCATCCCAACGTGATCTTCCTGGGAATAGCGGCGGAGGAGCGAGCCGAACCGAACACAAGTCTTTATGCGTATACATGAAGCTCATGCGTGGTCGGATCAGACATGGGATTCCAGACCGAGCCGGTCCGGTAGATAGGGGTCCCCCCCCCCCCCGAGCCATAACTGGTCGACGCCAGAACTCGAAAAGGAAATTATCTCTGTGCCGAGCCGAACCGGGATGACCATGGAAAGGCGAACACTCAATCCCTTGGATAGTCATCGGTTCGGCTCGGACCGGGCATGGAGGACTCGGCATGGAGGATCCGTGCTGAGCTGGCGGAAGAAGTGCTGAGCAGTGATGATGTGGAGATCAAAGTTTGACCACTGAAAGTCAACTACAAGGTTGGTTTTGACCAGCCACGTGTCGAGCCATGATTGGCTGTTTGGATCGGTGTGGGTTTTTCCACAAACACTTGGCATATTCAAACCCTAAACCCTAGCTAAGACGACGAGATCAAAATACCAAGAAACCTTAGACCAAGTAATGATCAACTCAAGCTCACTAATTTTGCGTGATATGAGTTATGCTATCATGTCATCATATTATGTGAAAATTGTCACAGCTAGTGTAGAATGTGGTACAGAGTTTGGGTTTAAGGCACTAACATTACCTACCTTATAACCTAAAACATAAAACCCTGAACTCCAAACAAAATTCTTGAACATAAGAAAAAAACAGAAAAAAGGGATATTAAAATGAAACAAAAATGAAGAGCCGCTCAACCCAAATAATATAACAGTTGATATATAGTAATCACATCAATTAGTATGGTCAACTATTAATTAATACATCAACTCCCATACATGTGTTCAATTAATGTAGTCAGAAAATCTGCCCCTTCTAATATTACTTTTTAAACAAATGGAAGCATTTCTTCTAATCCTTATATTCCTATCTAACCGGCCACTCAAATTATACAAACATAAGTGGCAAAAAAATGCACAAATAACATGGGGGGAAAATTGTATAATGATGACTGGAGCAGCGTCCAGAAATTGCTCATGGAATTTACTAAACTAACTCCATGCATATACATGCGACTCATTCAATCATACGAAGGAGAAAGGCATTCATCAACCATTTCCAGGAGGTTTGGGTTTTCCAACGCTGCTGCTACCCGTTCTTTATCGTTCAGTTGCTTATTAACTGCACACAGTAGGAAAAAACAAAGAAAAGCAAGAATGTTAGGCCAGAATTTATGAGCTTTTTACTAAGCATATACTAACAACAAGCCCAGGTCACATTTTTGCAACACGTGAAGGCGCCATAATCCAAAAAATGGTTTGGAACGTCCACAGAGTTTGTGTACAGGAAATTAATTCATCGCCAAATGACCTAAGTTTAGATATCCACATTGTGGATTTCTTTGAGATCATATTATCAAATCATCAGCCATGAAAATTTTCAAAGCCCCACATGTCAGGAACCCCCAACACAGAGAGAGAGAGAGAGAGAGAGAGAGAGAGAGAGAGAGAGAGAGAGAGAGAGAGAGAGAGAGAGTACCAGCAGCTTCAGTTGCATGAGATCCAGGCGCCACCCTAATATCCACCTAACCACACAGGAAAATAAAAATTAGAAAAGAAGCAGGTGGGACTCCCATATTAGACAAACAAAAGCAAGTAATTGCAAAATGGTGACTGACTCATTATGAAATGCGATTATCAAACATCAAAGGATTAACTTTGTTGTTATCAATCATTAACTTGACATCAGAGTGTATGTGCAACTAAATGCAACTAAGCCATACAGAAGCTGTGATGAAATAAATCAACAATGATACACAAGAAGCTGAAAACACCCAGCTACTTGCTTCTCAGAAAAGCTTATGCCACAACCTAAGAGCAATAGGTCAATGGAGAAATAATTGACCAATGTTTTCCATTCTACTCTGACACATAATACACCAAGAGGGTGAAACACACATGGTTGACCTCCTACGTTGAATTCTATCACTCAAGTACTAACCCTCCTTCCATGACCAATTATCCAAAGTTCCAAACAAGTACTTGAACCTTGTCCAAACAATTACTTGAACCTTGCTAGGAACCTTAGCCTTCCAAAACATGTGAGATCGATTTAAAAGGGGAATGATGGTTCACCAATCAGCCAACAGAAATATGATTTGCAGGAAGTATGAAGTTACACAGTTGATACAATTTCTAGTGTTCGTTTGGTGAATATTAAAATAACTCTGGTTTTATTATTCATGTTTCTCAACAGACGTGAACACATCCAATATGGCATGTGCAAACTGTATTTGTTCAAAAATCCAACAAAAAATTAGTGTGGATCCACAAGGTAGCATACTACAGACATAAGAATTTTCAACTGATAATGTTCCAGGTAACTAACTAATTACAAGTTTTATAATAAATTGAGTCCAGTTTCCACATTCATATGGGAGGTCCATAAATTAAAAAATAATAATAATAAAAATAAAAATAATAATAATAATAATAAAAAGAAGTGCAACAGTGTAAACTACAGCTGAAAATGTAAAAAATATCCTGATAAAAATTACAGAAAAAAAATATAGATATGGCAATGACAGCAGGACTACACAGTCTAAAACATCAGGTTCATAAAACACAAAGGAATTAGGGAAGCTAAAAGTTGGGTGCTGACAAGGTTTATTATTATATACAAAAGGATAAATCCTATAAAGTGCCATTGTCTGTAGTGAGAATATGTGAAAGGTTAAAAGAAGGTAGGTGGTATATCCCCATAATAGCTTAAGCATCTCAAAGCATGGTCCTGCAGATCTGCATGAATATTTGTAAATGTAAACTTTTGCATTAAACCAAAGGTGAAATGGTTAAGAGATTGGGACAGTAATTAATAGCTGTTTCATAGAATTGCAAGTGGAAGAAAGATGAATAAAAAAAGTGGTGGATGCAGAGGGTATTTTAGTTGAAAGCGAGGAGACAATGGTGAATGAGATTGTAGAACTTTTTAAGAAGCTTTACACAAAAGACGCGGGGTTGGGATTTAGGTTGGAGGGTCTCAATTGGTGCCAAATCAGTGAAGATTTTGCTAGGTGGATTGAGAGACATTTGAGGGGGAAGAGGTAAGGTTGGCTGTTTTTTCTTGTGGTAAAGACAAGTCAACGAGTCTGGAAGGCTTCTCCAAGACTTTGTTTCAAGATTGCTGGAAGGTGAAGGGAGAATTGATGCGTGTGTTTCAGGAGTTCTTTGATAAGGGCACAGTGAATGCATGTACCAATTCTACCTACGTCTGTTTGATTCCAAACACATAAAGTTTCAGCTTTTGAGGGTAAAGGATTATAAAACACTCAGCCTAATCACTAGTCTCTACATGTAGTACGAGTAGGATTCAACAGAGGAATAGACTAAAAAAAAGGAGAGAAAAAAGGGGGAGGAAGAAGACAGATGAAAAAAATAGGAAGAATGGGCAAGAATAATTTAAGAAGAAAGGGAGAAATCTGAATTTTTAATTCAATCATCAAGTCTTAACACAATGGCCCAATCTATAGAGGCCAAAGCTATGTGATAATTACAAAAATGCACCCTAAGATAAATACCAAAATTGTCTAGATAAACATAAATGAAAGACGTCCAAATCATGAAAGTGATAAACACACAAGGGAAGGAAGATAAACATGACAACTAATCTCTATCAGTGGGTTAGGAAGTGCAAGAAATTTCCATTTGTTATCTATTCTTTTGAAACTCTCCTGCAGCATTTATTTATTCTTTTTGGGGATGTGTATTATACTATCTCCTAACTTGGGGCTGCTTTACCATAGTCCCACCAGATTCAGAGTATTGGGCTGTGTATTAATCTTCTTCTTAGTCTGCTTATAAACTTTGATGTGCACCTGATTGCCATCACAGCATCGGGTAACATGAAATCATTAAGTGATCATGAATCACAGGTGGAAGACAATAGAGCTAACCCCAAGATGCACTTATAGGCTCACTTAGTAAACACCTATATGACTTATGCTTTTACAAGGTCTTCACAAACTTCAGAATGTCTTTAATTATTTTATCAAAGTAGTAAATAAGATAATTGAACTGAAAAGCACACTCAAAAGGCAAGACATAATTGAATGTTGATGACTTTCCGCAAAAATTGAGGACCAACAAAGTTTTGCCAACTTCTATGCACTAATTAAAGCACACTTTGCCCTGTTACACGCTGTCATTGAGGTCAATCCACCATAACCATTAAAACACACTTTGCCCTGTTGTATACTGCTAATGAGGTCAATCCTACATATCCAGAGTCTCTATCTCCAATAAATTTTGCTAACATTTTTATTTCTACGGGATACATGTACTAACCTATGAGGTAAGTTAACCGCTGAAGCATTAAAGAAGCTGATAAACAAAACAATACAAGAAAGATTCATCAAAACATTAAACTATTGTAGAGCAGCATATCTTAAGCAAATAAGCAATGTCTAGCCTGCTTCCCTGCCAGCCAAACTCAGAAAAATAGAATCAAATGAAAGCAATTCCTTCCACATTAAATAACTCACACAACTTAAAAAACAGTGCATGACTCTGTTGCAGACATGTTCAAGCAATTAATTCTTATCAAGTCATGCAAAATTTTTGTAACAAGTCTTTCCACCATCACATTTAGTTGTTCCCTATGAGATTATGACTGCTCCAAATGCCATTTACTTTGATGGGACAATTAAACTTGTTGGGAAGCACAACAGTAGTACACTGTACACAAGAAGTATAAAGAGAAACATATTCTGGAGATAAAATCTTGGAAATTTACAAAAGACAATAACGGAAAGAAATTCAAAGAAAACATCAAGGAAAACAAAGTACTAGCAAAAATCAATCCCAAAATAGGTACTAAATTGTCTATGTCTTAAAATGTTCTGGAATTCTGCTCCCTCCATGTGCACCACATAAGGTATAACAATATGGCTCTCAATTTTCAAACAACCCCTCATTTTAATCCAAATCCCATATATTAAACTGATGTGCTTTTCAATCAACAGCTTAAAGAACAGTAACACACTACGGTCAGAGTTCCGAATGAAAATATTTGACCCAATCCTAATATTCAGTCTCAGTTTCCCCTAAATATACATAAGGAATGTTGTAAAACAAATTCAATCACAAGTGAATAAAGTTAATACCTTGTAACGAGAAGGCAGGCTCCTTAAGAGTTTAACACGCAAGCAAAGACCAATAACTGTTGCCATACTACAATGTTCAACAGTAGGAGTAAACGTGACCCTGAAGAAAAGAAAATAACAATCCATTTTTTATTCAACGGAGTTTAAAATCCAACATTAATTACGGGATAAAATGTTCAAAATGAGCAGAAAAAAATAATAATAATATTCTGTCTACCTAACATAACCACGACCATCGTCTACTTCAATTGCATCTTCTGTAATTACTTTGAGCTCTTCCAACGAGTAGGGGTGTTCCGGGTCTTTTATATCTCTAATATGATTTAAGAACCATTAAGAAAGACAAAGTTCTTCACGGCATACAGCAAAATATAAAACTGCTTTGAAACCTAACTTACTGATTAAGTTGATAAAGAGCTTAAGAGCTTAATATTCATTCATAAAGCATTAGAATATACATATATGTTTCATGTAAATATACAGTTATATGCATACATATACAGAAAAGGATATCAAAAACTTCTAGTTGGTCAATGGGTTCAACAGCACATTCATCTCCAGCACTTGGAGTGCTCCGAACCCGACGCTCTTTCTTTTCGTAGACGACCGGATTCGCATTTATTAACTCAGATACCATTTTTCCTTGGTAAAACAAAAAAACACAGAGTAAGTAACAAAAAGACTCCAACTTTTGAGCAACATGGATATGAGAAAGCTGAAATTTCAAGAACCAAAATTAAATTATACTTATATGAGGTTTATGAGAGATTCAGATTGCAGAGAATTAACTTACTTTTCATATTCTACGGAAAACTGAAAGAAAAAAGTTGAAGAATTTAATATGAAAATGAAAACCCAGAAAGAATTCTAACCTCTTTTCTCTTCTGCTTCTCTTCAGGCTGTCGAATGCTGGAGAGGGATGGCAATAACTACCATACCCATTTGCCCGTCCTAAATAAATGGGTATTCGGGTCGTAAACGGGTAATGGGTCTATTACAACTATTATATATTATAATGAATATTATAATATTGTGAATTGATAAGGGAATTTTTGTCAAATCACAATCACCCATAGACCATAGTAATGTGACATGTCTTACCTTTCTACCAAAAGTTTTTAATTTTGACTTTTGGATACTTGTAGACCAAATTACCCCTCCTATGATGGAAGTCGAGAAGGTAGTCAAGGAGGTTGAGATGTAATCAAAACCATCTCTGCCATGTCTCGATTGTCATCTCAATTATAGTCTCGACTACAATAAGTATTCGACCACCATCAAATAAGGGGTAATTAGATTTAATAATTGTTCAAATATATATTAAAAAAAAAAAAAAGACTTTTTGCAAAGAGATCAAAAGGTCAAAAAAAAAAAAAGTTTACGCATTAAAATTGGTCATTTTATAAAATTTCTCAATTGATAAAAGTGCTGTTATTTGCACACTTTTTTTTTTGTTTTTTTTTTTTTT
>QANW01007622.1:786357-866303 GCA_003254865.1 Dryas drummondii | reverse complement strand
AAAAAAAAAAAAAAAAAAAAAAAAAAAAAAAAAAAAAAAAAAAAAAAAAAAAAAAGGTCTTGGGATGGATTAACCAATTTAAATTTGATAAAAAAAACTTAGATTTGCATATGAATTAAAAATAATTTAGCTTTAGGCATAACCATAAATTGACAACAATGACTATGGTGTTGTAGTAAGGTGGTGAAACCACCAACATCAGATTGATAGTAGTGAGTTGACGGCGACTTTGACGGCTGACTTGACGACAGTGGTGACGGCTCTGATGATGGTGCTGGTATACAGAGGTGTGTTCTTGGCTAGGATTGGGTGAGCGTAAGGTTAGGGATAGAAGTGTGTATTGTTTAAAAGGGTTGAGTGAGTGTATATTGTTTAAATAGATTGGGTGAGGTGTGTAAAAAAAATTTGGTAAGATTAATGAGATTTGAGGTATTTTGATAATGAGAGAGTGTGTTAAAAAAAAAATTTTACATTTTAAAAAATAATAGAGTGTGTAGAAAAAAAGTGTGTGAAAAAAAATAAAAAAATAAATGCAAATAACAACTCATAAAAAGTAAATTTTACTTGGGGATTGCAACCGAACGTTGCAGGACACGTGGCCGAGTTGGCGGAGTTTAAGAGTTGAAAAGACTCCAACTTGTAGTCTTATTAGCGACCGTAAATCCAGGTCAATATTTGGGCCTAAAAATGATATTTCAACCACCACTTAGCCTTCAATAATGGTAGTCAAAAAAGTAACCCATAAGCCATTATGGGTATAATTTGGCTTTTGTTGAACACTTGAACACCAATGGGCTGGAAAGAAGGCATCCAAAATGGAAACCCATATTTGGACACCCCTAATACCCAAAGCCAAAAATTGAAATGTCCCACGTCATAAAAAATAGGAGAGAAAAATAAGAGAAAAGCAGAAGAGAAAAATGAGAGAAGAGCAAGAGAGAGAAATAATGAAACCCACTTTGGGCATCAGCACCGTTAGTATTGCTAATATGCAAATCCAAATTTTGGACATATTTGATGGCCAAAATGGGTTTTTGGGTTTGAGTTTGGCTTTTATTGTTGTAAAATGCCTTATGAAGACAACCAATGGCATCCTAGAAGCTCACTCTAAACAACAAAGAAGATTGGGTGCCGCTATTCAGACCCAATATTTTTATCAGTAGTCTCAATAATTTAATGATATGTTAATTTTTAATTTTATCATAATGTAAATAATGTAAATTAACTGTTGATGACAAATATTTAATTTAAAATTTTAAAATATAATTAATTTGAATTATACCTAACAATTCTATATACCCAACATCTCCACCATCACCACCACAAGGAGAAATTGATTTCATTCACTCCAATATGTTGCCTTTGAGGCCGGAGGAGGGAAATTCCAACTTTATTTTTCTGAAGAACTTGAGCCTTTAATCAAAAGAAAAGAAGAAAATGTAACAGAAAAAGAATTAATGAATCGTGAAACACAACAAAGTAATAAATTAATATATCCAACTTTAATTTTTATAGTAATTAAAGCAAGAGAACATTTCGTTCATGATTAATATATCCAACTTTAATTTGTTTCTTTTTCATTACTAGTTATCAATATATATAGTAATAGATATATGGTATACTTAATAATGAATTGATATTGTTTAATTACAGAGGAGGAGGAGGTGGAAGCTGGCATCATCGTCAAATTCCCCATGTTGGCAGCCAGAGTACGTGCGTATTTGCACCATACTTCCCACCAGAGCAGCCCCAGAAGTTTGTAAATGTTCACAAAGTGTTTGGGGCAAGCAACGTCACCAAGCTGCTTAACGAGTTGCACCCCCACCAGCACGAGGACACTGTCAATTCTCTTACCACCAACATAACTTGGGCATCATCTGATTTCAGGCAGAGTCCGAGACAACTTACCACCACCAGTTTTTTTCCCTGGGGTTGGGAGGTGGTGGTGGTGGTGATGGTGTTGGGTTTGGGAAGTGGTGTACTGGTGTGATGATGTTGGAGTTTGGTGTTTTTGTTGGGTACAAGAAGTAGAATTGATAGGTGTTATGTTGGGTTTTAGACATAGTTAGTTTAGAAAACATGATAAGTGTACTAATAAGTTTTAATATTTTTTAAAATAAATGTGGATGTAAAAAGTGTGTTGGGGACTATAATAAAAAAAAAATTGTGTTCGAATTGCGGCACTTAAGAAGATTCTAGCCTAACCCAAGAAAAAAATGTGTGTCGTGAAGCCAACCCACAAGTCTCAACACTAAAAAATTATTTTTGTAAAGTTTATTTTTTTTATTCAAAAATTCGTTAAAAAGTACTTTGACTATTTAAAAATGATTTTAATTAAGTTTTCCAAAAACACTATCAATCAAGGAATATAGGAATTGAGGTGGTTCTGAGTGATAAACCTGCTAATTAATAGATGTAATGTCATGCCAAATCGTTGCCGACCTAATTGGGCAGTGTTCCCTCTATAAACACCTAAGACCTTGGAAGGAGACCAACTTCATAAATCACAAACTAACGTTTTGCAAGCCACACCGCGCGTGATTCTGACTCAAGCTCATATTAAAAATCGCAATATATGTTTCCAAAAATAAGAAAGAACTCAGGACAATATATAAGAGGTTTCTTTGAGTGCAATCAGATCTAAGGCGCAATAACTCAAGTACCTACATTTCTTCATATGCTGAATTACAATCACGTGGTGGCATACTTTAGTAATTCAAAGAAAAGGACTTAAATTTTGAGCATGACCTATTAGGCTGCAAAATAGCAAACAGTTGCATAGATTTATTTGATATAGCAGATCGATCAACAACTTTTTTTTTTCTTTTACATATTTTTATTGGTGTGATTTGAGTGTTTTGTCATAGTGATGCAAGCACAAAATAGAAAAAGAAAAAGTAGTAGACACCCTGAGTTTCTTTTTAAATATATGTGATCAGTAATATTTAGAGTTCTACACATCTAGAAGTTTATCTAGAAGACTAAAGAGAAGTTTGATGGATCTAAAAGGAAAGCAAGTGCAATAATGATCAGACAGCTTGCCAATTATGACTATTTGACCAGCTTAAACCTAACTACGTTAGTTTTATATCGCAATAGCATTATGACGATTTCTTACCAAAAAAAAAAAAAAATACAAGAAAGGAAGAAAGAAAGAAAAAGGAAAACATTCGACCATTAATTCTAGATCATGGTATCATCCAAGAGATCACTCTTGATTTATGTAAGCAATTATATATATGGTGTGTCATGTGTGCCAAAAAAAAATAAAAGAAAAAGTTAGGCAAATTTAAGCTAGTATACATTGAATTGTGGCCAATAAATGTATGCATTTGACTCATATCCTTTGAGAACATAAACATGGACAATCTGAAAGGAGACATTCTTTTTACTAGTAAAGTGGAGGCATGCCTGTATATAGTAACAGTGTAAATTAATTAACATTTGACATCATATCGGCATAGACAACATTCAAGTTCACACCAAATCTTGCTCCTCAGGAGCCAAGTTTTTAAGTTGTAACTTCACAATGCCATTATTACGTATGTAATACAAATTAGCATTGATCCTGCAATTAATTTACAAGTTATGCCACTCTTCATTTCATTTTATTTTCAATGTTTCAATTTTCACCTAGGCTTATGTAGCCTAGAGCAGATGAGAAATATATACCAGCTAATTCATCAGATTTTGTTTTATTTTATTTGGAAAGGGAGTCAGATGGGCTCTGTAAACATGATTAGTCATAAACAAGGATGGCCATTTGAAACCCATGATTAGAAATTTCATGTAGCAGTTATGTCCCAATGATGATACGACCAAGCCTTTGACTGAGGGCTTGGAAAAAGGCTAAGGGAGAAAAAGAAAAGGCAGAATGATAAAAGGAGAAACACTATTAATTGCTTGCAGAGCAAAGAATTCTTTGTCTTAATCATGCCACTTTGCCGGGCTCCTGTGCTCACTGCTCATACCAACATTGCCCATCAAAGGATTTCATCCTCTTGCTTATAGCAATCCAAACCTCAAGCCGAATAACATTATACATACAACCCCATCTCATAGCTCAAAATATTTCTGATGTACCATTTATGTTAAAAGTTAATAACGTAGGGAATTTGAACGTGAAGAGGTCCAAGTACTTACAAACCTATTATACAAGGTCTTATAATTCTGATGTGACATTATTTCATAAATTCATATATAAGTCTATTTTAGAGATTATTTGCAATCAACAAAATACGAACACGTACATTGTCACATTATATGAAATCTAAATTTGAAACACAAATATGAAATCTCTCAATACTCTATTTTTTGTTTACCAAACTTCTTATTCTATTCTTGTTGGAGTTGTGTAGCTTGATACATGTCATGAGTGTGGATGAAGTTAATCTCACATCAAAAAGTGAATAAATAATCAACAATATATAAGTTGGGAAATAGCACCGAGACCTTTTGAGATAAAACCCCACACATGGATAAGTCCATTAGACCTAATTTAACCCAGACGATAGACCTATGTGGTTAATTAATTAAGTTAGGGACAATATCGCTTTAGGAGCTATATTAGTAGTGAGCTCACACTAGTTCGTTTCTCAACAAGTTGTATAAGAGCCGATGGTTTGGATGAGACGCACTTCAAAGAAAGTTGTCAATATTAGCCTACAAATAATTATGTATCTACGTATAGAGAAGCATTCTAAAACTAGCTAACTGGCCGGTTAACAAGTTAATACGAAGTTAACAACTCTTTTGAGCTCACCACATAACTAATATTATTGCAAATATCAGCATTGTTTAGACCACACTTCAAATACCATCATTGCAAAAATCAACCAAATCTGAAAATAATTTAGTCATCTAACTATGACCAAATAAATAGACGAGCATAATTTTCGATAAAAACATGTAAGTAGTTGTTATTATAATCAAATGACTAAATAGCTTTTGATGTTAGATATTTTTTACAAAGATGATTTGAAGTGAGGTTTAAAATATGAATGATTTGGGTTATGAGATTACATCATGTAGTAGGCCCAAAAAAGTGATTAGCTTCATATTAATTTGCTAACAAGTTAACTTTAGAGTATTTTTTCTACGTATATATTCATTACAAATATACTTGGTTAAAATTCAATTCAACACTCAAATTTTATGAAGATTAGATCTTATATATTCAATGATAACAATAAAAAATGTTTTAAAGTTAACTAATTAGTAAGTTAATACGAAAGTAACAACTCTTTTGAGCTCACTACATAATCTAATCTTATAATCCGAACCGTTCATTTGTTAGGCCACACTTCAAATATTTTTTTTTGTAAAAAAATCTCTAAAATCGGAATTCATTTAGCCATTTGATTATAATAACAACTATTTATATGTTTTTATTGAAAATATTGTTCGTGTATTTATCTGATCACAGTTAAATGACTAAATGATTTTTGATGTGGTTGATTTTTTGCAGATAATTTTTAAAATGGGGTCTAAAATGGACGGTTCAAATTATGAAATTAATTATATAATTAGTCTAAAAGAATAATTGGCTTCATATTAACTTATTTACCAGTCAAATTTTTTTTTTTTTTAAAAAGAAATGTCAGTTTATATATTATGATGTTGGCTCGATTACAGAAAGATCATCATACACTAAGTCCATTAACCAAGTTAGACCTTCCTCTAACCACATCATGACACCACTCCTACGGAGAGCAAACCAAGCAAGCTCATGTGCTACCTGATTCCCTTCCTGAGGACAATACGCTACTCGACAAATATGCAACTGAAATAACAGCTCTTTCATCTTCTATTAGTTCCCCTCAATTGCCGAGCACTCCACAAGAACAAGAGAATTAAGTAGCAAGGTTACTTACCAGTTAACTTCAGAGTACTTCGATAACAATTTAATAAGTCTTGAAAAATAATATTTTAGAAAAACAAAAAATTATATAATTTTTTAATAAAAAATAAAAAAGGAATTATATAGTTGAGAGTATGGTATGAAAATTTGGGTTACCTTTTTGTGGGTGCTAAAATCATCAAGTATCCATGACTTTCATACACCGATCTTTTCTTCAAAAAATATAAAGTGACCAAAAACATCATCATTTCCTCTAAGAAAGTGACACCGCTATATACATTAATTCTGATATTCACGTCCTACCTCTCTATGGCCCACTCCAGCTCCAATGTCTCAATAAACTTTGAACAAATTCTCCTAAAGTGTTTTAATTATCACCTAAGTAAATTACAAATCCCATTTTTATGCTAAGAAGATTAAATAGAATCAAGTAGGTGTTACAGGTTTTAAACATAACTTTGAATGAGCAGATGTCAAATAGCCCAGTTGGAAAGGCTATGAATTGCCCACTTTATAATTAAGTTCGATCCCCTCCTCTCCCGACCCCTAAAAAAAAAAAAGAACAAACAAACAAACATAATTTTGAATGAAATCTATCAAAGATCCACACAAGAAGATTATTGCCACCTTCTCATCATTATTTTAATTACAACAATATGGTTATATACTGAAGACTATTAACTATTGACTATTGTTCATCATCATCCTTCATCAAAACCATACTGATGAGCTAATAATCAATTTGGACCATTGCATTGGATAATCATGTTGAGATACTTCTATGTACACGCCCATTTGGCTCCCAACTTCGTCAAATTTTGCTGCTGTTGGTTTAATTGTTGCATCAACTAAATGATGCCATTTTTATATAAATAAACATATTTATATATGTAAAATGCCTTACAGATTACAAAACAGCTTGCTTTAAGGTTTAGCATTTAAAATTTTGCTTCTAAACCCTCATTCCTAAAAGAATATTTTTATGCCCTAAATTAATAATTCATGTCGGGTCCGGATCAAAATTAACTTAAGAAAAAAATATTCAAATTCTATATCTATATATATAAATCTTAAACCTTTAAACCGCTCTAAAGAACTTCTTTTTTAAAAATTATTTTTATTTTTTATAAATAGATCTCTCTTTTAAAGAAGACAAAGGAACTTCATGGTTGGGGTCAACCCCAATGTGCCCAAATGATACAGATTGTCCATTAATTGTTTAGGTTCTCCATTCAAGAATTATCTATGTTAAAAAATAATTAAAGTGTGACACATTTAACCATTTGATTATCCCTTTTAGATTTTCCATTCAAGAAATCTCTAACAATTAACATCATAAGTGATGAGAGGGTCACATAAGCTAAGCATAACTAAATAATCGTCATTTTATATGAAGGACCAAAATTATTCATAATTATAACCACAAGGACTGTCTACAAGAGCCAACTTTTCAGCAAAATAATGAACTTTGTCCAAAAAATCAAAGAAGGAAAGATCTCTCGTTCTTAATAAAAAAGAGTTATCAATTAATATATAAAGAATTAGAACACACATACAATACTGAGACCTTTTAGTAAAACTTCATACCCATTTGACAATCTATTGTGTTTAAATTAATTGAAATATCAACATATTTGATGTGTGCGTAAATTCATAAATGAGTGTGGTGTGTACTGCACCTTAATAAGTTGTAACCTTGAGAAAATGAATAAATTTACTAATTAAATGCATGTATAGTGGTCTAGGAAAAATATATCATTTACTGCAGGGCATATCTTCATATTATGCTACAGGCCAATTTAACCACTCTCACTTTCACAGTCCAAAGTCCAAACACAATAGATGTTATATATGCTCACACACATCAGGGTAGAAATTCCCAATACACTAGGACCACCCTAGACCACTATCTGAGAAGTCAAACCTTTCTTTAGCAAAAGAAAGTAAAACACCCAAACAAATGATTAACCTCACATTACCCAAGATCAATAAAAAGATGAGCAAGGACCTTATGCAGCTTTCAGTTTAGGAAATTGGAATTTGAAGCCCTCCTCTCTCTCTCTCTCTCTCTCTTTCTCTCTCTCTCTCCAGTGTAGAGGTTTCCCCAGAAAAAATTAGGCTCAAAATCAGTTGCAAGAGAAGTTTCCAAAGACACCCTCTTGCACCATATATTTATAGAAACCAGGCAGCAAATCCTATGCATTTTGACTCTCACTCCCCACAAAACCAAACTCCAAGGTCTCCTCCTAAGAAAAACAAAACCAAAAAGTTCCTTAATAGCCCTCAGTCATCTCTCTACATCTCTGCCTCAAAAACACCACCAATTAATATATCTTCAGTTTTTCAAGCAGAGAGAAAAAGCAAAAAAGAAACACAAGCTAGTAGTGAGAGTATTTCATCCCATGAATTGGGTTAAGATCAGCAGGAAGCAGATGGGTCTGAAAATAGAGTTGGCTTGCTTGTCTCTACTTCTCTTGATGCTACTACAGTTGGAGACCCCAAGCTTTGCAGCTGGATATGAAAAGTTCAGTAGATCCAAAGGTGTGCCTACTGGTTCTGAAATTAATCCCTTTAAGCCTCAAGCTGGCTTTAAAAGAAATGCAGGTAAAGATGGTGATGATATTTTTGGTGCTGATAAGAGGAAGGTCTACACTGGCCCAAATCCTCTGCACAATAGATAAGTTAGTAGATAGATAAAGACCCATCTAGCTTTGTCTGTATCCTTCAATCCTTGAAATTTTTCTTTCTATATCTCCCTCCCTACTTATTTCATTTCCTTAATCTTTTGATTTTATTTTCTTCCTTTTTTGGGCATTTTTTATGCATGAGGCTATGCTAAACTGTCCACAGGAATGTTTCAAGTAATCTTACAGATGTATATGGAGGTTTACCTATGAGATTTTGTTGAGAAATTATACTTATTTTTGTTTAAAAATATATTGGAAGAAATATTTTTCAGATAATTATTATATGAACATTAATGCCATTAATGGGGTTGTTGGTGTTATGAAATATTGGTCTGCTTTTAAGCCTTTACCTCTTGGTTGGTAGAGTTATTCTATGCAGTAGTTATTCTTGTTGTAAATTAAAGATGGGAGTTGTTTTCCAATGAGCTTTAATACATATTATTCTCCTTTGAAATCATTTTGTTTCTCAATATTTTATATTTATCAAATTTTGTGCAATTATATAATGTGACTGTGTTTTATTTATTCAACTTTAAATTCACTTGCACTTCGTATATTTCTAACAAATAAATTAATATTAACACACTATTAGTATATTTGTGAATATATACATATAAGAGGACATATAAATATTCATGAATGTATATATCTCTCTCACTCTTGTAGTGTGATCTTTTCAAAAATTAAAAATTACTAATAGTCTGTGTGCTTGTTTCTTTTTCTTTTCTTTTTTATTTAAATTTATTATTTATACTAAAGTCTGTGTGCTTGTTTGGAAAGACTTCAATATGAGTGCACCATACGTTGGATAGGCCGGTGTGGCATGTAGCATTGCCATAGCATGCCTTTATCCAATCCCAATCAAAAAGAGTATATCCTTTTTTGCCAAGACCGTACGAGAAAAAGAATTAGTGGAGTGCATTTGTAATTTTAAGGACAAATTCTCCAAAAGGAAAATGTTTAGCTATAGTATTTAGGGGCTTTCTTATGTGAAAAAATTATTTTACTTGATTATAAATATCACGTAATATAATGACGTGATATTACTAATTTATTTATATTATAATATGTGTATAATTTTAAAAATATTTTTTAAAATTTACAATTTTAAAAATTAATTATTGTATATTTATTATAATTTAAGTAAATAGATAATACTATCACACGCACATTCTCAAATAGGCACACGGACTTGGATATATACTATATGGCAACTCAGCCACCGATGCCGACCTCACCGAACCGACCCATGTCGGTGGCGGTTTGGAAATTCCAAACCTTGGGCACACCGATACCGACTGGCATGCTTCGTCTTCTTCTTCTCCTGCTGCTGCTTCTTCTTCTTCCCCGAAGGTGGATGACTGGACGATGAGCTCGGACTTGGCAGTGGCGAAGCTCCGGAGAGTGGGTGCGACGGTGATTGGAGGTTAGTTGCGCGCGGTGGTGAGTCACAGGTGGTGGTCGGACCGGTGCCATACAGAGTTGGAGGAGTACGTACTTGCAGCTTATGTAAACTGACTGGAAGTGCTGGCTGGAGTTGGATTTGCAGAGAGAAGAGGGTGAAATCCCAGTCACCGATGCCGACCTCACCGAACCCATACCGACCGCAACGGACCTTGTCAGCATCGATGTCGGAAGCTAAGCTAGCCATACCGCCGGTGGTTGGTTGTGCCATTTTGGTTACCGAATCGATACCACCCCTACGAATGCGACTCCTTTTCTCTATTCTCTTACGCTCTCTCCATACTCCTCTTACTTCCACGTAGTCATCCCTTCCTCTATGTCTCTCACACGCTCTCTCTCTCATCGCTATTTCCTTATTTTCTCTCTCATCACTTTCTCCTCGCTCTCTCCTTCTTTTCTCTGTAACTCTCTGTCTCTCTGTCTCTGTCTCTCTCTCTCTCTCTCACTCTCTCGACACTTTTCAATTCGCCTCCGTCGATATGCGCCACCGATGCAGCGGTTCTGATGCAGATCGAGTTCATTTAGAATTCCATATTTGATTTGATTTTTTCGTTTTTTCATTTCAATTTGTCCTGAAAATCGTGTTTGATTTAAAGTTTCTTATCACATTCGATTTTTAGTACGGTGATTAGATCTATAAGTGGAAGCAATTTCTCTTTGAACCATTTCTATACAGAGTTGCTTTCAGTGATTTTCAATTTCTGTTCATGGATGTGGTACTCTTTTGCTCTTCTTGCAGATACATCATCTGCTCTGCTTGCATATGCATCATCATCTTGCAGATGCATCTACAAGATGATTCAAAATAAATTAACAAGCATCATATGCATTTGGAATGATGCTTCTTAATATTGTTTGAATTAAAAAAAAAAAAAAATTATTACTACATGCATATGCATATGATGTTTCTTGATGTTGTTTGAAGCTTTTTTCTAAAACAAAAAAAAAAAAAAAAAAATTACACGGTGAACAGAACGCACTATGAACAATAACTAACTTTTTAAATTTTAGTTTGAAGATTAACTTTTGTGTCAGCTAATTTTGGGCTTAAGAATCTTTTTTATTTTGTCCTAGATAAAAAAACTGTAAAATTTAAATTTTTTTATTAGAAATATATCAGTACAAGTGCAACTGCATTATAAAAGCGTAATGATAGTTACTTTGCGGATCGGGCGAATTGATCTACATAATGTTGAGACCAATTTTGCATAAAACGCTGAACAATCCGCACGTTTTTATCCTTGAAATTTTTAATTGTTTTTTTGTTCTAATTAGGAGAATATTAAAAACTTGCGAGGGAACATCCCCAGAAAAAGGGATACGATTTTTTCTTTTTGTATTTTATGTACTGTGCTGAATTTTAATCATATCTGAAGTAGACTAGGATTGAATTTATCTGAGGCCATTCCATCATCTTAATTTCTTTGTCTAGAATGATTAATGAGGCAGGCCCCATGTAGTTTTGATTTTATTCTCCTTTGCCAACCCCATGTCCACTTGTTGAAAGTAAACCATGAAACATAATTCACAGAAAAAAGGGAAATGAAAATTGAAACAATTGGTGCCTATAGTTTGACGTGCTTTTTTTCAATTGGTTATTATAGTTTTTTTTTTTTTTTTTTTCAATCAAGTCTATATATATATATATAATTAAGGTCTCGTTTATAATTGCGGTAGAAGACTTAAAAATGATTGTGAATGACAATTTTATCACCTATAACAGTTTTGGTGTTTGGTAAAAAAAATAAAAAACTATTTTTTTCCACAATTCTCAATTTCCCGTAACAAAAACAGAACGCAGATTTCTACATGTTTTTTAAAACTGTAGTGAATCATAGCAACAATTTTTAATAATTACACATAGTCAAAACATTTTTACATTAATATTTACCAAACACTTTGATACTATTTTTTGCACTCACAATACTTCTGGAAACATAATTTACTAAATATTCAACTACTTTACTTTACAGCTGTTTTACTTCACAATTATTTTTCCTCACAATAATATCAAACTAACCCTAAGTCTATATAGAAATTAAATCCCTAGCCAAAGAATTTGTTAATTATTTAGATGGAGATGTCACGTGACCATCGTACACAATGCCAATTCAAATATTTGATTGCTAATAGGGATCGATAAAAACTACAAGCACCATTTTACCCTTGAATTAATGTCAGGCAAAGGGTTGTGTCATGTGTGAGCTCACAATCTAACTAATTGACCAATTCTTTAGCAAGAGACTTGATTTCTAATGAAAAGCTAACTACAATAACCTAATTCAGTAATTCTTAATATTAAAGGGGCTTTTAGTAATAGGCCCAAACATCAAACCCTTTGAGCATTTGAGCAATAAAATCATACTCTTTTTTTTTTTCTATTTTTTTTAGCCACGAGTTTACTTTTAAACCACAAATTAAGTAAAACTCAAGCATGTGTTTCTAACAAAAGTATTACATGCAAAAGGCCTAGTGAGTAAAAGAACTTCCTACCAAAGCACTTCCAAAACATGCCGATGAACACAAGATTTTAGTTCTTATTAGATCTATTCTTACGAGCTGATCACTTGGTGACAAGTTGACAACTATTTGTTGTACAGTAAGCATGCAGAAGTTAGTTTTGGACGATGTGAAGATGACACTTATTTCCAAAGACCGAAGGAAAGCTCAAGCAGGTAGTCATGTGTCTGCTGTTTTGGCCATTAGGGGAAGAATTGAAAATCCAGATGGTAGTTTCAAGGGGGCTCCATTTGTATTTAAAGGAACCATATAGATAAAGAGTATTACTATCTTCACAAAATTGGGAATATCATGTACACCCTAGCTAGTTGAAGGCGGGACAATGAGGGAAAGAGAGTTTTAATTTGTTTAATGATTTGAACCATGAATTTATCTCGAATGCTCTGATGGTCACATTGCGTCTGGAGAAGTCATTCAATTTTTAAATTTAGGAATTGAGTTGTTCCGAGTATATGTGTCCTAAACTCCTAATATGCACTAATTTTTTTTTTTGTTTTGGTAGTTCTTTGAGGAAGGTTTATTTGCTACGACTAATGATTAAGTTTATGGAATAATATTCGAGATTAAGGGTTTTAGTTAGCCTACAAGTAGGCCTTTATATGTTTGAGGGTTGTAATAGACCTATCCAACTGAGAAGTTTCTTGTGTGTATTGAAACACACATAGTTTAGTAAATTTAGGGTTTAAGTGATTGTGAGCATGTGTATTAATTTATGGATTCTCATTTGAGAATTGGGAAGAGAGGAGTGACAAATTATGAGTCCCTTAACGATAAGGGCCTAACAACTTTCCAATATTCCCATAACTCTAACACATTCATTTAGTCACTTTGACAAAAAACTACAGATCGATCAGCGTTTCAGGCCAATATATTGGTAGAGGAACTGCAACTACAGTTTTGGTTGATTTAAACTATCGTTTTAGTTAACTGCAACTATCAACTATCATTCTCGTTTAACTACAATTACAGTTGCAACATTGTAGTTACACTATATATTTCAAAAAAAAAAAAAGCCCATACAATATATTTAAACAGTCATATATACCCTAATTAAATCCCAAAAATATTGCAACTTTGTAGTTGCACTATATATTTCCAAAAAAGAAAATTAACCCATAAAACATATTTAAACATAGTCATATATACCCTAATTAAATCCCAAAAATATTTAGGTATAACTAGAAAATATGGAGAAAAAAATAATCAAACTACAGTTAAAAGTTGTCAATCCATTGGTGCTCGATCGACAATCTAATGAAAACATAATATATTATGGAGCGGGTCAAAAGTGATTTTACCATACCCACTTAATTGGAACAGGTTTCGCGAGGATTGGCGGGGTCAAGCAATTTTTGCCACCCATACTCCTGGTGCATGCAAAATCTATCCTTAATGTTACAAAATCTTGATTTTCATGTCCTTAGAGGTTCCAAATAAAAAATTCATGGCTTATTCACACCATTGCCCTTTGTAAGATATATTTTTTTTCACTTTGTCCCCCTGAAATTTAAATCCTCTCAGTTTGCCACCTGAACTTCACACAGTTGTTACAAAAGATTCTATGTTGTTAACTATGTCAATTTTTCTGTTAAAATAGCTGACGTGACACCTATATGGCATGAGTGAAACCCTTTTTTAGTTATGTAAGAGGGCATAAGTGAAACCTTTTTTTAGTTATGTAAGATCTATGTGAACAAAAAAAAAAAAATTTAAACTAAAAAATAATAAGATCCATGTCAATTTTTTATAATTTTTTTTGTCCACATAGATCTTACATAACTTAAAAAAGGTCTCATCCATGCTATATAGGTGTCACGTCAGCTATTTTAACGGAAAAATTGACGGAGTTAACGGAATAGGGTCTTTTGCAACAACTGTATGAAGTTGAGGTGACAAACTGAGAGGATTTAAGTTTCAGGGGATAAAGTGAAAAAAAATGTATCTTACATGAAGCAACGATGTGAATAAGCCAAAATTCATTATGTTTGGTATTTTTAAAAGTTGTCAGCCATTTTCGAATAGAAATTTGAGAGTAATTTGGTGGTAGAAGAGTCTATAAGCTCTTCTTTTGTAATTTTCTTATTTGTTCTACTTAGTGGATTGTCGTTATTGCAGGTGAACCACATAAATCTCATCTGTCCAAAAAAATGACAAATTTGGTCTCTATAGTTTGTATGTTTTTCAACCAGGTCTCTATAGTTTCAATTTTTTCAATTAGGTACATGTAGTTTAGTTTCAATTACAATAAATGTCAAACTAAAAAGTCCATCAATGTTTGAGATGAAAATGTTAGTTCTTTATGCTTTAAATCAAGTTTTATAACCTATTTAATGCATAAATGTTTGGTTAAGGCATAAAGAAATTGCATTTTTGTCTAAAAAATTGATGAATTTTTCGATTTGTCTTTAATTGTATTTGAAACTAAACTACCAGTACCTTAATTGAAAAAATAAAACTCCTAATTGCCATTTTGGTTAGTTCAAGTAGTGAAGGAGGGGTTGGATAATAAGATAGGATTAAGACAGATTAACGGTTTGAATCCCTACAATGTATCAAAGCAAAATAGATGCAAGTCAATAAGAAAGGTACAAAGGAACCTATAGATATGATCAGAATATGAACATTTGTGCATTCAACTTCCCTACCTTTTTCCATCTTATTGCTTCCATGCTTGCATTGAATCAACATTAATTTCCATTTCCCTACATCAAACAATCCAATGTCCTCTTATTATGAAAAAGAAAAAAAGAAAAAACTACGTATCCCAAATGGCGCAACTATCCCAAACCCGGAAATTGTTGGAGACCCACCAGCAAAAGGAAAGAACCCCACATCATGGGTGAAAAAAACCACAAAGTCTGAAGCAACCAGAAAAAGGCCTTAAAAGCCTGGCCTTCATTTATTAATTAGACCCACAAAGTACCAAATAGCAGTACAATAATTAAGTTCAAAACCTATCAAAGCAAGCACACTAGGACACTCCACAAAAACTCACAAATACCCAAAACTTGAAAACTCCTGAACCAGATTTTCTTTTTCCTTTTCCCCCAAAGCTTCATGCCTTCATTACTCAATGGATTATTTAATTGTTAAAATGAAAAATAGAGAACCATATGGTTTATTATATTTGCCTAGTGGGATTTTCTTTATTGAATTTGTGAAATTTTCTTTACCAAAGCAGAAAAACAGGTCTGGACCAATTAAAGAGGTCTTCAATGTACCAATTGGTAAAACCCATGTGAAGGCATCAACAAACTTTCTCCGACCACCAACCAACCCTTCAAATATGTATTTGTGCTTCTCATGGATATCTGTGAGTACTGTGTCATTTTGTGAAGAATTTTAAGTCCTCTGTGGAAGATTTTAAGGGGGTATGAAGTATGTGATGCTTGACCAAAAATTAAAAAAGAAGTATTTGATGCAAAAATTAATTACTTACATCACAAGTGGATTGTCTATTATTTAAAACAAAGATGTTTCAAACATCAATGACAATTAAAGAATTCAGAAATTGAGGACATAGTTTTCAGATTTCCTTATTCCAACCCTGCTTTTAGTGCTTCAAACTTTTTGACCAAGGGCAATTGGCCCTTAGATATCTATATGCAGTTTGCAAATGACAACCACACAAATTAAGATGTGTCTATTGTTGGGAGCCCACGTTGACCTCTAAGTTACATTGATATATATTGTCCCCAACTGATAAACCGACAAGGCAAAGTTGCGGCACTCGTTTTATCTCTTACATTTTAGGGTTTAGCTCCCAAATTGTGAGCTCCAACCAAGAGCTGAACCACAAACTTTAAACTCTACAAAGGTCATTCTACATCCTAAATAGTGAACCCTGTTGAAAACGGGATCAAAATCTGCAAAAAGAAAAAAAAAAATAAAACTCCCAACGGATCATCCTACTGAATTTTTTGCCTTGCGTCCTGCTCGGAGCAGCCTGCTCCGCATTATAACGCTCTGCAACGGATCCGGTTTGGTTGGTCAAGACAGGTTGGGTTCTTGGCCCAAGGATAGTCAGGGGCTTTGAGTAATCATATCCATCCGATGGACTCAAGTCTATGATGAATGATGAGGTAGGATAGTACTAACCCTCGCTTGACCAGTGTAACATTACTGTATTAGGCACTAAGCTTAATATGTAAGATATATGACTATATGCGATAGGCTTGCATATCTACAATGCTGCTGTTTGACTCAACACATATCAAAAGAAAACCCAATAGACCTGTTTTAAGCTGTGAGTTAATTGCTGCCCTCAGATTGTAGAGCGCTCACAAGAGCTTAAAATCAGACGCTGGGTTCCACAATCACTTGCGCACAACATCCTTAATCACTTTTACCCATGAGAGTTAGGTCTACCTCTAGTCCTTAATCACCTCACTCTTTTGCACCAATATACTAGTATTTTTACATTCTTCATTAACAAAACATCTTAAAGTAACCACCCTCTTGATTGAGGCAGTAAACTTGGCCCAATTTGATTGTTATATTATATAATTAGAGCTCTATTCATACATACGTTTACAATATGGCGAGAGGTAACATAATCTAGTGCTTCTGGTACCTTATAGCTTAGAGACATGAGCTGTGACTGTACTCAAGGCAACTGCTGTCTTTGAACCAGATGAGCGCCCCAAGTGCCTGCAGATAAAGTCCCCAGCCAACATGAGCTTTTTAAGGTCTACGTTGGTCTTCACTCCAAGTCCATTAAGCATGTATACGACATCCTCTGTGGCAACATTGCCAGAAGCACCTTTAGCATATGGACAACCCCCAAGACCAGAGACCGATGAATCCACTGTACCGATCCCTATCTGCTATGATTAAAAAAATTTCATTAAAATAATATTGCCTTCCAACATTGGGAGATTAGTTGGAGATCTAGAATTATGGTATTTTTTGTTATGAATTACCTAAAAAGGGAAATCAGACACATTTAGAAAGTGGCCATTTTGAAGGCACATGAGCGAGAAAAATTACAAATGGAGATCATCTTGACAAAAATTTCATTTAAATCAAGCAGTATACAAGCTTCACTCATTTAGGATGCTAGAAAAAACAACTTGGAGTCACTTATGAAATCACCCAAAGTGTGATTACCTGGAGTGATGCTAATATGTTTGAAAGAGCTTGCCCATAAGTGTCATGGAAATGGACAGCAAGCTTATCAATGGGGACCACATCAATAACAGCTTCAAGCATTGAAATGACGGTACCTGGAAAGAAAAAAATTAAACCATAAAAGTTAATAAACAAAATACATGGTAACAGCACGCTGAAGTTTACATGAGCTCAAAGATGTACACAAGTGATTAAGCAATTTTATCAGTTTTTGGAAGAAACAGAATTTTATTACCATGCACAAAAAAAATTACATAGCAGTGGACTAGAGATCTACTACAAAAGATACAACACGGATTGAACCAGGCAGTACAAGCAAACCAGAAGGTTACAAGCATGACCAGCCAGAACAAAGAGCTTAAGACCAAGGAAGATTAACACAATGCAGCCTTCCAATTAATCAAAATATTCAAAAAAGAAAGGTCCCTAGTCAAATATTCAAAGCCCACAGTGCAGACCAAAATAATATTCTTTCCCGTAATTCATCCTTCCTGCCTATACCTGACCTTGTCTTCAGAAATTCTTTTATTTCTCTCTAACCACAAAACACAAGAAGCACCAAACATCCCCACAGGATTTAGCCTTCTTCCCACCCCCTAACACCTTGTGTTTTTCACTCAACAAGGAGTAGCATCCCATTGGTACTACCCAGTCTCCTCTTTTGAAACCATGTCACATGTGTTTATCTTTCCATGTACCACTGCCCAAGCAAGAACCTTGACGTTGGAAGGAGATTTTGATACCCAGATCCGAAAAGCAGGGTCGAATAATGGATATTGAGAAGAGTCACTTAGAAAGCTGCTTAGAATTAACCAAAAAACTCTTGGATGCCACTAAACTCTATCTCCTTGCATCACCTCTAGAAGGGTATAAGCGAACACTCTCCAGCAGCAATAGCATCAAAGATATTTCCTCTGCCTCTGCATCATTTAAGTTCCTCCTAAACCCAAAATTCAAACTCAGTGGATAAAGAAACAGGTCAGAAAATCTAGCTATTGCTGAATTCCGGTAGCTAGACAGATTATATAGTCGAGGAAACGGAAGCTTCAGAGCATAAAGTGTTTGTAACTCTCTCTCTCTCTCTCTCTCTCTCTCTCTCTCTCTCTCTATTTTTATGTGGTTTTCATGTTGAAGGAGACCGCAATTAACAAAGTCAAAAAGGTGCTTAATAGATACAATGGAGTGTGCTAACATTGCAAGAGCATCTACTACCTAAGTTCGCTTCGGAAATGCAGAAACTATGTGGAAATGAATGCATAGATAATGTGGAGATGAAAGATAGACTAAAGTAGATCACAATATCACCAATCAAAGAGGTAAGTTCCCACCCTTGGAATTAGCCCAGGGAAATTCTATTTATAAGTAACTCAGCTTCCTTTGATTTTCTAGTTGAAAGAGTTAGTCCTATAGTTCGATAGATGCAACATCTTGTACTTCCATATCCAACGCAGTGATTGTAAGCTACAATATAGAGGTCTGAGTGCACACAGGAACTGGGGAACTGTCTGAGAGCCAGTATAGCATGGAACATGAGAAAAACATATTTTGGAACTAAAGAAGCAAGACAATTATAGTTTTTGGAACAGGCAAGACAATTATATCAGCTTGGATGACAACCAACTAGATTAAACAGAAGCTAAGGCAGCACTAAAATTACCTGGAGTCCCAACACCAATCGTATCACCAAGAGAAATGTCAGAGCAACCCATATCGTAAAGTTCTTTGGCAACATATGCTACTTGTGAGGGGGGTACCATTCCTTCCACTGGACACCCCACAACACAAGATATATATCTAAAAAGATCAGAGACATTGTCATAATGCATAAAACTTATATCACATTACTTCTGTTTGACTCATAAGCAATGACCATAAATAACAAATGAAAAATATTTGAAACTCAACATTTGTCCCCAGAGATATAAGTGACATGCAAAAATTTAAATATTGTAGACAATACAGACAAAGAAAAGGAGATAATAGAAGTCTAAGATCGTCATGAAAATTTGGATTTGAATATTTGTTGGTCAGGCTGCAATTGAAAGTTTGTAAGCAATCTAAAGCAATTGTCATGATTCCAGGGAAAAAAAAAAAAAGAATAGTGTTGTAATTAAACAGATAGCAATAACTGATGGAGTTAGAGTTGAAAATCATCCTTGGGGACCTTACAGAACTTCTAAAAATCACAAGTACTAATGCCAGCAAGTAGTCACAGGAAAAAAACTTAATGTTTCAAAATATAGAATGGTAGAAGATTAAAAATTCCAAATAGAATCAAGGGAAAATATTACCCCCCCCCCCCCCCCAACCCAATCCCACACACACACACACACAAAAAGAGAAAAAGCAAAAGGGAATTAGAAGACATACCCACGAACAGGAATTGAAAGCTTCGTAGCAGCAATAGCTACATCACGGTAACGAATGAGACTATCTTTGATACTGCAATTTATATTTGATTTTGAAAAAGACTCAGAAGCTGAGGCAAAGATGGCAACTTCCCTTGCACCAGCAGCAACAGCCGCCTCAAAACCCTACAATAAAGCTCTACACAATATGAATAAGTCCACCCATCTTCTTATGAGTTTATAGTTTTAAGTTGTTCACTAGAAAATGCTTACTTTAAGATTAGGGGTTAAGACAGGAAATCTAGCACCTTCAAGATTCCGAATTGCTTCCATTACATTTTTTGCATCTGCCAGCTGAAATTTAAAGATCAGAAAGACGCAAATGAATTTGTAAAGCCAACCAACAGTAAGTCTTGTGTAGGTAAAGTAATCCAGTCGTGAAAAACCATAGCCAATGAAGAAAATGAATTTGAAGATGCACTAAATTTTGTTTTATAAGTGAAAATGAGGTTTCAAGGGCACCCAACACAAGTACAGGAGCTGTATATAAAAAAAAATAAAAGAAGAAGGAACAAAGAAAGCTAAAAACATACACAAGCTAGAAAATCAAGCAATAGTTACTCAGAAGTGGCAGACATCAAACAGACACAAAAAAAAAAAAGTATTTGAAAATTATCTTAAAGACTCCAAAATTGGAAGCTCAATTCCGTCAACAACCTACTATTCCTTTGCAACAATATGCACCAGATCAAACATAAAGGCGTCACCCTCCAAACTGCCCGTCAATTCTTCTTACAAACTTATCATGACACTCAGATGATAGATCAAAACTAGGTCCCAGCATAACCCAAGATTCATATGCAATCACAATGATAGAATGGTATAGCAAAAGAATCAACCAGATATGTTTACTAGATGAAAAGAAAATTGATTATGTTTCATCACTTAAGCTGACAACTTCAGTACAGATCCTTATATAGTCCATAATCCATATACGACCCTTCATAGCCCCAAGTATGGGAAGAAAAACAAGAAAGCATTGATTTCAAACGATTCATTGTATATAGCTATTTCAAATATATTGTATCTAGTTATTTCAAACGCATTCTTTTAACTTATCTAGCCTTATTGTCAAAATCCAAATCCTTTCATTTAAATCATTACATCCAAATGGACCCTTAAAGTATTTCATACATTTTCTCCAATGTATACTTTAGAGGCGTCCAAGAACAATAATAAGTAATAACTGTTTATGATACCCAATGCCATTTTATCAATAAAATCAAGAAAAATAACTGTTTACCTGCGGAACCCATTTGGGTGAGACAAAACTTGTAGCCTCAACAACAGGCAATCCTGAAGAAACTAGCATTTCTATCAATTTAACCTTTACAGCAGTAGGAACAATCTGCTTCTCATTCTGCAGTCCATCCCTTGGACCAACTTCTACTATCTTCACAAACTCTGGAATGCTCTTTAAAATCTTCTGGGTAACAAAATTAATAGATTCTAAGAAGGAATTCAATCAAGGAATCATACATAGGTGCAATTCAATCATATGGGTACAACTCCAAATCACGTATAAATAAATACTTGCAATAACTCTTGGGTTTATTTGAATATATGGAATAAACATACATTAATTGATTCCCTCGTGGAACTTTGATTGCAAAGCGAGCTTAAATGACGAATTGACAAAGACCGAGCCTCAAATCCCTCAACATCATTACCAGCTGCCCTATAATTCCGACCCAATCCTGAAACCGTTCCATTCGTATACGCATTCCTCATTTGTCTGGACAACTTATGCAAAAGCTTCGCCGCAAACATTGCATTGAATCTACAACGCTGAGCGAAAGGATGTTAATAGTTGTAAAATTTTGACAAAAAAAAAGAGAGGAACGAAGTCATTTTCAAATTGAATTGAAGCGACTAACCTTAATTAGACGAGATTTTAACAGTTTGCTTGCAGTCCAATGTTTTAAGTAAAACATTGCAAGAAATTGAGAAATTTTTCTGTGTAACCGATACACCGGTATCAGGCATCAGGCATCGGGTGTAACTAATTCAATATGTAAAAATATTGTTAAACAACATGTTTAATTTTATAGAGTATAATATTAATAACATTCACTTATATTATGATATTTATTAGTTATACTATTTAACAATGTATCAATTACACTCAAAAATCTCTCAAGATGAGACCATGTTGTGGATAAGTGCAGCATAAGCCACTTTGTTCACTTTTATTGACAAACAATTCCTCTTTCTCCATGTCATCAGCTGGTCATGCTTCTTTTAAGGGAAATTGAACCTAATGACCCAAACAGTAGTAGATATTATTTTTAAAACCCAATTTTTTAAAACTTACTTTTATACGGTGCTACTATTTGCACACTATCTTTTTTCTTTTTGCATACCCCCAATTACTTAATTAGTGAATTTATCCTAAAGTTTCAATGTGAAAAAACCATAAAGGACAACTCATTTACACACCTCATCTCTCTTCTCTTCCCTGTTATCTCCTCCATCTCAAACTTCTCTCTCCCTTCTTCGGCTTCTCTCTCTCTCTGGCTTTTCTCTACGGCGACAACTCCAGCCCTCCCAGCCCAGCCCCATGCCTAACCTCCCAGCCCAGCCTATCCTTTCTATTCTCTCCTCCATCTCCAACTTATCTCTCTCCTCTCCAGCTTCTCTCTCCCATCTCCGACTTCTCTTTCCTCTCTCTGGATTTTCTCTTCGGCAACAACCCCGACCCTCCCAGCCCAGCCTATCCTCTTTGTTCTCTCCTTCATCTCCAGCTTCTTTCTCCCTTCTCCAACTTCTTTATCCCCTCTCCAGCTTTTCTCCCCTCTCTCTGGATTTTCTCTCCGACAACAACCCCAGCCCAGCCAAGCCTCGCACCAACCCTCCCCTCCTCTCTCCAGTGATGAACGGCCTATGACCAGGACTGTGGCGGCGTCGGCGTCAAAGTTGTGGTTAGGTGTCGAAGCTCGTTTGCATTTACGATTAGTCTTGACTGGGTGGCTGGGTTGATAAGTTAGAGAGAAAAAAAGGGAGAGAGAAGGAAAGAGAGAAAGGTGGGGTTTGAGGGTGCTGCACGCGGTGGTGCAGGGTGGCTGGGGTGGGAGGTGGGGTGAGGGTGGGTATTGAACCAAGCTTATTGACTGACATTGCGTAAAAGTATAGGTCCAACATTAACCAAAAGAAAATCCTTATTACCATTAAATTTTATCAAGGAATATCTTATAGAACAGCTTGGGGAATTGGTACAATGTTGTTACAAGCATACATTGCAGAATGCGCATGCTTACACCATATATTACAAGTTTGACACGTGCATAATGCATCATTTCAACCCAACGAGACAGAGATATAACCTAGGATAAGCAAAATGGTAGCACCCCAAGATTTTTCAGTTTCGAAAAGTCACATCTTATACAACATCATGGTTTTATAAACATGCCTACCTAGTCTATCCAACAATTGCTTCAATCATCATAGAAGAGCAGTTGTAGTAGATCATGCATATATTATGGTTATCATAACCCTTGGAAAATTGGAATAGCTTTGTTTGGGTCCGCAAAGATAATCAAGCAGCACTCAAGCAGTTCTCCCATGTCCCATACTTTGAGCTGAAGCTGCCTCCACCACTCTGCTGCGCATGCTCACAAATAACTGCACGGGCACAAGCATCCCAAGTCCTTGCTATCTCCCCAAGAGACATGGGTTGTGAAAGGCTTCGTAGAGATATGGTAAACCTTGACTTTGCCTTTGCAGAGAGATCTTCATACTCTTTACTGTGAGAGAAGAAGATTAGAGTCAATTTATGTTCAAATTATAACTTTTATCAAAATGAATCCAAAATCAAGTATTCAAAAACTCAATATAAAAAGGAAAGAACTAAAAGAATTCTTTGGTTGATCATGAAGGCACGGCATCCTTTTTCAGACAAATTATGAATTCATCTATGGAATAAAGAATACTCTACGTTATTTTCATGTCCATGATAATTAAGAAATGCCACAAATGCCATATGAAACTAATATTTTCATTTCAACATTACCTTGCAGGATAAGGGTGAAGCAAAGTAAAGATTTAAATTCAATCGTGTCAATCGCATGAAGAGAATCAGAGGATTTTGAAATTTGCTCTGAGAAGTGTTCTTAGATATTTCAACATTACAGGAATGAAAAATTTAACTATCATTTTTAAAGAGATAATAATACCATTGAAATCACTATATCATGCACTGAAAATTTGATGTCATTGATGCCAGCATTGGTAAAATAATGACACCAAAAAAAAAAAAAAAGTTTGTTATGTGGCAACATTGATGGCGAATATGTAATGACAGCAAAAGCCAAATTAGGAAAATAACACAAGTTCACAAGTGACAGCGGTGGGGGTGGTGTAATACTAGTCTGCCAGTGGTGGCACAGGTTAAAGGGTGTAGTCAGTAATAGTGGTGGTTGTAGGTATTTAGTAGTCATGAAACAAGACTACTCAGTTCAACCCAATATTAGTTCTGTTCCCAAAAGCTGATGTAATAGAAGATCTTGATCTTCTTTTCTTATGAAAAAAATGCTTTTACATTAATTGCCAAAAAGTATTATTAATAACATGGAAAATCCATTTAGAACAAGGATAATTTCATTTTGTACACTTAATATATACATATGCATATGTATTCGTGTAAGCATGCACATATATATATATATAGAGAGAGAGAGAGAGAGAAGTGCTCTAAAACTAACTGGTTAGCAAGTTAATACGAAGTTAACTATGTTTTTGGGACTACCACATAACTAATCTCATAACTTATTAACTAGTTAGTTTTAGAGCATTCTTGTGTATATATATATATATATGTATATGTATGCATGCATATAGTTTTGTGTGTGCATGTGCATATATAGGTAAGATTTCAGCACAAATTAAAGTTTCAACATCATGGAAAACATGTTTCTAAGAATAATGCTTCCCAAAAGTAAAACTTTTAACCCAAAGCTAAATGAGGATGAATGAAAAATTTCAGCTGTATCTTTTAGGCTAAGTTTTTCCCCAGAAAGGTTTCTGGTTGAAACTTATTTAAAGGGTTAATTATAGCAATGGTCCCCAAACTTTTCACTGATTCCCTCTGTAGTTCCCCCCAATTTGCTTTTTAGATTTTATAGTCCTAGTATTTTCCCTTTGTGTTTCACTTTGGTCCTTCGGCATGCACGAGACCAAATAATTAGGGACAAAAGGGTCAAGCCAACTCAATATAAAAAAATGCTGCAGTTTCAATCCCACACTCAATCCAACATAAGAGGGTACGAACAGAGGAAGGGCAAGTGAACTGCTCAGTATGGGAAACGCCGTCGGAACAATCATAGAGCTCGAATAGTTTGGGATCAAAGACTGTTGCCAAAATTTGTTCACCAAATTTTGTCCAAGTAGTCATCTCGCACAATTTTGTGTATTTGGGATTCCTGGTTTACATCCAATAAGCAGTATTTGACCTCCAGGATGTCTATAATGGTAACATTTTTGGAGCAATTGAGGTTGATTTGGGGATAGCCACAGCTTTCTGGCCTGCCATCTCCCCAGAAAGGAAAACCTACATTGGGGATGCTTCCGCAGTTGAAGCTGTTACTACAAGTTGTGTACCAATCAAAGCTTGCTGATGGAGGAATATTGTTGACGATGAAAACCAAGAAAGTGTAAGATAAAAGCCAGGAATTCATTTTCAGGGGAAGAGAAAGTGTTGGAGAAATGAATTAATATCATCATGATGAATTGATGAGTTTGGTAGCTTGATCTTTTTGCCCCTAACTATTTGGTCACATGTGTCACACGTGACTAAACTTGACAGAAAACTAAACAGACTTGACTGAAAGGACTAAAGTAAATCACGGAGAGGAATACAAGGACTATAAAATCTAAAAAACGAAATGGGGAAAAGTTTGGAGACCATTGTTATAATTTACCCCTTATTTAAAGAAGGAAGAAGGCTCTCTTTATATTAATACAATATACTTTCAGGAGACATGCAAACAGGATTTACTATGTCTCTTCAGCAAGGATTTGCATATACTTCAGCCATAATTTTTTTTTTTTTTATCAAGACAAATGGATTTCACCAAAAACAGATGGGGGAAAAAGACACAAGCCTATATGGTTGATTTATGTAAAAGGAGATACCAAATCTCTTCTATTTATGTACCAGCAGCAGCAACAAGGACAGCATATAAAGAAAGTCAGAATCCTTATTTCCGCACCTGAATTCAACTGGAAACTTGTCTAACAGTATTGGAGAGCAGTTGGGATAATTTGTCGGAACAAGCAGTCTTAGTGGCTGAATTGGTGACTGCACCATATTATAGACAAGTTAATACATAATATCAATATTTTTCAGACACTTAACAATTCATTGCATAATGTTTCAGATTTCACCATTTGTGCTGAAGCATACTGCGATTTTAAGTCTGGACTGAGAGCCACAGCACAAATAGAGCACTTGACAATAGTTCCTTCACCACCTTCAGCAGCAGCAGCAGCAACTGCACTTGGATCAACATCTTCATCACTGATATCAACAACTGTGTCTATAAGCCGCTGATTTATTGTTCTTATTTCTTCCAAAAGGGCATGATTAGCCTGCAACAGAAGACACATAATTATTTTCCAACAAAGAAGCAGGAATTAGCCACCCACCTGCCTCCCTCCAAACAATAACAAGTGTCCTGAAATGCCTTTTCATTTAACCAAAGTTTCTTTTCTTTTCTAAAACAAAAAATAATAATAATAATAAAAATGCAACATTTTCAACAGTGAACTCACTGTCAACTTCTACTGTCCATCTTTTATAATATGAAACCAAAACAAACATATTCCGAAGGAGCCAAAAGCCACATCTCAGAATCTATTAAAGGCACTTCAATGACACAAAGTGTATGCTTAGGTGCGTTGCATGAGAGAAACTGGTTTCAGTCCTGCTAAAATTTTCATTCATTTTCTTTATAGGAATTAAAATATTTATCTTGAAATTACTGTATAAGCTTTTAGGTGTGCCTCAATAACTGGTTTTACAACTATAACAACTGCCGTTCCTCTTGAAGTAAATACCAGAAGACAGGATTAATACCTCAATCCTAGGCCTCTTGATACAAGAGGTTGCAGTCGACTCCACATCAGATGTCTCTGAACTGGCCAACTGCTTGAAACTATCATCCATGCTGCCAGCTGATGACACGGCATTTAAGGGCATGGCACTTGTGTAACGCCTCATTTTCCTTGTTCCATTTGTTCCATCCTGAGTCATGAAATTTCTTGCTTGCAGACGACACTTTGTCATCGAAACCAAATCCTCACCAACTGCAGCTCTAGATCCGTTACCTGGCGCTGAACCTGCTATCCTATCATTCATGCTGACTACCGAGCCAATGTCACTGACAGAGGCACTCAATGACTTTGATGACATTGATTTTACCTGGAATACAATTAAAGAAAAAATTTATGTCAGGCGCAAGTGAGAAAAACTGAAAAGAGAGGGGAGCAGAGACTTCAGGAAAACAAGAACTCAAGATAGTATATATTCCTTTAAGCATAACATAAGAGACTAAGAGAGGGATGTGAAACGAATCAGCCTGACTAACCGCTTTAATTAAGCGTTCAATAGGCTGCTCTGTAACACTTGATTTTCCAGAAATAGTTGACAAAGAATTAGCATGGGTGCCATCTGGACAGCTATATTCAGCAAGCAAAGGAGATGCTGATATCCCTGGGGTGCCAATGGAAAGGGACTGGGCCTGTGCACCGACACTAGTTGTTTGTTGATGTCCAACATTACCAGCATTTGAGATTGAGGAAGGTTTCTCAGAATCCCCTGGCATAGGGGATGGAGCCATGGGAGTTGAAGGAGATGGGATGACAAAAGGTGAACTAGCAGGTTGCAAAGGGGTTCCAGTTTTTGGGAGAGCCGTTAGCAGATGCTGCTGGTCAACTTGTGGAGAAGAATGTTGCGCAATTTGAGGAGATGCAGCCTGAAGGAGTTGGGTTGAAGTAATAGGAAATGGAGATCCTGATTTTAACTGCTGATGAGGATAAGCACGCTGGCCTGCAGAGAGATGTTGCTGAAAAACCCCTGGCTTAACACCCACCCCCGGTCTCATCTTCAAGTCATTTACATCATCGATTTGTTGAAGCTGTGGCATTTGGTGTTGGTGCGTCTGCAACTGTGAAGGCAGCTGCTGCTTTGCTTGCTGCTGTAACTGCTGCTGCTGTTGCTGTTGCTGTTGCAGTATCTGCTGCTTCTGAATCAATTGCTGCTGCATCTGTCGCTGTTGAAATTGTTGCTTGAATTGTTGAGTCTGCAACATTTGCTGTTCCTGCTTTTGTTTCAGATGCTGGTGTTGAAGCATACCAGAATTTGACTGAAGGGGATTAATGTTTGCCTGCAGCATGTTAACCCCACTCTGTGATGAAAAGGCATTCATGTTCGACTGCTGGGGAGCACTGACAGGATTTTGTTGGAGAGAACCTACAGCAACCTGCTGCAGTGAGTTCAGTGAATTTCCTTGTCCTGAATCCATACTGGAATTAGACTGTAATGAATTCATCATGTTCTGCTGTGCTGTTGAAACCCCCGATAAAGACGCCGAATTTTGCTGCATGCTGGTCATATTTTTCTGTTGCATTGTTGTTGCCACAGAACCTTGTAAGTTCATTGATTGCAATTGAGGGTTCATTTGATTTTCCTGAGACGGTGCCTGAGTATTTTGAGATTGTGACTGCTGCATGGAGTGCATGTGAGATGGGGGGAGCTGCCCTTGCTGCAGGGAAGAAACAAGCTTCCTGGGTCTATTTGTATTTATCAAATTTATTATTTGCTTCTCATAGTAACTCAATTTATCCTTAAAACCAGGTGAAATGTTACTTTTGGAAATGTTTAATATTGTTATGAGGCGCTCCAGCATGGTCTTAAATATTTTTAGCTTCTCCAGCTGCTCTGATTTTGGTTGTTGTGGAAGAGATTCATGCTGGGAAACAGAAAGAACAGCAGACATGAGCAAGGGCAAGAACAGCAGTAAAAAAATTAACAAAACTTTGTAGCAAACAATGTTCGAAGCATTGATGATGTGGTAACAATCCCAAGTAGACAGACTACATGGCTGCACTAATTGAAAAGGAAACCCAGTCATCATGTTGGATCTATCACTGCCCATAAAATTGAAGGGAAATTGTTAAACCATCCCCTTAGTGAATTATATCACATGTCCTATTTCATATAATCGCGCATAACCACATGTATTTAGGCATCTGTTAAGCTTACATTTTGACATAGATTTATGGGTATTGATAGTACGCATACGGTATCTTGTTTAGTCTTTACCGTCTAATTTTATATTCAATGCTGCTTGACAGAAGAATACATACATTTTAAACTCTTTCAAAACTTAATGAGTAAAACTTGGGCAACGAATAACATGAGAAAAAAATTGAAGTCATAACATACCTGCTGAAGTTTAGTAGCAACTTTCTGGTACATTTCATTTAGCTCAGGGAAGTGCATCTCCTTCATGGATTTGATCTGGAAATCAAAGTCAATCAGACAGATTAGAAAGAAACTTCTTGCATCTACATGCTTGCGAAGAGTCTAATATTAATTGATGTCTTTGTTGTTTATTTGCTCATTATTTAACACATCCATGCAAGTTTGTGTGTTTAATGCTTTCAGTGGCTTATAGCTCTAGTGGTAGAGCATAATATTCCCACACCTACGGCAAAAGTTGAACTCTCTCCCTCCCCCTCGGCTCTTCCCTCGTCATCACTATTCATATTTCTCATTATTTAACATAATTTTCCTTATTCTTTTTTATAAAGTAACAGAAAAGAGCTCATACATGCAACCTTGCAACCATGCATCTAGAAAGCATGACTTCATGTATGATTTTATGTAATGTAGTTGAGCATTAATTAACTTTCTAACAAATAATTGCTAGCTAAATGAAGCAGTCCTCAAAAGGAGTCTTAACTAGTATATTTTTTCCTCATCATCACTATTCATAAAAATATGAAATATACTGATATTACAGTAAATGATTGATTAGTCCACTTTGAAGGCCCCCTTAATAAAATAACCCACCTAAAGTGTTTGATGTTAAAAAGGTCCACCTAATTTTTTAAGCAAGATAAGCCGGCCCACATTTAAAAGTGAGCAGTTTTTGTACAGTGCCGAGCGCGGGCGAGCGCTCAGCATCTCCCTTTCTTTTCTGTTGGACAGTTGAAACTGTTGAACAATAACTTACAAAATTAGATTCTAAATGATTGTACTTCTGTGCTTTATGTTTTTTAATTCATTTTTCCCATGTAAAGTCAAAACAAAGAACATAAGACGGGTACGTTTGTATATATCACAAGACATTTGTATAAATATCATATTTATACGATTTTAGGGTTTGAAACTGTTCAACAATTTTCATAAAAAAAAAAATGCCAAGTGCTCGGCTTTGGGCCCTGTTTTGGACTTAAAAAAATAAATAAATAAATCCCTTGATTTATTCATGACACTGTCATACAACACAGATAATATTTCTAAAGCAATGCCTTTTGTTTAACAATCGTAGACGATCCTTTAGTAGATTAATAAATAAGTTACAAATGACTTCAAAAAGCATGGCACTCTATTTTTAAAATTTCTTTCCTTTGAGAATAATTGAAAATTTCATTCTGCACTACTAAATAATTTTTTATTTCATGTATTTACAGTTTATTACCGATATCACCTGGTGTTCCAGCAGCTACTTCAGTCCTTATAGAACCTGAGTACAATCCCGACCCAGACAGCCAAAACCTACCTTCAATTTCCTTATTAATCATATAGAATATGTGGATACCATTTTCTTTTTCACCAAGAAAAACAGAAGATTTGATTTCTACCACTAAATAAGGTAAAAACCCTGCCTTCAGTTTCCATTTCAATCCTAAAAGAATAATTGGAAAGTTAATTTTTCAACTGCTATACAATGTATTTTACATATTCGTACTTCAAAACTACTCCTGTTGTTCTAGCAGCTAATGACATTCCTAATACAGTTTGTATATAATCTCGACCCAAACGGCCAAACCCCAAAACCCTGCCTTCAATTTCTTTCTAATCCTATATCATATGTGAAGACCATTTAATTGACAAGGAGCTAGGGCATCTTTACCTTTTGATAGACCTCCTCTTGCCAATCACCAACATTTGCATGTCCTGTCTGGGATGTGGAATCTAGAGATGCTACAAAAATATAAGTCAATACTTGCACATAAAAGCATACTAGATTTGGTTTTGAGGGTAAGCATTCAGAAAAGCATTACTTTCGCAACATTGATCAAGGAAAATGGAGAACTATCCTGCATGAAACAGTTTAAGCTGTATTTAAAAAAAAAAAAAAATCATTTGATACAACATGAATAGTCTGAGCACACACCAGAAGCTAAAAGAGCCAAAGCAGAACAGAATTTTGGATGGACAAGATTAAAAACAACACAGGCAACTACATTTGATAAGTGACCAACATACCCATGAAGCACCACATTGATCTAGCTACACCAAAAAAACTCTATAAATCAATTGACGCATACTGAAGAATTAAAAACTTGAATCTCTCACAAGTCACAACCAATCGGGATGAAAGACACTTCAAATAAGATTCCGCTCCTAATTTCATTCTCGAGTTAAGATTCCACAAATACTTACCAACTTAGAGTTTATTTTTTTTGTAAGATTTACCAAATTAGAAATAAGTCTCAAGAGCAAACGGAGTTCAAAATAAGTAAAGAGGCTTTCTTTATCACCAGTAGCCATGAAAAAACAAAGATGACAAAATTAAAGGAAAAGTAAAAAAGAAGCTTCAACTGTCAACCAATAAAGTCACAGATATAACGTCTCCAAATAACAGCTTTGATTCTAAACAAACACCAGAGTCGAAGAGAATCATGGTGATGTGGATCATTAAGTCAAAAAGGCAATTACAATTTGGATTGTTTGGTTGGAAAATAATATAAGTTATTTAATGATAAGGTGGAGGTGGATTTCATTTGGGATAGATGTAAATTTTTGGCTTATCTTTGGGTGTCTGTGGCATTTTAGGGATATTACTTTTAGCGTTATTCATCTTGATTGGGGGGAGTTATGAGCTAAATGTAATTTAAGTTTATGTATGATATGAATATAGGTCTAGTTTTGATGGACATCTTGTCCACCCTTCTTGTAGTTTTTCTCTCTTTCAATTTAATAAAACATATGTTTCCTATAAAAAAATAATAAAAAATACATTACCTATGTTTTGAGCATCTAGAATACAAAGAAAACAAATCTAACAGCGCTTGTGGCATGAGGGATGCACCTTTCAGGCATATTAAAAAAAATAATAATAAGAATAAAAACAAGAAAATATAGACATTCATCTATGAGGAGAATAAATTTTAATGCATGTCATACAGGAAGAGATAGCATGCCAGATTTAGATTATTTTTCCAAAATTTCCAGACCCATAATTCAGACAGAGATAAAAAATACAATAATCATACAAAAAATTGTACCGCCATAAAAATAATAATTATAACGAACCTCTTTACATTACATAACAAGACAAAATTCACATAAAGTTAACAATAGACCACAATGCAATATGATAAACAGGCCTGGTTGAAAAGACAGACAAAGGAAAAAATAAAAATTATTGAATTTTACAACTCTTCCAAAATGTCCATGTGTGATAAACTACATAACAAGGAAGCACATGCATGAATAAAAAAATAAAAAAAAATAAAAACAGCAAAAACAAGAGTAGGAAACTGCAAATGCAAACAACGTACTTGACGATGTCTCTGGAAGGGCTCTTTGTGATTGATATAACTGCTTTTGTTGATCCATCACATTTGATGGTTGAAGCACAGATCCTGATGCTTGTAGCCTTTGCTGCATATCTCGTTGTAGCGGATTTGACTGCTGTTCCAAACCCAACTGTTGTTGCAACTGTGTAGACTGTGATTGGATCTGTGACAACAGTTGCTGCTGAGATGCCTGAGGTTGTGACTGCTGTCCTTGATTTTTTAACAGGTTAGATGCACTCTGCTGCTGTTGTTGCTGCACTTGAACCTTGGATTGTTGCAGCAGGTGTACAGAGTGCTGATTAGTTTGCATGCTTGAGTTACCAGTTTGAGTTCCAAGCTGCTGCTGTTGCTGTAATCCAGTAACATTACTCTGAGGGCCCAACTGTTGTTGATGCACATTGGAGAGATTGTTTTGCTGAGCCATTAACTGTTGCTGTTGCTGCTGCTGGTTTGCAAGATTATTCTGCTGGCTTAGCAACCTCTGTTGCTGCTGCTGCTGCTGCTGCATGTCTCCAACATTGTTTTGTTGTCCAATAAGCTGATTCTCCAGCAAGTTTGTAGCATTTGCCTGTTGCACCATATGCTGCTGCTGCTGCTGTGGGGGCAATATTGGCTGTTGTTGCATTGGTGTTTGCTGTTGATGAACAGAAGCCTGTTGAGGCTGCTGTTGCTGCATGAGAACTGATTGTGGACGCTGCTGAAGCATGGATTGTGTTGACTGTTGATTCTGCTGATGACTAGAGAGAGATGATTGCATAACAGATTGTTGAGAAGATTGCAACTGAGTTGGTTGCAATAGGTTCTGCTGCTGTTTTTGTTGCTGTTGCTGCTGTTGGATGTGAGTTTGCACATGTTGTGGGATATTTCCCTGAGGAAACTTTGGCTTCAAAATCTGATGTTGTAACTGTTGCTGGTAAATGTATTGCTGGGGATTCTGGGATTGCTGTTGTTGCTGTTGGGGAACAGCCTGTTGCCTTCCTTGCATTTGCCTTTGAGAATTAGCAAACATATTGGAGGGTACCCCCTGGCCCATAGAGTTCCCCAACGAATTCTGTGAAGCTCCAGACATATTCTGCATGTTTGGATTTTGTCCAACAACACTTGAGATAGGAGTCTGGGTTAAACCAGAGGCAGGAGGCAGTGCAGATGACAAGCCAGCAGAACTTTGAACTCCAGCAGGCAGAATGTTATTCTGATTGTTCTGTGATAAGAGTTGTTGGCGTGCTTGAGACTGATTAGCTGACAACGGCATAGGAAGTGATTGCCCTTGATTGTGGACTTGGGGTTGCATACCAAGCCCTACTCAGGCAAAGATAAGAACAAAAAATTAAAAAAAAAAAAAACAAATGAGAAAAAGTACGTGCACAAGCATCAATCCGTAAGCAGAGATTTAAGTACCAACCCTACTTGAGCAAAGATTTAAGCACCAAGTCCTGACCAGAGATTTAAGCACCAATCCCTGAACAGAGATTTTAGCACCAAAATGAAGAATGGAGTAATGTTGTTGCTGACATAAACTGAAACAAGTTCATAGTCATCATTGTCCTTACCTTGTCCTAATCATATGGAATCGACTACATGAATTCTCATATTCCATTTTTGTATTATATTACAATATCTCCTATTAAATCTATTTTTTTAAGATCTTCTAGCTCCTCCCATGTTAGTCTGGTATTTTACATTCTTCAACTAATCTTCCTTTAGCTATAATTGCACCTAGTGGTTTCTTGTATATGCCCATTCCTCCTAAGCCTAGTTCTCCTTATCATATCACTAATAGTGTTACTTCCACTGTTTCTCTAAGACATTGGTCTTTAGTTTTGTCTTTACTAGCCACTCCTATCATCCATCTTAACATTCTCATTTCCATACAGAAACGTAGTACAGTAGTTTCACTTTAATGCCCAACATTCTACCCCATAAAGAATAACTGACCTAAAGACAGTTTTGTGGGACTTCCCTTTTTAACCTATTTGATATTCTTTTATCACATAGGACACCACTACCTTGTCTCCATTTTATCCATCATGTTTCAATTATACTTATTACATCATCATTTTGCTTTGCTGATCTTAAATTTTGAAATGATTTACTTGAGTGACACTTTGTTCCTAATTTGTTTTTGAACTATTAACATTTTCTATCTATTGAATTTGTACTCCATATATTCTGTTTTATTTCTACTCATTCTTGAAACCCTTTTATTCTAACGTGTTTCTCCATGTTTCCAGTTTTGCAGGGTCTAAATGTCCATCAAAACTGTTATCGGTCAACAACATACACCATAAAATGTCATCTTGTATATCTTTCTTATTAAAACTACAGTAAGATGAGGTTATTTAAACATATCCAAATGATGAACAAGTGCAAAGAAAATAACAAAATAAATGCCATTTATATTCCTTGTATTCTTCATTGCTCGGTCATTGGATTAAAAAAGAATTTAAAAAGAAGACAAAAAAATTAGCAAATGAATTAGAAGTGGCATTTTCACCATTCCCGCCAATATAGATATCATCAATGAATCTTTTCAGACAAGAGATGTCTGAAGGACACGATAGACCTTTTCAGGCAATTATCTATCAAAAAGAAAGCTATAAATTACAAATAAAACCATCTGTCCATGCAGTTAGGGGTAGTTGAAAGTGTAAATGAAATTTGTAAAGTTGCACAGATAGGAGCATAGTTTCAACAATATTTTTACCTGGATCAGGGGGTCTATTGCTATTGCCAGCAGAGTTGGTTTGTAAAGAATTGGCCATTGTGCTCTGAGATTTGGTCTCCATTGTGAGCATCTTCAAAGATATTTTTCGTAGATAATCCGACTGAAAAAAAGAGATCAGCACAAAACTCAGATTACACTGCTATCCACAATACAAAGAGAGTCGACAAACAAACAATATTTCTGTGATATATGTACATACGTAATATGTTACCTGGCTAGTGGCAGCAGCATAAATCTTTTCCTCAAACCTTATAGCAATTTTCCTGAGTTCATGTAATCCCTCTTGACCAGAGAAGGGAAGATGCCGCTTTAGTGTTTCCATTCTTCGCATGCAATATATTTTATAAGTTATTGCCCATGGAGGTGAAGTTCATAAATAAAAAATAAAAATAAAAAAGTGAATTCAGAATGATTAAATCAATCCACTACCAAAAGAGAAAATATCAGGATTAAATTAAACTCAGACCAAAAATGCAAAGAATAACCAATCAGTAGATTTACAGGGGGCAAATGACAAAAAGGAATGCGGCAATAGCATTTTCTGTTTTAGCTTCAATATCTCAAATTAGTATAATTGAACCAGACCTCAGCAATCACTAGTCCATAATCCAAATCAGAAGAGAAGGCAAATTGTGACTGTACTAATTCAAATTGACAATAAAGGAGGTATATATCAGTCAAGCTGGCTAACTTCAATACATCGGCACTCGGCAGACGCTTCTATATGGGTGCATATGCACGTGTGTTTCATGCAAGGAAGCAAATATGCATCTGAAAAGAGACATATGCATCATCTACTTTAATGGCAAAACCAGCCTGTATCATCCACCATATCTCTCAAACTGTATTCTTTTAGTAGCACCTTCATAATTGCACTCGTTACTAATTAATGCCTCTACATTCAATGTTGAGATCTCGTATTTACCAGATACCTTTCCAGCATATCTTCCTTTCTATATTTCATTTTTGTAATGATGCCCTTGGTGTTATCCTTTATAACTACAAGAAGCTACTAGAAGGGCACCATCTTTTTTATAATTCATGAGCTCCTCCGTATGGCCCCTATTATGGCATGATGAAGAAGCGCTTCATAGTACGTTAAAGACTTGAAAGGAAAATAAAATTTAGTTTAAGTGTCTGACCACACCCAAAAAAAAAAAAAAAATGTTAAGCCCAATGTTTTGCATTTCCAATGCACATATAGGGTTCCAACAGCCACATACGAGTATACATTTGTGAAGAAAACAAATAGTGTCTTCCAAATAGATAATGAGTACTCTATCATGGAATCTTTGTTCATTTACGATGTCCATGCTTTCTAGCTTTTCTTACTTCGGCCTGTTAACTAAATTATATTACGACACTGGTACATAATAGTTGTGTTTTGGGTTATTTAGATGAGAGGAATAAAAGAATTTTTTTAAAACATAACGGGGTTGGAGTGGAGGAGTCTTGGAATAAAATTCGATTTTGAGCATCATTATGGGAACCAGTTTCACCTAGAGGTGTCTTTCAGTCAGTTCAAACAGGTTAGGTAATTTTTGGTTTCAGTATTTTTCAATTTGTGTTATTTTTGGTGGCTTTGACTATTCGGTATATTTCGATAATTTTATTTTCAATACTTACAGTTCACATAAATATGATGCAAAACCTATAGTGGTTGATGAATATCTATTCTAGAAGTTTAAAAAGCACTATTCTATAACTCTTACACATTACAAAAATTAATTTTATGACACTACTACTTAAATATATTACAAAACAAGCACTTTTAATTCGAACATATATGTAAAATTTGAAATACCAAACTGTTAAATGTAATATTTGTACTAGTACTATATAGTAATATATTTTAGTGCTAATAATACAAATATACAAGCATTAAATGTTGATATCTTTTCTTACAAATATAATATATGAATATATATGTATTTGAGTATATATACTAGTACTAGTAGTATATTGGTAGCTTCATATTAATGAATACTAATGTGATAGTAATATATGCCTGTAATTTTAATATATATGCATGCGTATGTTTGAATATATATACGTATATATAAGAGGGACTAATATACTTATTTCGGTAAACACTTCAGTTTATTTCGATAATCGTCAACTTGGTAATATTCATGGGGAAGGCTGTACAATTTGGTTTATTATGGTACTAAACAAAACAAAACCTACTTTTTCGGTATTTGTTATTTTGGGTTTTTGGATTGTAAGACTCTTACCGAAACCAAAAAGTAGTTGGTTAGAAATCAATCAATTCAGCAATAATCGTACCAAACAACACCCCTACTTTTTCACCACTTTCAAGAGATGTCATTCTCTGTTATTTTGTCAGATTGAGTTTTAGTTGTTCGATAGTAGTGGTTTGGGGTCCTGTTTTGTATTGTGCTGATTTATTAGAGTTGTTTGGGAGGGGTTTTCTTTGTGTTTTTTAGGGTATGTTTTGTTGAGGATCTATGGTTTGGTCTGTGGCTGTACCTGGGTAGTGGTGGACATCTTGTCCACTGTGGTTTGCAAAATTTTCTTTGAGAATTTAATAAAAAATCTGTTTATTATAGAAAAAGTGTAAAATCTAAAATGTATCTATTGAAAGAACTTCTTTAAAAAAACCTTACATCTTGTTGACGATTCTTTGCCGTGAATCTGGCTGCAATTGATTCCTCCAATCACCTGTGTCCACTGAGGGTTCTCCACTTTGAGGAGGCCTCCAATTATTGTTATCCATCAAATCTCACCCAACCAATCAAACTGTCAAACAAAAAAAAAAAACAACAAAATTGAATAGCAAGTTCAATGACAAACCTAGGAAGAAGGCCAAAAAATTATACACAATTTGCTAAAATGATTTGATGATAGTGGTTCTCAATATGAAGGCACACGAAAAACCCGACATTTCATCAAATTTTTATTCTCTGAGGAAATTTCACAAAGTGCACGCATTCACATGAGAGAGAGAGAGAGAGGTGTTAAATGAGTTAAAATTGGTCACTTGTTAGGGCATTTAATTTCATTATTTCATTGCCCAAAAATTTATCTAAGCTCAACATAAAGCCCAACCACAGTCCAAATAGTCAATAAAAATGCGGCTATACTGGACTATGCTGCAACCCTCCAAAATTTGCGACCTAGTTTCAAGCAAATTCATGTTATTTGTTAACTTAAACCAAGCATGGGAAGGAAGGAAAAAAACGGAAACGGAAAAGGCATGACTCAATTTCTTTTATCAGCATTAACTTGAAGATATTATGGGTGTTGTCGCCTAAATAAGAATTGTTTAAAAAACACACGAAATCCACTCATGTGGATGCCTAGAACCCGAAATTACCACCAGAAGCACAAAGACACGGTAATCCAAGAAGATTTAACAACCATAGTTCAATAAATATCTATCCTTTACCATCAAAACTTATTGGCAATTGGATGCAGTTGGATGCCTCCTGGACAACATAACCACCTCAAAGCCACTCAATCTGTATTGGGTATCTAGCAAATCCTAAGAAACCCCTAAACCAGCCCACCATTTTCAGTAAACTCGACCCAGTAGATGACCCAATTTTGGAGGGGTCTCAGTAGCAAATAACCCAAATTGAATAAGTAATTTTTACCAATTTAAGCATTTGTTTTCAGAACATTATAGATTTTAAGCCCGCTTTTGTAAGATCATCTCAAATATAAGAGCTTTCCCCTCAATCTACTTAAGCAATCCCTATGCTAAGAACAAAGCTTAGAATTCAAATACACCCAAAAGCCCAATTATTCAGGAAAAAAAAAAAAGGAAGACAAAGTAAGGGAAAGGGCTATGATTTACAAAAGAAAACACCTTGTTATAGAGGAGATTCTCTGAGTGCTTGATTTAGAGCGGATGAATGCAGCAATATGGACTTGTTTGGAGTCCACCGACCGATATAGAAATGAAAATCTTCTTTCAAGTTGGTTTTTCCATAACTGGGAAAGAGGGCAATCGGGAACGAAATGGTTTATCAAACAACGCGGGAGAAGAGACTAATGAATGAAAGGGAAGGGCTAGGGTAGTAAAAAGTTTTACAAACCGGAAAAAGAAAATTAATTTTTTTAGGTAATTTGAGAGAGAGAGAGAGAGAGAGAGAGAGAAAAGGAGGGACTGAGGGAGAAGGTCGCCGGCCGGTCAGGGTGGTAGGGCTAACCTGTGAGGGAGGAGGGGAGGGGACGGTGCAGTTGAGTGGGGGTTTATTGGGTTGTTGATTTTTTTTCATTTTATAATTGATTGTATAAGTGGAATATTTAGAACATCTCCAATCCTTTCCCAATATATTTCTTAAATTTGTTGATAAATTTAAGTAAAAAGTTAAAGTTAGGAAAAACTACTCCAATGGTAATGTTAAATGTTTCCGGTTTCCCCAAATCTTTTTTAAAATGTCCCATCTTATCCAAAAATATCATTTATTTATTTAATCCCTCTAAAACCTACTTCCTTCCATATTTTTCCTTGAAAAATCTCATTAACTTGAGTTGGGGTTCTCAGTCCATCCAACTTGATTTAAGGAAAGTTTTAGGAAATCTCAAATTTGGGAAAAGTTTTAAGGGAGGGTTGAAGGTGAATTTTGAGTCATTTTTCTTCAAATTTAAATTTAGAGAAAGATTTGAAGAATGATTGGAGTTGCTCTTAGGAGAAACATTTTGAGAGATAGAAAAAGTGAAGTGAGGTACATTTAGAAGCCCAAAAGGGAAACCATATCCAATTCAGCGAACAATAACGTCTAATTTCTTCCAATCTCATAATCTCAACTAAGCTCAAATATGTTTTTAGCCTATTTTAACTTTACCCTTTTAAATTACCACGTGCGATTCACCTTTTTCGTTAAATCACAAGCATTAATGTACACAGTACACTTATTGATTCAATTATCTATGCACCATTTCACGTACTTGCATAAATGAACTTTACATTTCACATTTTCAAACTCTCAAACTCTCGACATTTACATATAAAAACTCAACACTTATTTGCAAAAATCACAATTCCATTTCAAACAATCTCTCAAGTCATTATCTCTCACCCTCTTTCTTACAAAAATTAAGTTTCTCCTTATAGTGGGTTAATAGAACCCTAGCTAAGGCTAAGGGGAATGTTTATGAAGTAAGTATATATAGATGAGTGTTCCTAAAGATTATATTGGATTAACTTATTTGTGTTCCATATCATGCAATAGTTCTACAAGCACTTGATTTGATTGCTTAGAATTCTCTCAATAGATGAGCAAACATAACCTATAGACCTTGGAATGAGTTTCCTAAAGGGACTACGATGCTTAAGTTAATATTCTATAAATGATGGTGTATTTCCGTATTTGAGTAGTATTTTTCTTGTGTTATTAACTTTATAGTTATCTCTTCTTTGTAATTATAACATTGGTTGAGAAACTTATCTTGTAAGGTGGTAATCGCCTCGTCAATGTACTACCCTTTTAGAGGACCACTAACCCTCTTAATGGTAACTTAGTAACCCTCAAAGTGGTTATAAATGAGTTGGTTATTAAAAGATTCTTAATTATCTCCTTATATTAACCGTTTTCATATGTTATTGAGTAATATTACAAATTTACCCTATAGGTCTAAGCCCATCGAGGTTGTTTATTTCGCACTATGGCTATGGTGGAGCAAGATGTTTTGGGCTTATGGCCTATCAATCGAGCATGCGCCTTACCACTTGGTCATTCACTTGTTATCCACATGGTAGACTTTTATGGTAAACTCTTATGTACGTTGAGTAGCGTTTTTTGGGCATATCATATGCTCTTTTTTACTATGAAGTCAATTATGAATTTATGGGTAAATTTATACTTATTTTCCTCCTTATTTTAGCTAAGGATGACAATGGGGCAGGGGGATCAAGTTTCCCAATACCGTTTTCGCCCCGCCAGGTAAATGGGATCCCTGTCGAGTGATTGAATACTCGAATTGAATCAGAGTTCATGGTAGCATTGGTTGTTGGAACATTGGCCATTATATATTAATAAACACTTAAAATGATGACCATCTAATCAAACAAGAAAATAATTTTTGATTTAGCTAATTTTTTTTTACAAGGATGATCCTTAAAATGTAGACGTTACGAGTATCAAAATACAATATAGAGTGAGTCGCAAAATAGATTTCTTATTTATCCTTAAAGAGGAATCCCTTAATGAAGTCATACATTCTTTACTTTTAAAAAATTAAATAATTAAACATCGTTATGTTTTTTGGTACTTTACCTAAAAGGCCAAAATGAGAAAGAAACTTAATGTACAGTTTACCTTGCCCAATACTTAACTTCAAGGACAAAATTTTTCAAATGTCTGCAAGCTAAACATGTGCATCTGTATTCTAAAAACTGCATATAAAAAGTTCAAAAAATCCTAAAAATTGCAGATGCATCTTCAAAATTAACTTCAAATGCAGATACATCTCAAAATTAACTTCAAATGCAGATACATATGCATCTCTAAAAAAGTTGCACATGCAAGGTGCTTCTACATACTACATCTGCCGAGCCCTTGCCAAGAATGCCGAACTACCGAGCGCTGACAACTTTTTTTATATTGTCAACCGCGCGCACACAAAATAGAATGTCCTTTGGTGTATTGTATATGGATTTTAAAAGACTTTTGTGGAGTTTAAAAGTCATGTGGTATTTAATTAAAATTTTTAAAGACTTTAAAAAAGTTCATAAAAGTCTATATATATTCAATTAAGAATTTTAAGGAGTTTATAAAAGTCATGTGGTATTCAATTAAGATTTTTAATGACTTTTAAAAAGTTTGTAAAAATCTAGGTGTATTTAAAAAGTCATTGACTTTTATGGAATTCATTTAATGATGAATTTTAATAGATTTTGAAAGACTTTTATATATATTTTAAAATCATTATAAATCCGACCTATTCTCTACAGATTTCTAAGGAATTCTATAGACTTTATAAAACTCTGTAAAAATTTATAAATTCTACAAAAGTCTATTACTTAAAAAAACTCTACAAAAGTGTATATAAATCTATAATCATTACGCTTCCTAATTTTATTTTCAGGTAAATTTCCACTTAATATTCCTCCGATTTATTTTTGTCTTTGGAGTAATTTATTAGTCTAAAAATAGAAAATCATAGCACCAAAAATAAAAATGAATCATCTAAAATAATACAAAAGTAAACAATAACAAAAAAATGAATAAAAGAAACTGAAAACAGCTCGTCCTCCGTGAGCAGCCCCATATCTGAATTCTGCCGGCTCACAGACAGACCCACTCACAGCCTCACTCTCCCCTTCCCTTCTTAGCAACTTCTCTCTCCCTCTCTCTTCCTCTCACGTCGTCTTCTTCATTTTTCTCATTCTTTTTCTTCCTTCTCTCTCCGACGACCAACGAGCTGCACCTTCCTCCGACGCCGGAGTCTCCCATTTCTGCTTATCAAGGTTTGTTTTCATTTTGGGTTCTTTTTTTTTTCCCTGTTTTGGATTTGGGTTTTTGTTGAAATTGGATTTGGGGTTATACATTTTGGGTCATACGTTATTAAACTATGCAAAGGTTGAAGCTATAAGCCTATAAATTGTTTTTTTAATTTTTAAACTAGGATTTGTGGTTCTGCATTTGGGATTGTTAAAAGGTTTGTTTTTTGGGCGTTTTTTGGCTCTGCATTTGGGCTTTGCATCGCACACAGAGTATAAATTAGTGAAGCTCCATCTTTCAGTGTCTTAATGAAATTGATGATCATCTATGTGGCGTGGGTACTAACAAATAAATATTACTGATCATCATGTAAACCCAATGCGAATGGAGTTTTGTATATTAGTGGCATGCGTAGATATTATCTCAACTGTTATATATAGGTTAATCCTATAAACTCAGATTTGTTATTATATATGCATTATTTCTCTGATTTATTTTTCAAGCTAGGATTTGTGGTTTTGCATTTGGGGTTGTTAAAAGGTTTGGTTTTTGGCAAGTTTTTCGGTTTTTCTTTTTGGGATTAATCATCTTGAGGTCATTTAAAAGTTTTTTTCTTTTCTTCAGGGTCCCTGTGTTGCTGGTTTATTTTGCTGTTCAATTTTTGCTAAGGTAAGAATTGATAAGATTCTTATGGTCCTGCAGAATAAATCCGGTTCTTAATTTTCTTCCTTTCCTTGCTTTTGGTTTAAGTTGGTTCAAAGAAGTTGGATCCTCAGTTGGTTTATATTGGTTTGTATTGCTTTTGGTTTGTAGAGATCATGAACTGCTTAGACCCTAAGTTGGCTTTTGTGACAGTCAAAGTAAAACTTGTTTCTACTCTTCTCTCTATAGCGAGTATATTGCTTCTTAGATACCCATTAGAAGGCTCGTTGAAGATTCTATCCTTTGTGATTCTGCTATAGTTTGAGCATTATGCTTTGTTGGCCTCATGTTTGTACTCCTCTATGTAGAGTGAGTCGATATAGTAGTCTTGTAATGCATATACTTTCCATATCATTTCATAAGGGGGTTCACTACAAGCTATTAGCGCTGTCTTAGATTGAACGACATCTTTCTAAAGCAACAAGCGAGAAACTTTACTTTGCAAATGGTTCCTAATCTCATAAAAATGGTGACGATCTGTTTAGCCTTTTTCTGCCTATCAATTGCATAAAATAAGCCCTTCTTGATTGACGGCGACTCCAAATGCAATCCAGGTTCGGCTGGTGGAGAGGCGCCTGGGGGGGGGGGGGGGAAGAGTTGAGTGGATCACTCGCCAGCTAGGTCAGATTGGAGCAACTTTTTTAGACAAGTGAACCAGATCATCTTGATCCCTCTCGAATTCTCATTTCTTTGACCGATAGGAACCTCTTTATCAATGTTCAGTGAGATGACTTTCCTACTGACTGAATCGGAGACGTACGTAAGGAGAGCACCTTTTGCATTGGTCATTAGGATAATCGTTCTTATTAGGTCAGGGGCATATACTTTCCATATCATTATGATAGCCAACTGGAACATACAAAAAATATGAAATAAAGAATTCAATTCTCTATGCACACCTATCTTCTAGTCTTGTTTGTGTCTTTTTGGGCTCTCTGCTGGAATGGCGATTGGTATGGTGGATGATGCTGGTGTTAGATATAAGTTCTACCCTTTAAGCATATGGACATATACATAAAAGTTTCTTGTTGTCTGCTGGTTTTTTCTGATTGTGTTATATTGATAATGTGCATCTATAAATAGCGGGTAAAAGAAAGTTGTCTGTGTTGATGAATTTCTTGGGTGTAATTCCTAATGATCTTGGATGGGAGCTTGTACATATAAAGTAGATATAAGCATATAGCACAAACATGCACCTAATTAAAATGAAGGGAAAGAGAATTAATATGGATATAAGAACATGCCACGAGAAGCAAAGAGTGGTCTACTACATTTTCAAACACCATCAATTCTACACTAGCATCATAAAGCATTGGCAAAAGCAACCATTCGTTACCTGCTTTTCCATATCTGTCCAAATGAGTGTTGTCCTTAACTATGACTGTATAAAGTCTCTTTCAAGCCATATAGGCATATATCATACTAGCACTTTCTTTCACAAACCACACCCTTTTCTTTCTCTTTTGAAGTGGATTATACAGATGCTTTGATTGTACTGAGATATGCCATTAAGAATTTCATACATGTGTACAAGGATACAATGTTCAGAAAGTTGTTCAAGACACATATAGAAAGTAATCTTAATTGGTAATAAAGCATAAGAATTTATGACTAGTAATTCAACACACAAGATTTTATATATGACCATGAACCTAGTGATTCTGTAGTGAAGGATCCTGTGCGTGGAAATTAATATCCTGTGTAAAGCGCACATAACAATGCTAATAGAAGAAGAAAAGACAGAAAAGCACGATGTGAATCTCCCAAAAGCCTTGTCATCCAACAACAAAGATGCCTCCGATGGCTTTGAAACTGCGAGCGACGGTGAACTCGGAGGCAATGGTAGCGAAAACGAAGATGAAATCCAACAACACTGCCAAGTCCAAGAGGAACAACAAAATCTCCCTGACAACGATGACATTGCATTGAAACAGGTATTTGTCTTTGAAATGCTATCATTTTGCTGATTTTTAATAGAAATGTGTTATACACCGACATTTGTAGTAGATTTTATGGATAACCCAATGGTTTTATACGAATAAATTGCTTTTTGTCACTTGAAGAGGTCAGCTCTTAAGTCAAATTTTGTTCAATTTTAAGGAAATTGTTGTATTGAGTAGAAGCTTCATATTGGACGAGTTCGGAAATTAGAAATATTACTGTTAATTGTAGTGAATTAACACCCCCTGTGATCTTGTCCTTGATGTATTCTAGAGTTAAAACAGATATAGCAAACAACACACAATATGACAGCAAAAGTAAACACAAAGAACACCAAGATTTGTTATCGAGGTTCGGCGAACTTTGCCTACGTCCCCGTGTGATCCTTAGAGAATCACAGCTATAGAATAAGAGTACAAGAACTTATTGAAACCCTAGACTACCCAACTCGCAACCGCTCTCTTCTCTCTTGTACAAATAGCTCTCTTGTGTTTTTCCCTCTTGAAAAACCCTTCCCTTGAAGTCACTCACCATTGAGTCTCTAACCCGAGTCTCCCTTCGAGTTTCTTCCCTAGAAGTCTCTAGCTATATTTATATTTTCTATGAGACTTGCAGCGGCCTATTTATAGAGCATATACTTACCAATTACAATATGGATTCCTAATCTTAATAGAATTAGGTAATCTACCTATTAGCTAATTCTATTCTCTTGTACACAAGGAAAACCCTTTAGAACTCCTTCCCACACTAGGAAAGTCTTGCGCAAGTCCTATTTGTCTTCCAAAATCGTACCCCACTAGGAAAACACCAAACTACCCCACTGCCCAGTCTCCCTATTGCTCTCGGCCAGACATGTAGCTTCCTCCAGAAATTTCCGACGAGACAAAAAACACAACAATCTCCACCTTGGCGAGTCGGAACCAAAGCCATGAATAGTATAACTTCGAGATATTCTCTAGTCTTGAAGTAACCTCGAACAAACCTCCAAGAACCCCATCACATTGGCAAAAAAAAAAAAAACCTATTGCCTCAATGCACCTTAAGTGAGAAGGTGCTCCACCTTAATCAACTAACTTTGAAGATTGAGCAAGCTCAACCCGAGCTTGTACCTTCGAATCTTAATTGTAGCCTCAAAATTCTCTTCGCCTTTTGTTCCATAAACCCATTCATAGCCAACGTTCTCCTTGGATTTAGGAACTAACTTCCAACCGAAGTTCCTTTGTAGAGACAACCTAGCACACCTCCGACGTTCCCATTCCTTGCTCTCACAAGCACTCTTGAATGTAGTCGGATTTCCCTTACTAACACCATAGTAACCTCTGTCCTTTTCCCACCAAAACTTGTGAGTTAGCTTGATGGTACTTTTGGGCTTGGACAGCCTTGTGCTCTTTTGCTCCACCTATTCTTGAACCTTTGTTGATTGTTGTTGCTGTCCAAACTCTTCAACCCTTGTGTCATGCTCCACTAGCTTAGAGTTGACCTTCTCTTGAACTGAATTTACCTTCATAACCACCTTGGTTGCCTTCATGGTTGCATCTTCCTTAACAACAACAAACCTTCCTCATCTTCCTTGACTTCCCTTGCTGCATCTTTGAAGTCAATTTTTGATGAATAACTAACCAAGCAACAATCATGGTTTGTTGCTTCTTCTTCCTTAGCCGTAGCACTTATTTGATGAGACTCTTCCTTTGTGAGATGATACCTTTGCTCTCCCTTGTTACAATGCTCCATGAGCTCAACATCCAAGCTCTCTTTGGTAGACGTAGCTGCTCCACCCATCACTGTAACCCCGGAAAGCTTGTAGAGATTATTAGATTGCACAACTCCTTTCAGGATCACACTTGATCCTTTTGAGACTTGGAGCTTCCCTGCTCTAGACTTGAATGCATACCCATTCTTCCCTAGAGTTCCAAGAGAGATAAGATTTCTCTTCAATGTAGGAATATATCGCACATTCCCAAGCAACCTAACAATTCCATCTTGCATCTTCACCTTGACTGTGCCAACGCCATGAACCTTGCACACAGAGTTATCTCCCAACAAAACTTTGCCCTCACTAGATTCCTCATATGTATGAAACCACTCCTTGTTTGCACACATATGAAAACTACATCCGGAGTCCAAATACCAAGCATGTGGAGTAGAATTACCCGAAGATACCACCAAAAGCTCCCCATTGTCGACCACGACGTTACTTGAGTTTTCAGCCCTTTTCTTCTTCTTCTCCGGCCATATTTGGCAATCCCTTTTCCAGTGGTCTAGTGAACCACACTCGAAGCAACCACCTTCTTCATCGGAATCATTGGACTTCCCCTTTTTGCTAGATCTGCCCCTCCTTTCCTTCCCTTTCCTCGACTCTTCTCCTTGCCCTTAGCATAAAGGCCTTGTGATGACTGAGTGCCTTCGGTCAAATCATCTAACTTTGCATATGACTGAAGCGCTTGCACCACGTCATCAAGCTTTAGAGTCTCCTTTCCAAACATCAAAGTTGTTCATAAGTGCTTGAAAGAAGATGACAGGGATCTCAGCAAGATGATTGCCTTATCATCATCCTTGTAAACTTCTTCGACCTTGTCGAGATTAGCTATGCAATTCTGAAATTTGCATACATGATCCGCTACATCTCCACCTTCTTCTAGTCAAAGTCCGAAGAGTTCATCCTTCAAGAAGAGTTTATTGGACACCGTCTTGCCCATATAAACACTATCTAACTTGTCCCATGCTTCTTTTGCTGTCATCGCCTCTGTGATGTGAGACCTCACGGATCTTGTGAGGTGGATCTCTATTGAACTCTTGGCCTTCTTGAGAACCTTGTCCATGTTCCTTCTGACGTGGTTGTTGGCTTCTCACCAAGAAGTGCATCATCTAGATCTTGCTGCACCAGCATGTTCTTCATCATCTGTTGCCAATCTGTAAAATCATCCTTGCCATCATATGGCTTCAAAGCAGGCCTTAAATCCCCTAAGTCCATGCTTCGACCTCCTCTAGACATTGCAGAAACCTTCTAGCCAACTTGGCTCTGATACCAATTGTAGTGAATTAACACCCCCTGTGATCTTGTCCTTGATGAATTTTTTCAGAATTTTCTGAATATACTTGACTTGTGACAGTCAAATCTGATTTGCAGCTCTATCCCTTTTAATTTCCATGTCAAGGATCTTTTGTGCAGCTCCTAGATCCTTCATGTCGAATTCCTTACTCAACATAACCTTCAAGTCTTCAATCCTTGACTTGTCTTGACAAGCTATTAACATGTCGTCCACATATAGCAATAGCAATATGATAACCCCATCTTTGGATACATGATAGTACACACAACAATCATATAAGCACCTTCTAAAATTAATTTTCAGCATATAAGAATCAAACCTCTTGTACCACTGCCTTGGAGATTGCTTCAAACCATACAAAGACTTCCTAAGCCTGCAAACTAGATCTTCTTTTCCAGTCTCGACAAAGCCTTCTGGTTGAGCCATGTAAATTGCCTCCTCTAGATTCCCATGGAGAAAAGCCGTCTTCACATCCATTTGCTCAATTTCCATGTCATGCTGAACTGCCATTGCTAACCCCCTGGAAGTTCCAGCGAGCCAAAATCACAACATTAATTGCTTATAATAAAACACAATTAGGTCTTTTGGTCTTAGTTATATGCAGCATTTCATATCTGATTGATAATCTAGTTTTATTAGCTAGAATTCCTATGTTAACGTTGAAATGAATTTTTTTGATTTGTTCTATTTGCATTCGAATCAGAAAGCGTTCGAACAAGCAAATGATGCAAAATTGGAAGGCAATAGAATGTTCGGAAATGGGCAATATGAAGAGGCATTATCACAATATGAACTTGCTTTACAACTTGCACCTGACATGCCTTCATCTGTGGAATTACGTTCAATATGTCACTCAAACCGTGCAATATGCTTCTTGAAATTGGTATGTAATGTGATTGGAATATGTGGAAATATGTTTGGTGCAACTTTTCATTTTCTTAATTTTTATATTTTGACTTTCACATTCTATGTTGATATAAAAGTTAAAGTATTGTAGTTGAAAATATTGACATGATATACTGGTGTAGTGCATACTCATTTTGTTGACAATTTTAAGGTTTTTCCCCCCTGGTTTAATGGTTGAATATGTTTTGTATCTTATGACCTTACTACAGAACAGAAAATTCTTGAAGGTTTCATTTGATGTTAGACAGAGTTAAGTGATGTATTCTTCATGTGCATTACTTTTAGGATCAGTTTTTAAAGCTTAAAATTCTTCTTGTCCCTGATGCCCTTTGATTTCCACATACAAAGTCATGTAGGACAATTTAAGGTGGGTGTTTCCAATGATTATGGTGGACTTTAGATGATAGAAATTTTAGTATCCATAAAAAGGTTTCGGTAAAAGAAAGTTTTAGGGTTGTTGCAATTTTATAGAAATATGAGAAATAGAGAAAGGAGAAGAGAGAAGAAAGCAAAGGAGGAGATAACAGGGCACAAGGCACTAAGCCTTCAAAAACTTATGGTATTTATTTGTTCAAAATCTGATTTGCTCGACAGGAAATAGCATTTTTAATATAGAACTCTAAGTTTGTTTTGTTTGGTCAGAATTAGAACTCTAAGTGACTCCCAGAAATGCTAAATGACTCGTTAAAATCCCAAAAGACTCGTTCATTGTAAAAGACTCATTATTTCTATCAACTCTTTTTTTTTTAAAACAAATACTCATTTAATATTGAAGACTATTAAATAATAGGGGACTCTTTAGAAAACTTAGAGACATACAGGCGTAAAACAATTAAATTGACTCTTAAGAATACTTGGCATACTCTTAAAAACATGTTCTTAGGTTGACTCTTTGACTTACTAACTATTATACTACGTTGGATTTTTCATTTTAGACCAAACCGGCCTTATTGTTAGATTTGGGCTAATGAGCATAGTCTTTGGCTTCCATGGAGAATATTTCTTTTCTAACCAAGCAGTGTCTGTTGCATCACAAACTATGACTGCTCAATAAGTAGCAACATTTACTTCATATTTATCTTGCTACTCTCATTTTGATGGGTAGTCTTTGTTGGAGCATGCAAGTTATGCCAGTAAAAGTATGTGTTTCAGGTGATTCATAAATAGGTCTTAGGGCAGAAATGGGGTCCACATTTCATTTCGTGGCTTAAAGTTTTTATTTGGAATTGGTGATGGTTATGTTTTAGAGGAAAATAACTATTTTTTGTTCTGAATGATATTAAATTGGCTTTAGTAGGGGATACTTTAAGGATGGCTTCATTTTTAGAATTCAGATTAGTTGTGAAAGGGAATCATACTAATATTGAAGGTTATAAATGACGATATTGGTTATCATAATTTCTAATCGAAAGCTCTTCCTAGTATGTTCTGGCCTTGAGCAGAACTGTTGCTATTTGCTGTAATAAGCTGTATCACTCTTATTTTTCCTCCTATTTACTTCCCTTGTCTTATTATGTGTTTTGAAAAAGGCTTCTTACTCTTTTTCATTCTAACTTCTGTATACCAATAACTTCTTAATTGTGCATAATATTAATCTTTGAATCTTAATGCCACAGAGAAAATATGAGGATGCGATTAAGGAATGCACAAAAGCGCTAGAACTAAATCCTTCATATATGAAAGCTCTGGTTCGAAGAGCAGAGGCTCATGAAAAACTAGAACATTTCGAAGAGGCTATTGCTGGTAAGTTTGGATTTAATACAGCTTTTAAACTTTTGTATTGTAGTTTTAAATGATTTCCTTCATTAATTCACTAGAAGACAAAACACTAGAAGTAACTTCTTTGTCTTTTCGAGAAGGATAATCAACTCCGCAAATATCGATCGAAACTTGAACCCTTGTATAGGTATGCAATTTAAGAAAGCACAACAATTGAAATGGGTAGTCCGTATTGGTATCAGATCTATTCCCATGTTCTGATTTTTCCATTTTTTTTTACCCATTTCTTGGGTAAAGTCTCCCAACTATATTTGAAAATGAATTGGTTATCCATAATATTAAGATTCACTTGTAGTTCCGCTTCTTGCTCTAAAAATGAAGAAAGACTTGTTGGAAATTAAAATTGGCGGTTGGTTGTTGACCAACAGAAAGGCATGGAACACAAACATAATTATCAGCAGGCAGAGGGAAGTTCTCAGTGTGACCATGAAGCTGGGTGAGACTGTGTAGGAGGGATATTGAGATAGGTCGAGTTCCAGTGGGGATCGGATCTTTTCATCGTGCTAGCGATGGGTTAATAGTTTTACTAATATGCATTGCCTCATTTTTCTTTTTTACTTTGCAGATATGAAAAAAATCTTGGAACTTGACCCTTCAAATGACCATGCCAAGAAGACCATTCACTGCTTGGGGCCACTGGCTGAAGAAAAGAGAGAAAAGATGAAAGAGGAGATGATTGGTAAATTATTTTCTTGTGCATTTATGTTCTCTCTTTTTTCATGATTTTTAGTTTTATATCCTTTCGCTTGGGGCCACTGGATCAAATTATTCACAAATGCTGTGTGTACTATGATTATATTCTTTTCAGTGAGCAATTCAAAGTTTAAAAAACATTGCCCAAAAAAAAAAAGGAATAAAAACCCAATCCATCTCATAGACTGACCACTGTGCTAGCTTTCCATTTGACTTCTTTCCTCTAATTATCTTGAGGAATGGAGATGAAAGGACAGGGCAATTAGACTGTATTGCTGGGCTTCTAAATTATGCTTTTTTGTAAATTCAGTTAATTACTTGCCAAATGACCAGAGTAACTATTTTGTCTGATTTTGTGAAACAATGCCAAGACTAATAGATGAGAGAAGAAAATCCTAACATTGCAGCCTACTGATCAAACTTTACTGGCATGTGATTCATGACACTAGCTTTTCATTGAGATATTTCACAGCTTATAATTGAAACTTGTTTATGATTTCCAAAGGACTTTGCCAAAATAGGTTCAGGGAGCATTAGGGCAATATTTTATACTTATGGATGATGTCAACTTCACGACTATATTTAACACATTGATTTTCATTTTGGAGAATGAATTTTTACGCATAAATATGTTATTTAGGATTAAGAAAAAAAAGGGTATGTACACGTTAATTCTTCTATCTTATATTTGTGATGGTTATTCAAATATTTATTGTTTTCTGGTGATGGAAGATATTATGTCCAAGATTGCTATGCCCATGACTGGTATATTTTGCATGCTTGTGGCACACACTTCATTAATAATCTGTTAGCCTGAAGTTTAAGCATCTATATATGTAATTTTTCTGTGAGCAGGGAAGCTGAAAGATATGGGCAACTCTTTGTTGGGCCGGTTTGGAATGAATGTTGACAACTTCAAAGCTGTCAAAGATCCAAACACTGGCTCCTATTCTATTGCATTCCAACGTTAGTATGGTATGGTTGTGTTTGGTCATATACGTACTTTAACAATGTGGGAAGTGAAGGGGTCATTGTTGTGTATGCTGGATTGATAATTAAAGTAAATGGAGGGTTGATAAATGTTGGAATTTGTGGATATTGCGGTTTCTATATATGAATGGAACAGTTACTTGATGAGCGTTGATTACATTTGAGTTATTTTTTGTTTGTGTGATCTTGTTCATAATTGTTGGTCTTGGCAGCTTATATGTCAAATTAATATTTTATTTGGACTATTTTTCTTTCACTTGGTTTTGCTTCTGGTTTCTTTGCATTACCATGATAATATAACATAGATAATGACATAGAAAACAAAACCTTTGAAAGAAACTGAATTATAACTGGTTTAATTCTGACTTTGAATGCGTATTGCTGTAAGTGTAAACTAGTAACCAAAATATAAATTGAAACTATGTATAAGATGCTTGATGTACATGATTTTTGAATGTCCATTGACGGCGTACCTGCATGTAGTGGGGTACAAAGAGTTTAGGACATGACCTGCTTCAGCATACCAAGTTTGTTTTTTGTACTCTATTTTAAATATATATTTACTTATATTTAAGTACTTAATTCTATTGTTATATTGTTTGTTCGAATAATATTTTACTACTAAATTATTTTATAGTTTGAATTTTATAAAAGCAGAAATCAATTTTTACAACATTGTGCTTGTGAAATATTTTTGGGTCAATTATTGATAAGGGTCTCCAACGTTTCTTATCTATTCATAAACATGAATGCTAATATTTGAAAATTTCGAAGACAAATTTGAGTGAGGTTATGCAGACTATCCTCAGTTGCTAAGTTGACCACTTTAACATATTTTGTTTAAATTTTTTCTTATTTTACCTTTTATTACAAAAACAAGATGAAATTACTAGATCCGTTCGGTGCTTATTTACCAAATATCTATTAATGTTCGGCACATAAGTGTCAAATAAATATAAATATTTCGACAGATAACTGTTGAATACCTTATTCATTTCCATTTAGTAGTTATCCACCGAATAATCCACCAATGTCGAATAATTATAAATATTTCGGTAGATAATTGTCAAATAACTTGACGAACAAAATTAAAATATTTGTTTTAAGGGTAAAATTAAAATTTTGAAATAGAGTGGTCAATTCAGTAGTTTAGGGTGGTCGGAATAACACTGGTCGACAAATTTATATAGTTATTCAAACGCTCACAATAGAGTGTTTGAATGTGCTGCCACTGCATTGTAGTTGTAAGCCAATGCATTTTTGCAGTGCAGCTACATTTAATTTTCTTAATAAAAATTTAAAAATAAAAAATCCTGAACTCATAAATTTCCTAATTTGTTAAAGGAAAATGCTAGGGAGATCATTTCTTTGTACCATATAGTGTACCATATTTCTAATAGAGGTGAGACCCACCAATACAAGTGAGGCCCACTTCTATTAGAGAGATAATACATTAGATGGTATAAAGAGATGATCTCCCTAGCACTATCTTTTGCTAAAAGACACTCTCACACATTAAAAATTTAACGCATAATAATTCTGAACACGTTTGTACCAATAATTTTTGAGTCACCACATTCGCTGCAACTGTACTACAGTATAAAAAAAAAAAGCCAAGAGTTTCAAAGAGTGTTTGAACACTATTATGTGCATTGGAGCCCTTTCTAAACATGTTTAAATGCTTAATGCAAAATCCTAAATCAGCATAATATTATATTTTTAACATTTAAAAACAACACACAAATAAGATACTTAAAAGATAGTGGGTTTTGCTTTCCTCTCTATTTTAGCTTTTTAATAAGCGAATCGTCATTTGCCAAATTCTACTTATGTAAATGTATTATTATTGTCATCGATCACCATCCATTGGTCTATTTATGAAAAGTTTATTGTTTGATGATGGACGTAGGTACACTTTGCACTATATTTGAGTCAAGGTCAAATGTGACCGCTTCTTAAAGAAGCCTAACATTATTTCGGTCCCAACTTATCCATGTTTCACTTTTAAGTCTTTAATTCTTGGATGTTCTGAAAAAAGAAAACCATTCATGCAACGAGCGCGTAAAAAACGAAACATCATTCAATTCCTTTGTTGCCAAAAACCAAAGATCATTGTCGATCGTCATAAAAAATATTATATATATATATACATAAATTCTCTATGCAAGACATTCGTTCTTTAATTAAAGAACAAACATAAGTATTTCTATGACATTTTGTCATTTCTAGGCTATTTTTTACAGGGTTTAATATGTGAGGGTATATTGTTCGAGGTTTTATTTTAAAACCTAAATTCTAACCGAGGAATGAGAGCTCAAAATCATGAGAGTTGAAACCAAGGAATATGTTTCGATTGATAATTTATACCCTAAATAATTAAATCATGTCAAGTTTAAGATCAAATGGTGAAAAAGAAAACCATGAAATATATGCGTCCGTCATTTAGTTAAAAAACGAACGTCATGCAGAAAGATTTTCTCAGGTATCCATGACATCCTATTTTTGACACAAGTTTTTAATTGGGCCCACTCCATATAGAAGTTTAGTAATTCAAACCGTCTATTTTGTAGGTCTCCATTAAAAGATCATCTTTGTAAAAAATTAGGTAAATCGAAAAATTATTAAATGGTCAACATTTTAAGTGTTTATTTTGTTGACTACTTACTCTTTATAGGTAAACGGTTTCTAATTTTTTTTGCAAAGATGATCATTTAATTGAGATATAAAAGATAAACAGTTTAGATCATTAAAATCCTATATAGAGTAAACCTCATTAAAAACTTGTGTAAAAAATAGGATGTCATGGATATGCCCCTATATATGTATCATGTGGCATGAATATTTTATGAATCATGCATCATATCTCCAACTATTTTTTTTTTTTTAAATGAAAGAGGCCCCTGGCCAATAATTATTAATATTCATCCAAATGGTTACATCATGAAGCAAGACTGGAAGTAGCCAATTCGGGCCCTCTTCCAACCAAATCTTGTGTTCATCACAATCTCAACCGTAATGTGCTAGCTTATGAGCCACGTTATTACATACTTGAGGCATAAAAGAAAAAAAAATTGAAATAAAGCTTGAACAATTGGGTTTTCGCCACCAAAGCACGTATTGTATCCAAAAAAACATTCTCCATCACGTAAAATCTCTCACACCGCCTCAGTAGAATCGGTTTCAACCTATATGCTGAGAAATTATTCAATATAATCGTAATATTGTTGTGCAGTATAACTAATTTACCTTTTATGATATAAAAACTTATTTTTTTAAAGTATAAACTCGTTATCCACACATATTATAATATGTGCATTACTTACATCATGTGCCGGTGTTACAATTATACAGAATAATTTTTCTATTAAAACTATAGGCTTACTAGATTGCTATTTAGATAAAATTTAATTTTCATTAAATTCGAGTGTTTGATTGAATTTTGATTTTAATATATTCTTTGACTAAGCATATTCCTAAGCGAGAATGCTATCCACATTCTCCAATCTATCTTTTTCTTTATTATTCTCATTCCATAGTATAAACTTATGATCGGAACCGTTCATTTTTTAGATCTAACTATGAAGATCATCTCTGTAAAAAAATCAACCAAATTAGAAATCATTTGATTATAGAATTGTGATCAAATAATAGACGATTTTGGTAACAATTTGATTCACCGTTTGTTTATTTGATAACGATTATATGATCAAACGATTTCAGATTTAGTTGATTTTTAGCATAAATGATTTTCAAATAATTATCTAAAAAATAAACAATTTCGATTATGAAAATACACTATAGAATAAGAATAATAAAGGAAAATGTCGGTAGAGAAGGTGGATAGCATTCCCCTAAGTACATTATTATTAAATTTTAAGCACTTATGTAGATATATTATTATTCGCAGGTATATTTATTATAAAATAGAGATAATTACAGATTTGGTCAACTTATTTTATAGCTAGTTCAATTTTGATTCACGATCTTTCTTAAGTTCAGTTTTAGTCCACTAATTGTTCCACTTGTTCAATAAAGGTCCAGATTTGTTAACTCAAATTTGTCCTGCCTTTTACCCTATCAAATCTCAGCCAAATTTAACAAACATATACTTGTTTTAAAGTTATGCGTCTTCTCTTTACAACCATATAAGGATAATTCAAATCGGAGTTCTAAAACTCAAGATAATTGGCCCCAAAGTAGGGTACCCGAAACTACCAATTTTTCCTAAATTTTTTTCAGATTTTTCAAACTTCACCAAATTTCAATTATCTTTTATTCTAATACTCCAAATTGGTTCTTATGACTATGAAATGATGAAATATAACTTGTACTTCAATTATAATTGAAGAAAACACAACAAAAATGATTTAAAATCATAACTTAAAAAAAAATTGTGCACCAAAATTGAACTAGATATAAACTAAGTGGACCAAAATTGAACTTAAAAAAGATCGTGAACCAAAATTGAACTAGGTATAAAATCAGTAGACCAAATTTATAATTTCCTCTTATAAAATAACATTTTTTTCTAGAGATATATATTATCGTTTCTTTAACAATTCAACATGCATCCCCATGCCATTGGTTCTCGATCTCCTTTCAAACACCAACATATGTTTACAATGATAGCTGAATTCCGCGCGTCCTCATAAGCAATTAATTAAGCAATCACCTTTTAGGTGGAATTATTTAGATTATCATTGATTGTGTGATTTCTTTTCTGACCAAAACAATAAGCTTTGGAACAAAAGGTGATTGCAAATGGGATTGTATATATTACAAGTAATCTTAGTTTGTCTTTAATTAGCTATAAATATCACAGGAAAAAGGGTCTTAAAGCACCACCTTATTGCTTCATTCATTAGATAATTGATAGGAAAGAATCATAGCACAGAGAGAGAAGAGAGAGATCGAGTTGGAGAGAAATGAATCTTTGACTAAACCTTTTCTTTTGCACATATGATGATTTAACTTGGTCTCAATAATAGAGCTAGCTTTTCTCTATTAGCTTGCTTTCCATGAATAATATGTGGAAAACTGAAAGCTTGCATGTAATTTTCAATAAAAAGGAGGGCATGCAGCTCTGCTAGCTCCTCCAAGGGAATGAGACTTGCGGTTTTGCTTTGGTCTAATTCTAAAATTTAGACATTCTTTAGTGTGGAAATTAAAGAATGCGGGGATAAAAAGCATAAAGCTTTTGATTCTCGACCTATATGATAAAAACAACCTGCTGGACTGGGACAGATCGATCAATGAATGTTTGAACATTATACATACAAGAATTAATTGATGCTAGTATTGTGGATATGTTCATGCATGGCCCTTAAAAGCAGCTCTAAAAAGAAGATGAAAAGAACGGTGTCTTCTGCTTGTCGATATGCATCGTCAATTGGATGAACAAACAGAACTCAGCAATATGTCAACGTTGATTAAAAGTTCTTAAAGATGAACAAGAGTTTGAGTGCATGAATGCATGACGTGGGGATATATATATATATATAATCTCATTCAGATGTGAACGTTCGCACGTTCGCACCTAACGTCAAGCGCTTGATAGTGCAAAATTTTGTAGTACGTTCGCATGTTATGGTTTAGCTCTAAGATTAACATAACTCCTCCGCCAAATACATTCTATACTCTAAGAGGGGATATGGTGTACCCATCGGGAAATACCCTCAAAACTCGGCAAAGGAAGCAACGCTCGCCTGTTTTAAAAAATCATTGCAGAGCGCTCGACAAAGCTACTGAGCGCTTGGTGGCACATTCGCATGTTTGCACTTAATCGAATATATATATATATAGGGGTGGGAAACGATCGATTACCGACCGAAATGGTCGAATACCAACCGATATTAGTATAGGTAGATGTAAAACAGGCGAATCGACATCCGAGCTGACATAGGTCGGTGACCGACTTTCTCAGATCAGTCGGTCGGGTTTTGCAGTGCGGGTTGGGCGGTTCGGTTGTTTTGGTTGTCTGAGCGGGGTGTCGTTCATGCCGTTGCCGACTCTGATAGGGGGTGGCTTGGAGCGGTGCACCCATCGACATCGAACTGGAGCTAAGCTAATCGATCCGACTTGCATCGATTGGTCGGTGAACCGTCAGTTGGCGGTTTTTCGGTGACAAATCTCAGTCCTATATATATACAAAGACCTCTTCAGGTGTGAGATCCCATATTTAGGCTTATTTGTGGGATCTCTTATGGGGCACACTTCACATTATATTTCGATAATCGGAACCGTCTACTTTTTTTTTGTCTTCATTGAAAGATCGTGCTTGCAAAAAATTAGGTTAATTGGAAACCATTTGACCGTTGATTAAACGATCACCATTTCAAGTGTTTATAAAAAATATTTTGTTCGTCTATTTATTTGATCAAAGTTTGATAGCTTCCGATTTGCTCAATTTTTTTGTAAGGATGATCTTTGAATATAGACTTAAAAAATAGACGGTTCAAATCGTTGAAATAAAATGTAGAGTGGGCCTCACATTGGTATCACACAAATAAGCCTAAATGTGGGTTCCACCCTTGAATTGGCCTATATATATATATATATATACAACGAGCTTCAAGTGTGAGATCCCAATGTGGGGCTCACTTCACTTTGAATTTCAACGATCCGAACTGTCTATTTTTTAAGTCTATATTTCAAAGATCATCCTTGCAAAAAATTAAGCAAATCAAAAACCATTAATTAAGCTATCGAACTTTGATCAAATAAATCGATAAACAAAATATTTTCGATAAACACTTGAAATGGTGATCATTTAATCAACGGTCAAATGATTTTCGTCTATTCGATTAACCTAATTTTTTGTAAGCACGATCCTTTAATGAAGACAAAAAAAGTAGACGGTTCGATTATCGAAATACAATGTGGAGTGGGCCCATAAGAGATCCCACAAATAAGCCTAAATGTGATTACAAAAGGGATCCCTTCTTAAGTGTGATCTTTTTTATATGAATTCTTATATAAATGAATTCCCTTCTCAAGTGGGATCCTTTTTATCATGAAGCAAAAGGGATTACATTGTTGGGGCCACCCCCACAATGTAGTCTAATAATTCAAACTATTTAATTTTTAGATCAGTATTTATCAAAAACATTTGATCATTTGATTATTATCACAATTATCTCAGTGTTTATCAAAAACACTATGTTTGTATGACTAAATATTTCTGATTTGATTTATTTTTAAGAATGATCCTTGTAAGGCCTTTCTACTACGGTGATACCCAAATTTGTGACCCAAAATGGGTTTTGGGTCACCAAATAGTGTTTATACTCATTTCTTCCTCCAATGGCACTATTTTATACTTAATTTAAGTGATATTTAATTTATAATTTATAATTTAAATATTTATAAAAATTAAACCATTGATTTTATTTTAACGAGATCTTTAGAATATAATATTGAATATATTTGAATTTGGTATCAAAAATTGATGTTTGTGAAGAAAAACCATGGAGGTTGCATAATATATATAGAGTTTTTGAGAATATAACTATTGGGATTTTATGGTATTTTCTCGAATTTTTATAGATTTTTTTAATGATTGAACAAAAAAAAAAATTGATTGAGTGATCTGGGCCGTTGGTAGCAGTTGCCCCTCCCTCTCTCTCTCTCTCTCTCTCTCTCTCTCTCTCTCTCTCTCTCTCCTATTGTGGGTGTAACGTAGGTGGGCCATAAATTTTTGGGTCTCAGCCTATTTTGGGTCTCAGTGTGACGCAGATATTGGTCACACTTTGGGTTTCAGGTAATTTTGGGTTACATATTTCGGCCCATAGTGTGCATATGTGACCCATTTGGTACCTAAAATGGGTTTTGGCTCCCATTTTCCAGCTACATAGTGGAAGACCTAAGGACTTAAAAAATAGACGGTTTAGATCATTGAATTGTATTGAGGATTAGCCTCACATGTGATCCCTTTTAATTTTTAACAAAAGAAATCCCTCTTTATAAATTTCCCCTATAAAAAAATATTAATTGTCCCAACATTTTTTTTATATATAGAGAAAAATTCTCCAAATTGGATGTCTGAAAGTTAATTATAAACCTCCGGATGTACTACTGAAAAGAAGGCCAATTGATCGACCTAGTATTTTTTTCGCTACCAGAAACATGTTGCTTCGATCGACATCATTTTCTCACGTTTTGATCTCATTCCCAACATGGTTGTTTATTTTAGGGTCAGGAACTATTGAAGCTTAAATTTTAAATTTTAATTCTTAAATTTTGGCCGGTGCCAATTCATTGTCAGTTGCTCGCGGCTTGGGAAATGAAAAGAAACTTTTCACTAGAATCACTACTGTTCGATCACCCAACATACATATATAGCTTGTTCTTATATTAACATCTACTAAAGATCGAGAATTGGCTAATATATATAAAATAATATAGATATATGATAAGCTTATTATGACGAATCCTTTTGATGAGAGCCAAAATAAATTCCATGCATATACGTAGGTCATACTCTTAATGCGATTTAATAATTTGAACTATCTATTTGTTAGAAGTCTTTATTCAAGACATCTTTACACAATAATCATTTATAAAAAATCAATCAAATAAGAAATTATTTATTATTAAATAAATAAACGAACACAATACTTCCGATAAATACTAACATATTTATAATAATAATCAAATGATCAATCAATTTTCAATTTTGCGAATTTTTATGATGATGATTCTTAAACGATAATTTAAAAGTTAGACGATTGAGATCATTGACCGACATTGCGAGGTGGCCTCAAGAATGTGATCATTTTTGCTTTTTATCAAAATGAATCTCTTTAATTTAAGAAGAACCTCAATATGAATCTCTTAAATACAACACAATCATCATCTACGTATGTAGCATTAAAAGTTAGACGATTGAGATCATTGACCGACATTGCGAGGTGGCCTCAAGAATGTGATCATTTTTGCTTTTTATCAAAATGAATCTCTTTAATTTAGAAGAACCTNAAGAATGTGATCATTTTTGCTTTTTATCAAAATGAATCTCTTTAATTTAAGAAGAACCTCAATATGAATCTCTTAAATACAACACGATCATTATCTACGTATGTAGCATGAATCTGGAATCGAGAAAAACTATATATATATATTGTGCAGTGAACCCAATAAAGTGGTTAGCTTTATATTAACTTACTAACTAGTTAGTTTTAAAGTATTTTTGTATATATATATACGCATGTGTGTATATATATATATATCTGGTTGTCAATCATTTGGGACTAGTGCTAATGCTTTAAGTTCAATAATTCACAAAAAGGAAACTGTGTTTGGCAGTCTAAACCCAACTTGGCATCCGAAACCAACAAAACAACAAAAACTAACATTAATATCTGCGTATGGGGAAAAAGAAAACAAAAATTTAGGTTGCTACGAACCACCACAAATTAACTAGACGTACGTTGATCAATATCTCCCCCTTTTGGCAGTGGAATCTCACATACCCTGGTAATGACCTGGCCTACTCTTCATAATTGAAATCCTACAGATCCAGTGAGAGAATAAATCTTCAAAAGCTAGCAAAATGAAAGATGATGATTCGATCAACATCTGTTTTATTTTTCTTAATAAAGAGACTTTATTTAGTTCTGAATGCAACACTTCCACCGAGGGATCAGTCTCCTTGGAAATGTATCAAAAATTTGAAAAATTATTATACGCAACTATATATGTCGTGAAAATGTTAATATGGTATTATTAATTAACTTAAATAATAACATATATATAATATATAATGTATATTAATTAGATCTAAAATTTAAATTTTAAAATATAATTATTAATAATTATACATAAGTTATAATTTGAATAAATTCTTACTACTGTAATGCTACGTTCGTGCACGTCAAAATTGTCAAAATAATGGCCCTTCATAGCACTCAAAAAACAAAAAGGATTGTCACAACGTACAGTGCCATAGGGCTTGTGACAAAACTTGTTCAGAAGACCATTCTTAGTTGGTTGTTGCCACTACCTGTCGGCTCTTAGTTGGTTGTTGCAGCACGACGTGACAATGTCGAGACGATTGGGCGGTGAATAGATGACCATTCTTACTCATGGACTTGCAAGCCTTTGCTTGATAATCAACAATTATACATATATCTTCTATAGAAGAATTTATTTATCCCTTATGTGATACCACATGACATCTCCTTCTCTCTCATTGGCTCTCTCTCTCTCTCTCATCGATCTCTAACTTGTCTCTATCTCTCTCTTTAAGAGATGCCACGTACACATCATTACAACATGAGAACAGATAACTTTTTTCCTATCTTCTATAAAAAAAAAGAACAATTATATGGAAGAAGAGCATTTTTGTTATTCAAAGACAATTATATGCTGTTTGCTACAGTACTGTTTTAATCTTCAACAAATAAGGCTTATTTGCACATTTACCCTTTAAAACTATAATTTTGTCTCACTTCTCCTCCTAAAGTTTAAAGTTACATGTTATCCCTAATTAAAAGTTTATCCGTGTTCCACATAACCTGAAACCGTCAAGTTTGTCAATTCCTTCGCTTGAATCAGTGATGTGGCATCTACATGGCGGGGCAATTTGGTCATAAATTGAAACAATGGTAGGAACAACTTTGCTAAGTACTGATAACTCTTGGATGAAGTATTATTGGAATGGAAAAATCAATTAGATTATGAACTATTGGTTCTAAGCCATCTCTGGTGATGAATCAACAATTTGAAGTAACTTTTTTGCGTATTCTTGATAAACTAGTGTTTATATATAGATGTAGGACCCTTTTTGCAAAGAGAGATGCCAGAGTCGCTGGCATCAACGAATGCAAACGTACAGGTAAAACGCCTATGACTTCGAGATAAGGAGTTCAAAATGAAATTAAGTTCTATTAGGTTTGATGGACTTGATGGTTTCAAGTAATGTAGAATACAAAATAAATTTTTAGGGGGTAGCTTGAGACATTAAACTTTCAGGGAGTGAAGTGAGACACAGTTATAGTTTTAGGGGGTAAATGTGAGAATAGCCAAAAAAAAAAAAAAAAAGAAGATTTTTTGGTGATCTTGAAAGATAAAAGAAATATGTTCTTAGAGTAGACCATGTTCTCGTGGTTAATTAATTTTGAAAATATGATTTTACGGTAGTTAAAACTCAAGAATTAAATCTTAAATTCTAAGCACTGAACCACTTATTGACAATCAAAAGAAATTATCTATTATATATAGTCCTTATCAGCTTCGGATGTTCGAAAATTTCTAACTTATGAATGCACCCGATTGATCGAAAATGCATTATTTCAACTATCAGACGCATGGTTGCTTCGATATGCAACCATTTAATTCTAGTCTTGACAAGATTGCTTACCTTAATATACAAAAACCCTAAAATCTAAGTGAAGATTAACAAATGTCGATCGATTTGTAGAAGGTAAAATTTATACTAGCCTACTGATGTATCGGTACCTACATTATGTTGAGAGATATCCTACATCACAATTGTAAAACATGACATTAGATGGTCTTAAACTTCTTCAATCATTGTCAATTAGTTTTGGGTTAGATATACCATTTTTTCATATTTGTAATGAGAATTGAAAATTGATTAACATTGGGATAAAGGAATTCTAGCGAGATATCCGCAATTTCAATTAACCAACGATATTTAAATCGACTGTAACCATTATTTACTGATAGTGGAATACGTCGACAGAATATCAATATATTTCGGCAAAATATTAGTACATTTTGGCAAAATATTGGTATATGTTAGCAAAATATATTGATGTATGGCGGCATAATATCGCTATATGTAGGTAGAATATTAGTATATGTTAGCATAATTAAATAAAAATTTTCAAAATTAGGGAAGAATATGAAGTCAAACTAAATCTAACCCTACTTAGGCCAAAACCTCATCCACTAACCCTAATTAATCAACAATATTATAATTATATAAATCAACCAACATAAGAACATAAGCTGATCATTCAACTTTCTTTACACCGATATCCACCAAATTTGATATATATCCATAAATTTGAGTATATTAATTATAAAATTTTCAATATTTTCATCCTTGAATTTGGTCATGTGAAAGGCATCAGACAAATGCAGCCAATACACCTTAATTAGATTCTGACAAAAACAAGAAAAAGAAAATAGACCTTAGATCCTACATGTAGCAACAACCGATATGTCGCCTCGATCTTAGACCATTCATGATTGATTGAAGATTGTAGAAATCATAGGTGTTGATCGATCTTGCTGATCTTATCGATACCATGCTTTTAAAGACCACGCACAGATCTCATGCACATGCATGCTTGATTTTATTAAGTACTCAATATCTTAGACAAATGGTAGTGAGATCTTTCACATCATCGCAATATTTCTAGTCCATTTGCACAAATTCCTCTGCGGTAGAGCCTTACATGTATAAATGTTTATGATCAATATTCAACAGGTGGGTTCAGGTGCGGACTGCCAATTTTTTCTTCTTACCGATGGAATGCCATGATCTCCCGATCAATCGGCCATTGCAAAAATATCAATCCGCACCAGCCTGTACGGTTACATTACTAAAATTTTTACGTGTTCAAATTAAGTTGAGACAATATATGATGTATGAAGTTATAGTTAATGGTGCAGACCCTAGATAGTATAATTAATGGTGAGTATACTTTTTAAGAAATTTTTTGTTTCCATAATTTTTTAGAAAATAAAAAAATATGTACATATTTTAAGTCCCAAACATATTAAACTCGTATTTTTCAATTATATATATGTATGATTGGATTGACTGCCATATTATGCACATATTATTCAAGGACTTTTGAAAAAGTTCAATGTTAAATTTAGAAAATAGAAAAATGTTATATTTTAGCCGAATTTTTTATCATACTTATAAAAAGAATATTTCAAATAATATACACACGTATTTTCTCGTACATTACTAATTGATTGTGTATTTTGCCCGTTCTGTATGTTTTGTGTACCTTATGGTGTAGACTGGTTTACATGAACACACCCGAATTAATTTGAACATTTTCGATTAATTAATGTTGTGGTGGCCTGATTGACATTAATAGAATAAAAATAAGGTTTTCGTCTTTAGGAAATGGCTCGGGTGCTGCCCCCATTGGCCATTTGTGCAGTACTTCATCAGCAGACAAGACCAAAAAGGATTAGAAGAGTTGAGTGATAAGTGCGTCATTGTATGATATTCAACAAATTGAGTAGAAAGTTCAGGAGAAAAGTAGTACAGCAGGTCGGCTTGTAGAGCCTATTGAACTTCCATATATTATGTTTGTTTGTTTTTTTGGTAAGAGAATATATTTGTATGCATAAATGCATAATATATCAAAGTTGTTTAAAGAAGTACAAATTTTCACCTATCGTGAGAGATAAGGTATAATTAATCGCCATTAGATTGGTAAATGCTGAAATTAGTAAGACATTAACTTATTATATTAAATTCAACGATCAACTACAATAGATATTTATTGAAAATAACTTGCCTATTTTCGTGTTAAGGACAACTTGGTGTCGCGGCAGAGAGAGAAAGAAAAAAGAAGAAAAGAAGATAGGGAGAAACAGAGAGAGAAGAGACATAGAAAGATAGGAAAGGATGAGAATACCACTTATTGATATCTTCGAAATATGCAAATTATTTTCATATTTATTTGTAACAATAATCCAATCCGTCCCTTAATACACTTTTTTCTTTTGGGAGAGGATGTCTTAATCTAAGATGAGTAATTGATCCTGCGAGATCTTCCAAACCAAATAGTTACTTGTTCAATTAATTATGTGCAAATTAAAGTAAGCTTTATTATAATTAGAAAAGCTAGCTAGCTGTCGTTTGTTCAATGAGCAGGAGTACTGGCCCTACTCCTACTGGCACTACTATTCAATTTCAACATGAATGATTGGCAGATTAGGCAATAACAACATGCTGTACTCCCCTTTTAAGTTTGTTTATGGGCTTAAAATGGTACGTATTTACATACGTAGGCTACATATTAGGGTTAGGCAAACTAATGCTACTGTTTAAACAGATGAGGTTAATTAGTCAGAACGGAATGCCGCGTCGAGAAGCACAGCAATTTAAGGGGTGGGTCCCACTCCCACATATACATGTTATGGTACACCTTCGAACCCATTATATACACTTGGGCCCACACTTGCACCAGCTTCCACCAAATTTACTACTTTTTTTGTTTTGGCATCTCTCGAATCGCCTGGTTTTTATTAATAAAGTCTTTCCTGGCTAGCTAGTGCTGCCACGTAGCATACAAATGTTTTTTTGGTGATTAAAATATTCATATATCAGGTTAGTGCAACACTGATGCAGCTTGAACTTTGTAAAGGCTACAAGAGCGACCACAAGTTATTTTGAGGCCAGTATTATTTATTACATTATGAGGTGGTAAATATATGAATTTTTTTCAATAAAATAGAGGTAAAATTAGTTTTAAAGTAGCTATTAAGCAAATAAAACCTACACTATTAGTTTGGGGTCAAAGATTTGGTGAGAAGAGATAATTCCTTAACAAGTAATTGAATTCGAACGTACTTAGTCCAGTATTCGAATGCTTGTGTCTTTTTGTGGTTTAGTTTATTGTTGTGTGAGTGCCATGAATTCATATTAGAGTTTATAGTCTTAGATTAATAAAGGTATAGAGTTTATGATTTAAATCTTAAAGTTTAGATATTAATCTCTTAATCGTAAATAAAAATCTAAATATTAACAAACAATAAATGAAATAAAATGTGATTGTTATATAGTTACAAATGATGTCATTGTCATGTAATCCTAATTCAGTTTATAAAAAAGAAAAATTTAATATTGTATGAGTGTTCGACCTTAAACTCATTATTCATCTCCTGTTTATTATCTAAACTTGAAAAAAGAATCGAAATTTCTAATCTTGTTATGTAAAAGAAAAAAAAGAAAGATATTTCTGGTACCTAAAACTATAGTAGCCCTTGAATATTAGCACCATGTACGTCAGACACTCAAACTCATAATTAATTTGTTTGGATGGAGGTCCCCCCATTAGGGGCTATAAATATGTAAGCTGGTTACCCTTTTTGTCTTAGGAGACACTCAAGCAAGCAAGCAAACTTGTAGTGTTCTTCCTCTATTTCCTCTACACACTCCCCCTTCATCCCCTTTGTGATTAATTTTCTCTATTTTCCTATCTAGAACTAGAAAATAACAACAACAAAAAATGGAGGGAAATGGGTGTTTTGGAAATTTTGTTCAGAAATGTAAGCCATATGTAGCCATGACTTCTCTACAATTTGGGTATGCTGGTATGAACATCATCACCAAGGTTTCTCTCAACCGTGGAATGAGCCACTACGTGCTTGTTGTCTACCGCCACGCCTTTGCCACCGCCGCTATTGCTCCATTTGCTCTCCTTCTTGAGAGGTATACACACACATGCACACACACGTATATATAGTAACTCTTTACTATATAGAAATCTGAGAGATAAAAAAAAAAAAAAAAACCTTTAATTTCTTGTTTGGTTATTGGTTAATGCAGGAAAGTAAGGCCAAAGATTACAGTTCCCATTTTCATGCAACTTTTTGTACTGGGTCTTCTTGGGTAAGTGTAGTTAATTATTAATTAATTAAGCTTGTGGGTGTTTAATTTTGTTTGAGCTGAGCTTGATCCTCTGTTTTTTTTGGTGTGTTGGATCCACAGACCAGTGATTGACCAAAACTTCTACTATGCGGGATTGAAGTTCACATCGCCCACCTTCTCCTGTGCCATGAGTAACATGCTCCCTGCAATGACATTCGTCATGGCGGTTCTTTGCAGGTACTTATCGACTATAATGTCGATCCTAGTTATTTTGGTCTTTTCACATATAAATTGGGCTTTAAAAGTAATGTTTTTATTAAAGGGTACTTAAAATAGTAAAGTCTTCATTAAAAGTGATCGTTTATGAATATTCCCTCTTTGCTTTTACTTTTAATTGAATTTGAATATGCATGGTAATTAATTAATGATGAAATTTAATTTAATACTAAATCAAGGATGGAGAAGTTGGACATGAAGAGGGTTATATCGCAAGCAAAAGTGGTGGGCACAATAGTGACAGTGGGTGGAGCAATGTTGATGACATTATACAAGGGAAATGTGATTAACTTCCCTTGGTCACAGCACATGATCCATGCCACCCCTAGTACTAATTCCTCCGATGATAGTGACAAGGACTGGGTTAAGGGTTCGATTCTGCTTATTTTCGCCACTCTTGCCTGGGCTTCTTTCTTTATCCTTCAGGCTGTCACACAGAAGAGGTATCAAGCTCCCCTCTCACTCACAGCACTTGTGTGCTTTTTGGGCACACTGCAGTCCATAGCTGTCACCTTTGTCATGGAACACAAGCCCTCTGCTTGGACCATTGGTTGGGACATGAATCTTCTTGCTGCTGCATATGCTGTGAGTCACACTCTCTCTCTTGATCTCGATCTCTAGCTAGCTATCTATTGTTAATTTTGGATTGGATGCTCTAATTTTTTTTTATCTCTATTTAATTAATCTGATAATTAACATTATGTACAGGGCATAGTGTCATCAAGCATTGCATATTATGTCCAAGGGCTGGTGATGGAAAAAAGAGGTCCTGTTTTTGTCACTGCTTTCAGCCCTCTTATGATGATCATTGTGGCTGTCATGGGTTCTTTCATCCTTGCTGAAAAGATCTACCTTGGAGGGTACTTTTCTATTTCCTCAAAATATATCACATTATTTTTGAACTTTATATACATTGGAAATTTTGAAAACTAGAACACCAACAAAGACTTTTAGTCCTTTTCTTTAGAGTTTTAAAAGTATAATCCTCGAGCGGTAGTACTCAAGTTTATATTGAAAAGTGTTTGATTCCCCCTCAAGACTCAAGTAGTGCTCAAATTCTGTCTACTAGTAGTACTGTTCGAGGAGGATTTGTAGACTACGTGAGAGCTCAAGCACGACTCAAAAGTTATATTTTTCTTAACTCTAAAGAAAACTACTTTTAAAACCCTTAATTCTCTAAATGTTCATTTTCTTGTTTTTGATCGGTCTTTGATTATTTCACCACAAACTGACCACCATGTCACGCTACTAATTGTGGTGGTTGCAGTGTTCTTGGTGGTGTACTAATTGTTCTGGGACTCTACTCTGTTCTTTGGGGAAAGTACAAGGAGTACAAAGAAAAGGAAACTGAGGCATTAAGTCCTCAAGCAATAAAGGGGAGTACTGGTGGAGACAAATTTATAAATAGCCGAATAGCAACTGAAATTCCAGACATTGAATCAGCAAATCACATCCAGATGCAGAAGAGGGAACCTAACAACCTCCCATGATCGCTACAAGGAACAGAGGCCATGGAAGGGAAGGAAGACAGGCTTTTTTTGTTTAGTCTTAGTTAATCTACATATCTGACTTTTTTCTTTTTAGTTTTCCGGTCATTTTTGTTTGAATTTTGGAAACTCTTTTCTTACTTTTCTTTTTGTAAATTAATTAATTAATTAATAGAATGAGCCTTGTTATCTTCTATTGTGTAAACTTATAATTATATAATTATTTACTCGCTCACAAGTAGTGGGGAACTTTATGCTCAATCTTTGATTAAATCCGACAATAATGATTATTTTCGAAACTAATACAAATTCATCTTTTGATTTATTCTTATTAAGGATAAAAATATCGAAAATTTCTTAAATATTGGTACTCAAATTTACGGATATATCAACAGATATATCAATTTCGGTAAATATCGGTGTAAAAAAACTTGAATTAGATTTTATTCTTTTGATGATTTATTGTTGATTAATTAGGATTAGTAGATGAGTTTTGATCTAATTAGGGCTGGATTGGATTTGATTTCATCTTATTCCTCTTTTCTTTTCCAAATTTTGAAATTTGTTATACAATTCTGCTGCTATATACTAATATTAGCAATATTTTGTCGACATATACTGATATTTTGTCGACATATACCGATATTTTTTCGGCATATCAATATTTTGTTGAAATATACCGATATCGGAGAAATATCGGTTACAACCTTTTAAATATTGGTGGATGAAATTACAGATATCTTGGTGGATAGGTTGACAATATCGTGGATATTTTCATTGATAATTCTTATAGATGTACAACACTATTTTACCATAACCAATATAATATGCCGAAAGGGAATTCGGGTGTGCAGCAGGAGCAAAGAACAAGAAGTCTTTTCCCATCAATGGAGAAGAAAAGCTTATAAGGAATGGTTTATATAAGTAAATGGTTTCATCCATTCAACCTATAAAGTATGCTAAAATCATATATTTAACTTTAATAAATAATAGAAATGCTCTGAAGTTAACTAATTCGAGCATTTGCAGCCTTTTCCTAAACCTGTCTCAAATTTAAATTTAGAGAAAAATGACATAAGACACAGCTTCAACTCTTTTCTAAAATTTCGCCAAATCAAGTTAAATGGATGAGGCTTTTCAAAGTCTCCCTAAATCTTAAATAGTCAAATTTTAAATTAGAAACCCAAGCAAAAAAAGATAAAGAGAAAATTTCAACTTTAGCATCGGAAAGCCATTTCCCAAATATAACTTTTTTCTATAACTTATCCTCAAATTGGAAAAAATATAGGAAAAGTATTAGAGATACTCTTAGCAAGTTAATACAAAGCTAACAACTTTTTTGGACTCACCACATGATGTAATCTTATCATCTAAACTGTTCATTTTTTAAGCCTCATCTCAAAAATTATCTTTGTAAAAAATTTTCTAAATTAGAAGTTTTTTAATGGGAAGTGGGTGGCGGGTTTTGCCATGAATTTGGGCAAATGTCAGGTGTTAAGCTCGGAGCTCTGGGGTATCTACTATGGACTTAAGGTTGCTTGGGATCTTGGCTATAGAGATGTCCAGTTGGAAGCAGATTCGTGTTCTGCTGTGACACTTGTGAACAAGGATGTGGAGGAATTTCATTTCATCCCTTAGCCACCATTATTAGGGGTTGTCAAGTGTCTTATACAGCAAGATTGGCGTCGTCAAGTGTACCATGTTTATCATGTTTATCGGGAGCGCAGCGGGTTGTTTAGCGGATTTGGGGCTGCTGTTAGAGTTTGGTTTGCATTCCATTGTTTCTCCCCCTGCGGGTGTGCAGGTATGTCTGTTGGAGGACCTGGCTGGTGTAGCTAGTAGAGCCATTTTGTAAGTACTAGTAATAATGCCCGGGGATGCTGCGGGTCTGAAAAGCTTATAAAATGTAGAAGGCTTATAAAATTTTTCCATGAACATAAGCTCTCTTTGTATAAAATGATTTGAGTTAAAAAACCAAAAAAATCTATGAATACTACAAAGCCAGAATGGAGGACAATTGATTTCTACTAACACGGAGAATACCAATTACATCAATACCTGCCCATAAGTAATCAATTACAAAGAATAAAATAAATTCTACAGGCATCTCAACATGATGATCACCACATGCATAAATGGATAGAGAGCTGGAGAAAAAAAATATTCCAAACCAATCGAAACCTACAAGGCTTCCTCTGCATGCTTATGATCTTATAACCATTATTTCTGCACATATTTCATTCGATACTAATTTGAATCATACAAAGAGAGCCCTTCTTGCTACTTCCGACCTCAATTGAGCATCATTTTATGTTCTCAGAATAATATCCCGGGGAAAAGGTAATTAATCAAAAAATGTCTTCACTCTTGAACTTCCTCCAACTCTATGATCCACATGAAACATCTGCAAAAATCAAATCCTTGTTAATGTAAGAATAAACAAAGACATAATAAAAAAAAAATAAGTTTAATAAACAAAGCAAACAATGTTATTGTTCTTTTCTCCTCAAAGAATTCATATGAAAATTGTACAAAAAATTCAGAGGAATGCATTAATAATCCAAACAAATACATGCACACACAATTATTGGACTCGATCAACCTAGAACTGCAGTTTCAATCTGTACACCAAATAGAAAGAGATATTCACCATATTAGCATTCGGCCATCAGAATTGTGTAGGCCATGAAAACTGATGTACCTCAAATGGATGCCCTTTATGCCAACAAACAAACCAATATATATTATGTGATTCCTAGAGCACAATCTACTTGGCATCCTTGGCCTTAATATTGCCTTAATTTGCTTCATTCAAGTTTCTAACTACCATGAAACATAATAGATGATCAACAACAACAATGAATGATCAACATCATAGTCTACTATGTTTTGAAGGTAAATAAAACAAAGGACTACACACAATTGCAGTAAACCCTTACACACTCTCTGTTTCAATATTATATCCAACTGCAGGGAGAAAAATACTAAATTAAATTTTGATTACCAAGAGACTTAACCGTGGTGAAAGTCCTGGTTAGAAATCAGGAAAACAATAAAAGAAACAAAAGGGGGAAGAAAGATTCTTACAGCATGATTAAAAGGAATGTCAAACCCCGCAGGTATTCTGCAGAAAACCCCGCAGCAGAACTGCATAGCACAAAATAATCCGTCAAACTCCCAGCATGACAGTCCCCCCACTTGGAAAAAATTAAAGGCATTGATCAAAATTTATGTTACAGAAAATGTTGAGATTTAAGTAGGTATAGAAATTGACCTTAGTGCCTCTTTAGAGCCCAATCCTTCTATGTTAATATGCAGATAAAGGAAAAAAAAAAAAAAAGACCATGGATTCATGGCTTTGTTATAGAGATAGGAAGACCTAGAGAGTTGATGCAATATGGAAATAGGGAAATTGACTTCTGAATCGTCTTCAAAGCCCAACCCCGCATGTTAATCTACAAAGAAATGGAGAAATAAGTAAGAAAATATGAATGTTTAGCCAAAGGGTATTATTTTGAGGTTTTTGAATGTTTAGTTAAAGTTGTAGACATCGTCTCTAAAATGCATGCATCTTGCTGCAATGTAATTAATCTCTAAAATAAAAATAAAATTGAAAATACACACAAACTGAATTGAGAATCATCAAAGATAAATCACCAAAGACAACAAATGATCGATAACCAAATAAACAGAACATAGAAAGGAGAGGAAAGTAAGAGAAAATGCAAACTTGAAATGCGCGCTGTCTCCAATGGAATGTCTTCTGGGTTTTCATTACCTGGCTTCTTTTTCCCTTTCCTCCCTGGTATGCTCTTTTTTATTTGAACCTAAATAAGACAAAATCTCATCCATAAACAAAAGTTGACATAGAAATTTATCAACCCTACAAAACCTTTTTGGGGAGAAAAAGAAATGAACGTACTTTTTTTTATTTTTTATTTTGTATTGTTATCAATTAAAACAGGACCTTAGCTTTTACATGGTTTTTGGATTGGTAACAAAGGCTGATCATATATATCAGTAGTCCTTCATGGAAATTCAAATGATATGCGTCTGGCCTTACAAAACTTAGAAATACAGATTTCACAACCAATTGAACAATTCGATCCAACAATCAGATAGAGTAGACAAAGAGGAGTAAAACTCACAAAAAACCTGAGGCGTAAAGTCACCGGAGCCGTCGCAGGTGACGGTGGCAGCGGCGGAGCTAGGGTTCGAATTGGAGCTTTCATTTCGGGACCCAATTGACTTAGATCAAGCACACCAATAGAAAGGCCTGGAAGAGAAGAGCAAAACCCGACCAAAATCATTACCATCCGCCGCCGGAATCGCCAACATCGGCCGCCGGACTTCTCCGCCTCGAAACTCCGTGCAAGGCAGTCGGTTGAGAAATTTGAAGACACCATCATCCTCAGAACGATGGGAGGAACAAAACCCAACTCAGCCGGAATTGACGGATCGCCACTGGACGACTCGATCGGGTTTGGGTGTCTTTTCGAGTTTTGGCATAATTTCTGGGTTAATTAAATACCATAGAAATGAAGAAGAAGAGAAGAGGAAGAATCGGGACCCATATCGCCGGCATACGTCACCGGACGATGGAGATACGACCGGATAAAGGGGGCGGAAGGAGAGAGAACGAAGAGAACAGAGAGAGAGAGAGAGAGAGGCGCGTGAGATGAGAGTGTTCCAGTATTTGCTGGGTTTTGGGCTTTCTAACAATAACCAGGGTGAATGACAAAAAAGGGCAGACCCAACCCTGGTATTATCAGAATGGCAAGCAGATCAAAAAAAAAAAAGAGTGAGAGAAAAACAGAAGAAAAGGAAAGCAATGGCACAGGGCGTAAAAAACGGAAAAAAGGAGGGCAAGAAGAAAAAAGGACGCAAAATGACCAAAACGGCCCCACTAACCAGCGAAACCACAGAGGCAACCAACGAAAAAAAGAAACAACAATGGCAAAATCAAATTTTCCGGCTACAGTTTAGCTACAGTAGACCTTCTTTGCGCGTTTAGTATATATAGAATTTATTTTGGCCTTTGGCCCCCATTCTAACCCAAAAAAAAAAAACCGAAGAGAGACAACCAGGGCCATAAAAAACAAGGAAGCATCAAAGAGAGGCACCCCTTCTTTTTTTTGGACTGTTCGTCTGGTTTTTCGATTATTCGATATGAAGTCTTGGTCTATGTTTTTTTGTTACCTTTACTTCATGGTCTTTGTTTTTTATTACCTTTACCTCTTAGTCTTTGTTTTTTATTACTTTTAATTCTTGGTCTTGTAGTCGAGAAAAGCGATATTGTTCTTTTTTCTCCACCACATATTGTTTTCTCTTTTTGATGAACACTGCACACCACATGCTCCATTATCTTTTGATTTAATTTCTCTCTTTTTTATTGCCGTACTTTCTCTTCCAACTTTTTCTTAAGTTTCCGATAGGCTCGAGCTTGGGCACGGAACAGGGGGGGTGCGAGATGGACGAGATTGACCTCATCCCGTTACCAATCCCAGAATTTGTATTCGGGACGGGATCAAAACGGGATGACCATGGTCCTGTGGCAATACCAAATTATATGGACGAGATCGGTTCGGGACCGGAATCCATAGTGGAAGACCAGCGGTAGAGGAGCTTCTTTGAGCTATTCTAGCGGTTGTGAGGGGCTGGCTACTCGGGGGAGGGCTGGGGAAGTTCTGCGCCGGCGAGGGAAGCTCGCCGGTGGTCTAGGTCGCCAGTGCAAGGCCGGTAATAGGACCGTCCCCGGATTCCACCCTGAAAATCCGGAGTAGTCATGTGGGATCTAATTCAAGGAAAATCCTATCGAAAATTCGACAGAACCTCCTTTGAAATTTGATTAACCCATACTAGCTTGTAAAACCTGTAGAAAAACACTTATAACAAGCAATAACTGCCTCTACCACAACCAAAAAGGTCTCAAACCCATCAAAACATAGTTTAGTCAGAGGCTCCAAAATCGGTTATCAGAGCCACTATTACAATACATGTTACACTAAAACTAAAGAAGTTAGCATGATAAATATAAAGCCTACAATGTCCATGGAAAGAAAATGTGAAGTATGCCTCGACGTAGATAGCTTGACCGCCATCACTGCTACAACATGGGGGGAAAATTTAAAACAAAAACAGAGAAAAATGTGAGGTAAACTCAATGAGTGGACAAGTTATGAAAACAAAACATAAAATTTATTTATCTTTTCAGAAGTCTTAAAATCAAAAAATTCTGAGACCTCACATCGTTCTTTGAAATCTCTCAGTTTTAAAACCATATCAAAATTCTTTTCTACACAAATTTAACAAACTAACCTACGTAAAGATTTTCATTATTCAAGTAAAGACAAATATTCGATAAAAAGCTTCCATAAAACCTGTAAAGTAAAAAGATTAAGTATCATGCAAAAAATAAATGATTACATAAATAACCAGATCCTCCATTTAATCCATACAATTCATCCATCTCTAGGCCATGAAATAAACATGGCATCATATTATTCGTATCCAGAAGAACTGTAAATCATATACTTAGGAACATAAGCTCGCCACATCTCGTGCATATGCACGAGCAGGCAGATAAGCTCGTCACTTCTCGTGCAGAGCGAATCAATACACGAGCAGACATGTAGGTAGGTAGGCTCGCTACTTCCTGTGCAGAGCGAATCAATGTACAGATAGGTAGGTATCCTCGCACAAAATTTCCCAAAATAACCTTTTTAGTTAAATTAAAGGCTTATTCACACCATTGCCCCCTGTAAGATACACTTTTTTTCACTTTGCTCCCTGAAACTTAAATCCTCTCAGTTTGCCACCTGAACTTCAAACAGTTGTTGCAAAAGATCATATGGCGTCAACTCTGTCAATTTTTCCGTTAAAAAAGCTGATGTGGCACCTATATGGCATGAGTGAGACCCTTTTCTAGTTATGTAACATCCATATAGACACTGAAAATTATAAAAAATTGACATGGATCTTATTTTTTTTTTAGTTTAAAAATTATTTTTTATTAATTTTTTTGTCCACATGGATCTTACATAACTAAAAAAGGGTCTCACTCATGCCATATAGGTGCCACATCAACTATTTTAACGGAAAAATTGACAAAGTTGACGGCATGGGGTCTTTTGTAACAACTGTGTGAAGTTCAGGTAGCAATTTGAGAAGATTTAAGTTTTAGGGGGTAAAGTGAGAAAAAGTGTATCTTATAGGGGGCAATGGTGTGAATAAGCCTAAATTAAACCCATGCTACCTTAATATGAAAATCATGAAATGCAACCTTAACTCAAATCTTAATTCCTTACCCCAAATCGAAATATAAAGTTTGTTTAATAAATAGTTCCTAAACCTATGCATGCCTCTTGAATCAACTACTTCCGTGCATGTAAAATCATCAGGGGAAATTCATGAAAATTGATTCTTAAATCATAAATCCAAAAGCCAAACCGCACTTAATTAAAACTCCAAGAAGCTAGCTTATGAATAAACATCAAGACTTCCAATGAGTTTATTTTAAAGTTAGCTAACTCTTAAATTCCCTTCTCAAAGAATTTACTAGGAAAGTAACCATTTGGAACCATAACCCATTTTAAAATTTAAGTCCACTCATAAGTTATTATTTCTCAATCAAAATTCAAATAATAAATATCGAACACAAATTTCATAAATCATTTAAAGAAACAAAGGTCCACTCACAAATTGGGAAATCTAGTTTCGATTCTCCGTCGAATCGTCACGAGCCACGGTCGTCTCGCCTAAATAAAAAGCAATAACATACAATTAGTCTCATCTCAACAACCATTAAAGTGTGTATGTGTACAAGAAACCCGACGTCCTAACTAAATTACATTCTTCCTAAAGGTTAGAAATCATTTCTTTAAAACTACGACACTCTAAAACTTATTCCCAAACATTCTCGGCTCAACCCACGCCACCCATGATCTCAAACTAGACCAACATTTCGAAATGAACCTTGCACGGGCTTACCTAAAACAGGATAATTGTCCGAGGGTAGCTTCGTTATCCGAAAAGTGTCCAATTTTGATCCCAAATAAACTTTCGTCTACCCGAACAGCCTCCACCTACCAAAATTGATAACCAACTTAGTAAAGGTAGTCAAATTGATGCTAGATAATCAGCATGACAGCGGGGTGGTCATAACCACTACCGTCGCTGCTCAAAGTGGTGGCACCAACATCGAATTCCACAATTTCTCCAAATTCCACAACTTTTTTTATTCTAAACTTCAATTGGGGTTCAAATGGATGAATATTGCCCAACAATTGTCCAAGAACAATCCTCAAACTCAAATTTTAAGGCAAACCCGAAATGGCCTGTAAACCCCTAACAATCAAGTTCCTCAATATCCAAAAACTATCAATTTCTCCAAATTGCTTCAATTTTCCAAAACTAGTCATAAATTAAAGGTTCTTAGGAGTGAGAAATGTCCAAACACGTTCAAGAACACCTCCCAAAACTAAAATTTAAAGGGAACCCGAAATGGTTCCTAAACCCTAATTTTTCCAAAATTATAAATACTCATTAACAAACCATACCATATAGATTTGGAAGCACATGAAGAGAGGAAGAAAACTCACCTATCAATTTCTTGATCGGAGCGCGGAGGTGGCAGAAATTGGCAAGAGAAGCCAGCGGCTGGCTTGGCTTTTTCTGAGTTGTTTCTGCGCGTAGGGGGCACTGGCTGGCGAAGGGGAAGGCTGGGGAGGATGGCCGGCTTGAGGGGGGCATGTCAGTGGCCTTGTGCCTCTGGGAAGGTGGCCGGAGAGTTGTCTCCGTGGTGAGGCCGCGCACACACAAGGGAGAGGGAAGAGAGAAAGAGAGAGCTTGTGAATGAGGAGAGAGAGTGTTTTTTAAAAAAAAAAAAAAACTGATTTTGGGTTTTAAAACCCCATCGGTACAAATTAAAAGATTGCCCTTTACTTCAAAGGTTCGTAACTCTCAAACCGTAACTCCGACGGACGTATGATTCGTGTTTTCAAACTCGTGGACTCGAAACCTTTCCAACAAGCCAAAAGTTCTACAAAACAAAAATGAACTTTGGGTCAAATTAGTTTAAAACAAAATTATAAAAATTAACCCAAAATCTTTTATTTCTCAAATAAATTCTCAAAATATTTAAAGTATTTTTCAAAACAAAACTTCAAAAAATACGGGGTCTTATAACTCAACTTCTTACTACGCCTCTAAATGACCATTACGAATAAAAATTTAAACTTATCGTGAAATTTAGGTTGGGTTGTTACAACCGGAACCAGCTGGGTTCGCCGTGGTTGTGACAGTGAGTGGTGGTTGGGGTCTGGGTTCCTCTGCCGGGTTTTTGATGGTTCTGGGTCTGGGCTCGGTGTTGTGGTGGTGTGGACATCAAAGCAGACGACTTCCTTATGGGTCTCAAATTTGGGCTCTTCTTATTCTCGGAAATCTTTTTGCTTTTGAATATGTTATTTATATTAATATACCCAAGTCATTGTGTATTGGGGTTTTTTTTTTTTTTTTT
>QANW01007622.1:769757-786174 GCA_003254865.1 Dryas drummondii | reverse complement strand
GGAGGGGGACAAAGAAGAAAAATAAATAAATGAAAGTGGGGGGGAAAAGAAGGGAAAAGGTAAAATAAAGTTAATTATATACGGGACAAGACAGAGATTGAAATATTAATATTGTTTCCATCTCGAATATTACGGGACCTAAAGGTATAGGACAAAACCGAAATGGGACGGGATGAAACTAGTATGGGTTTGGTATCCCGGTATTAATGCCCAGCCTTAGTTTCCGAGCTAAGAATTTTCCACATTTTGTTCTTTTTTTTTTGTTAATAGTTAAGACTGCCGGTCCACTTGTGGCTTCTTGGCTCAGGTCTTTAGCCAAAGATCAACATCCCTGAGTTCGATTGGCAGCAAAGGAAGTCAGAGAAAAAAAATTGTTAAGTACTTAAGACTTGCGTATAAGAAAAGAATTGAGAATTTTCATGACGACCCATTTTATAGCTTAAAAATTTTGTTGACTTCCCGACCAGGAAGTTTACAATTTTTAGAGTATGTACAATGATTATTTGTTAAATGATATGCTAAATGTTATATTTAACATGATTTTTAGGAAATAACAATAACTTTTGTATTTTTTGCTATAATGATGGTGAAACTAATTAAAGCTATAGCTATATGTTAATATGTTAATATATATTCTTATAAATAAAATTTAATATATTAAATTATTTTAATAATTATCTCATCTTAACTATATGTTTATGTTTTTTCAGTTTTTTTTCCTAAATGGACAGAAATACCCCTATAAAAGTGGGTCATGTGTGGTGCACATAATCACTTTTGTCAACTGATTGGATGAAAATTAACTTTTGTAATGACTTGAAACACTTTGAAAAGTTCGTAAGTAAATTTTTCACGTTTTGAAGTTTATAGACCATTTTGAGACACGGATGAAAGTTAAAGGACTATTTTTATATCTAACCCTCTTTTTTCATCGGAAAGAATAGTATTATTATTAAATCGATTAGCTGAGTTTGGTATATCTATGTGGGAGAAGATGTTCCACACATTTTGTTTAGGTGAGAGCATACAATATTTTATAGGGATTAATGCTATTTTGCTCCCCAGACTATTACACATGTATCAGTTTGCTTCTCAGACTTCTAATTTGAAAAATTAAAAACCTTGACTTTTTCAATTTTGCCAATTGAAGTTATTCCGTCAATTTACATATTTTTCATCAAAATGATGCATGAGAAAAAAATGATAAAATCTAAATTGAAGGGACCATTTTGCCCTCAAAGATTTGGATGAAAATGTGTAAATTAACGGAAAAATCTTAATTGGCAAAATTGAAAAAGTCAAAGTCTTTAATTTTTCAAATTAGAAGTCTGGGGAGCAAATTGATACAAGTGTAATAGTCTGGGAACAAAATGGCATTAATTCCTATTTTATATATGAAAAATTTTCTTAGGACGCACCCAATCAACCATTTGGGAGAGTTGACCATGGTTTCCTTATAAGGAGAGCCACCCGCTAATCGCCATCTTACATCTCTCAAACCAGTGCAATCCTTGCTGCCAATGGCTACCAGCATGTCCAGCACAACCCATCAAGCCTCATCCTCATCCTACTCCTCAAAACCATGGATCTACGACGTGTACTTGAGCTACTGTGATGAAGAGACGCACAGAAGCTTCACGGACCTCCTTTACTTCGCATTAAAAGAGGCTGGACTCAACGTGTTTACTGCCGAGGATGAAATAGAAAGGGAGGAAATCCAAGGGTCTCGGATCTCCGTCATCGTCTTATCGAGGAATTATGCGGCTTTCACTTGGTGTCTTGAGGAGCTGGTAAAGATCATGGAGTGTAGAAGAACAGTTAGCCAATTGGTTATGCCAATATTCTATGATGTTGATCCTTCAGATGTCGGGAAACAGACCGGTAGTTATGCAGAAGCATTTGACAGACATGAAGAGCGTTTTGGGTTAGATATTGAAAATGTACAGAGGTGGAGAGCTGCTCTTAGTGAAGCTGCAAATTTGTCGGCCTGGGATCTTAGAAACACTGCGGATGGGTAATTACTAATTTCCTTGAACAATGATTAACTTCTCTTAGTAGTTAGTACTGCTATATGTGTTTACCCTTTCCAATTTAACGTATATTTAATACATAGTTACCAAAAAGCAAGTTGTCGGAAAAAAAAAAAAAAAAAACAAATAATTATTGGTCCAATGATGGAGATCTCTAAATCAAAAAATATATAGTTAATTAAATTGTTTGGTTGGACTATTACATAATTATTATAAAAAATATTTTGATTTATATGAAAATATAGCCTGCTTGTTCTCAAATCCAAGTCCTCTGACTGCTCAAAAGAAAATTATTTCGTTTAAATCATTAATTCAATCCAAATGAATCCTTACAAATTTTTGAAATATGGAATAAGATGGACAATGTTGAGACAAATATCGTCCACACATCGATCATGTATTGGTTTGCTTGAGCCTCTATATATATATCAAGTTTCATTGATAAACAGTAAAAATTATTTTACTCGATGTGTACCTCAAAGGAAGCAGTTAATGCTCCAATCACTCACCGTACACTGTCTAATAATAAATAGTGAAAATAACAAATTTTTTATTTTAACTATGAGTTGTAACTGATTGTTAGTTACAAGCTTAGGATTCAAACACTTTCGTTGAGCATTGGAACCCTCACTCTGAGCATTCGAACTCTCAACGAAAAATCTTATAAGTGGCTTGGCCTGTCGAGTTAACATATATATATATATATATCTATTGATCGTTGATCTCCCAACTAAAAACTTTGCGGCTCCACAATGTATATATGTACCTGTCGAGTTTACATTTTTGTATGAGTTCTTTCAGATATTTAACAAAACTTTAATGGTTTTTGAAGATTTTGACTCCTCAATTTATGAATTATTATGTTGAAATTTACTTCCTCGTACAAAAGAACAGTTGCCAAATCTTGTTCACTCTAGGAAAGATATTGTTATAATGAATTAGTTATTAATTCATTTAATATTGTAGTTGCATCATGTGAGTAGTGGTTCTGATTCTGAATTTAATTTCCAGGCATAAAGTGAAGTTTATCAAAAACATTATTGATGACATTAACAGTAAGTTGAATAACATAGCTTATGCGTAGCCGCCTTCCCAGTCGGAATAAGTTCTCGTGTACAAGGTATGATTCATGATTTAGGCGTTGGGATAGATGATGTTCGCATGGTTGGAATTTGGGGGATGAGTGGAATTGGCAAAACCACAATTGCCAAAGCCATTTATTACAAATTTCATCATAGCTTTGAAGGTAAAAGTTTCCTTGCAAATGTGAGGGAAACTGCAAAGCAACCCAATGGTTTGGTTCGTTTGCAAGAACAGTTGATTTCTGATATCTTGAAAACAACCAAGATAAAGATGGATAGCGTTGATAATGGGATCAATATGATAAAAGAAACACTTGGATGTAGAAGGGTGCTTGTCATAATTGATGACATAGATAAAGAGGAGCAACTAAATATATTAGCAGGAAACCGTGACTGGTTTGGTTCAGGAAGCAGAATTATTATCACAACAAGAGATCAAACCTTGCTATGGAAACCTGAAGTGGATTCAACATATCTGGCACGAGAAATGAATGTAGAAGAATCTCTTAAGCTCTTTAGTTGGCATGCCTTTAGAGATGGTTATCCTAAGGAAGAATATAATGAACTCACAAGAAACGTAGTTGCTTACTGTGGGGGTTTGCCACTAGTTCTTGAAGTTTTAGGCTGTTTTCTATATGGAGGGAGCATAACAAGGTGGAAAAATACATTGGAGAAATGCAAGAGAATTCCTGATGATGGCCGAATTCAAGAAAGTCTTAGAATAAGTTTTGATGGGCTAAGTGAAGATGAAAAAGATTTATTCCTTGATATATCTTCTTCCTTTATTGGTATGGACAAAGATCATGTCATACAAATATTGTATGCCCGTGGCTATTCTGCAGAAATGGGAATTAGTGTCCTCGTTCAAAGGTGCCTTGTAACTGTTAATGAGAGAAACCAGCTGATGATACATGATTTGCTTCGAGAAATGGGTAGAGAAACCGCCCGTGCAAAATATCTTGACGATCTTGGAAAATATAGTACGTTGTTGGATCATGAAGATGGAACAGATATATTGATGACAGACGAATCTGTAAGTACTTTCGCAATCAAATCTTAAAATGCATGCATGTAATAAAGAGAAGCATATGCATCCCATATCTAATAAATTGTAAGTCCTGGATGTGTACATAGCTAATCTACTAAATCTAGTGGATTTCGTTTCCATATGTATATATATATCATCTTAATTAGTGTTGTGCAGTTGCATTTAAGTAGGTTGACTAGTACAAAGAATTCTCAATTAATATACGTAAAACCAACAATTTCAATGCATGCATTGGCAAAACCCATACTAATATAGGACCCACTATAGGTCGTGTACCTCTCTTGTGGTTGGTTTCAGATCCTCTACTTGTTTTTACTTAATTCGTAATCTTAGTCATATATGTATTAGTGTGATCAAAAGATAATTAAAATGGTTTCTTAACATTTTATGTGTTTGTGTGAGAGAGTTCACATTCATGAATTCACAATCCTTAAATTTATAATACCTTATTAGAATTCAAAAAAGTAAAAACAAGTACAACAGAGAATGCAACTCTTTTGTAGTTCATACATGCATTAATGCCTCAGCTCATGGGAGAGAAATGAAAATAGACAGTGGTAGTTAAGGACTAAACTAATTTTTAATGGAGATGTAAGCTCCCTAAATGAATTCTTCTTGTTCTTGATGATGTGTGCTAATACTCCACATGCAAGATGGGTTTATGTATTCACGAAGTAAAATCATCATAACAATGGGTTAACAAAACAGATGCATCCGTATATTTGTGACATGGGAAAATAAATTGTTTGCTTAGAGCCAAAGGAGGTCAAGGGACGTAGAAGATTAAGTGATGACAATTCTCTTAAACATTTTGTTTGAAAGTTTCCTCAAGAAACAACAGAAACCATTAATAGCAGAGGAGGTAAATAGAAACATGCTCTTATATATGTGTCTGTTTTTCTTGACAGAAACATGCGTTGATTAAAAAAGTTAGGGATGCCAATGATTTTTCCAGTGTCATAGAAGCGAAAGAAACATCCAGAGAAAAGATCGTAAGAAACATGCTCCTCTTATGTGTGTACATATATTTCATGTTTCTACATCCTTGACGCTTGTTGGTTACTTATCCAAATGCTTTCTCTTAGGGTATGCACATCGATGAAGGTTTCATGCATGTGAACCCGGCAAGCACTCCTTCGAAAAATTCAAATGAAATTTTATCTTCTCCCTATTCTGAAGAAGCTTTTGCTGATCATGAATATGAATTGTTTTCTCGGTTACATTTAGAGGAAAATATGGAACCCGGTAACGCGGTTGATTCTTTAAGAACTCAGAAATGGCAAGGTATGATTTCTACCATTTAGTTTATTTTTTGGGCATTATATATATATTTATTTATTTATTTATTTTATGTTTGCTAATTGTTGTACATGCATTTTGGTTGATGAGAAAATCAAGGAAGGAGGCTTTTATATACTTTTTTTTAATCATTTGTTTTATTTTTAATACTAAATTATTGGAAACCCCTAAATGGCCAATTCCTTCATTGCACTCACTTTCTTTTTTCCACTCCGGCCCTGTACATAGTTACGATATTATTTTTAACCTTTTTATTTTTAAATTTAATTTTTTAGGATTACTGTATATATATTAGAGGTTATTGGGGTTAATTATTGTAGGATTTAGTATGGTTTTAAGTTTGGGATTTAGAATTAATGTAGGATTGATTACTTTAAGGTGTAAAATTTAAGGTTTAGGATTTAAACTCTTGGGTTATAGCTTCATAATGCCCAGCGGCTGAAAAAAAATATTAAGGTGGTGAGCAAATTCACTTTCATTAGAGATTGGGCTACGAATTTTAAATGAAAATTCTTGTTTAGGATTCTAAAATTTAACTCATATTTATTAAACTTCTCACTCTCCACTTTTGAAATGCAATTGGATTTGTCTATTGATGTACTTATGGTAAATTATATTAGGAAAAATTAGAGGAAAATGACTCTTAACATATGTACGGAGCCAGATCAGGACTGCCGTTTCAAAAGTTTATCCGTCAGGACTATTATTTTACTTAAGCGTCAAATAAGTCTATTCTGTCAAATTCGTTACACTTTTCCGTAAAAAATAATAATATATTTTTTTCTTAATTAAAATATTATAAAAATAAAAAAATNCTTGGCTGGGGTTGCGGCTGGGGGGGGGGGGACCTTTTCTTTTTTAGTTTTTTCTGTTTCTTTTTTCAGTTTGGTTTTAATTTTTTTCTTCTTTTATCTTAATTGTACTTTTTCTTCTTTTATTTATTTTATTTTTCATTAATTTTCTTCTTTTAATTTTTTTTTATAAATATTTTAATAGTGAGAAATGTCAATTCCGTTAATTTGACCAAAAATGTAAAGGATTTTGACGAAATAGCCTCGAGACTTAAGTGAAGTAATAATCCTGACGAATGCATTTTTGAAGCAGGAGTCTTGATCTGGCTCCGACACATAAGTTGAAGTTCTTTTACTCTAATTTTTCCATTATATTAATACCCCCAATTTACTCATTATACCGCTCATTTGTTTTGTTATTCTACAACTCAATTTTACCCTTTGAGGTTTGAACAAATAAAAAATAAAAACTAAAAGAATAATGCTCACCTCCTTCCCGCCTCCGTAGGTGTGGCGACTCTCCCCGGGCAGCACCACCCTCCCGACTTCTCTCTCTCTCTCTCTCTTAGTTTTTTCTCTCTTCATTTTAGTCCAACCCCAGCAACAAGAGAAGGTTGGTAAGCCTTAATTCGGACCTCTTGATGTGTTAAGCAGGAGGAAAATGGAGAGAGGGATGGTTACTGTAGTTGAGTGGGGAAGAGAGGGAGGGGAGTTCGGGGAAGTGTAGACATCTGCTGGTGAGGGAGCCACGCTGACGGCGGCAGTGGGAAGGAGGTGCAAATATGACTTTTTTCGATCATTTTTTTTAAATATAATTCATAGGATTAACAAGAGAACTTCGGGAAAAAACACTAGTTGGGTGGGTATATTGAAAAACTTGAGGGTATCAATAGACTTTCCCTTTACTCCTCAACTGAGAAACTTTGAAAATATAACCTTCGAGTAACGTTGGAACACCCCGGCCTACAGTAATGCTCGTACCGCATTAGTTGTTCTTGAACCCTGTCGACTAAGGTTGGAGGGTTAATTGAGCACCACTTTGAGGAAAACCGAGCAATACTCGAAGGTTATATTTATAAATTTAAAAAATGGGTTAAATGTATTTAAATAGTAATAATTTATTAAAATTTGGATTAGATTTTCTTTTTAAACTCAAGGAACCTTAAAACTAGTTTTCAAATTTGCCTACCTAACTCTTTTCAGGAAAAGAAGTGAAGCAATATTTGAAATTGTTGCCCCCCAGAGATTTGGGGAAGCAAACTCCGAAGGTGATTTCTTCCGGTGTAGAAAGTCTCCCTGAGCCATTGGAAGGTGCAGACTCTTACTCTGCTGCCACCATAGACACAGACCTTATTTTATGCCAGGGTTATGATGTGAATCTAGAGCAAGTACAGAAGCATAGCAGCACACAAGAAGAGGATACTAATTTGGAAGAAAAGGCTGAGAATAGAGTACATTTGGAAGGGTTATTTCTGTATTGTTCCCTCTTTCCATCAGGTTATGAATTTAGAAAAGATGAGTTGGTTCAATTATGGATAGCTGAAGGCTTCATTGAAGAGAACCAAAGTGAGAGAATGGAGGATACTGGAAGTGAATATTTCAATTGCTTGGAGGATAAAGGCTTTCTTGTGCTCTCTAGAACTGATTTCAGAGTGGATTTTGACTCGGCATTCTCTGTCCCCATTGATAACCCCAGCAACTTCTTGTACAAAGTAAACCCTATCAAGCTATCCGTTTTGGAAAACCCAATTGCTCAGGGTACTTATTTTAGAGCTGTTGATGGTAAGTTAGATGGAACCTCTGAAATGACACAACATTTGTCTTTGGTTTTTGAGGACATTGATGAAATGACTTTTGGGGTTCTTAAAAAATTTAAGGATCTGCACACATTGCTTGTGTTCTCTGGTTGTGGGTCCTCCATAAAACACATTCCTCGTAATTTGTTTTTGAGCTTAAAGTTCTTGAGAACATTGAATCTGAGTCGAACTTCCATTTCTGAATTGCCAAGTTCAATTCCAAATGTCAAAACACTGCGGTATCTTGATGTCTCCAATACACTCATTACACGGTTGCCTGAATCAATCGATTGTCTTCACAATCTACAAACCATAAAACTCAGAGGTTGTACAAACTTTGTTCAATTACCAAAGGGCATGAATAAGCTAACCAATCTACGGCATATCGATCTTGATATCAATCGACAATTGGATTACATGCTTGCACACATGGGGAACTTGACTAAGCTTCAGACTTTGTCAGCATATCTTGTTGGTAAAGGCGACGGGTGTCATATCGCAGAGTTAAAGAATTTGAATGATCTAAGAGGAGCACTTCGCATTTCAAAGCTTGAAAATGTGTTTAAGGAAGAGGCTGAAGAAGCTGCTTTGATTGACAAGAAATTCCTCCATAGGTTGGATCTTCGATGGAGTAATCTATTGGATGAGGATACAGAGAAGCAAGAGGAAATCCTTGAATGTCTTGAGCCCCATTCTGGCCTTAAAGAGTTACAAATACAAAACTATGGTGGGTTAATGCTTCCATCTTGGATTAGCAAACCAACTTTTGTTGACCTTGTTATTATTACCCTCTACAGATGCAAAAAATGTATGCTTCTACCATCCATAGGGCAATTGCCAGCACTTAAATTTCTTTCTATCAGAGAGATGAATGAGGTGGAAGAAATCAACGATGAATTTTTCAGAAACCCAGTTGATGATCAAGCGTTCCCTGCATTTCCAAAACTTGAGAGACTAGAAGTTGACATCATGCTCAATTTGAAAGAGTGGAAGGATTTACAAATTGATGACTTACCCTCCCTACTTCAACTCACAGTCAACCGTTGCCCAGAACTTGTCACTCTTCCACCACTTTCACGTCTCCAATCTCTCAAGCATTTGGAGTTTCGTTGCTGTCCAAAGCTTCTGTCCTTGCCCCTTGACGGACTACCAATTTCACTTGAGTGTTTCATAATAATAGATTGCCCTGTACTGAAAGAACAGTGCCACAAGGATGAAGCTGAAGATTGGAGCAAGATATGTCATGTGCCTAGCGTCTGGTTTGATCATGAACAGGTAAGTCAAAAACAAAGTCCGATTTCAGAGGTGCCACTGACTAGCCATCTTTCGTCCCTTACACCGGAAGAAAATAAGCTTTTCAAAGGCTCCGCTGAGGTTTTAAATAGCATCTTACTTAAAGACGATTTGGCTGCCGCCCGGGAAGCATCTAAGGCTTCAGCACCAATACAGATACCTACTTCAAGACCTCAGACAGAACTTGCTGTTAATGATTATTGTTGGAAAATTTAATATTTAAATTATTTTCTTATTTGGATAAATAAAAATACAAAGTAAATTTAGGAGTTGCCAAGGAATAAAATTTCGGATTTCGAAGAAATTTCGACGGAAATTTCGAAGATTTTTAAATTTCGACAAAAATTTGACGGAAACGACGAAAATTGCTATCAAAATACGAAAATTTTGAATGAAATTTTACTATATGTTTATTTAACATATTATCTAATACATTGATAAAAAATATTGAAGAAATCAAATTATATTGTAGGTTTCATGTGATATATGATGAATAAAATGCGCGCTGGAGGCAAATATTATTAAATAAAATTATTACAATGAATAAATAAAATTAATATATTCATATTTTATAATTTATACATTAAATCCTATATATTATATATATTCTAATGCTCTTTATTCTTTATAATCTACACACTAAGATATTAGGGGTTAGGGCCTTTAAAGTATTTTTAATTATTTTTATATATAAATATATTAGGGTTTAGGGTTTAAAACAACTAAACGAAATCTCAAACTTTTTTTTTTTTTTTCCAATTGTCCAAACGCCCCAAATCCCAATTAACAATAAACTTTTTTTTTTCCTCTTTTTTTTTTTTCTTTTCTTTTTTTTTCTTCTCTTTTCTTTTTTTTCTCTTTCCTTCCTTTCTCTTTTCTTTCTTCCTTTCTTCCCGTACGCCACCAGTAACTTCCTCTTTTTTTTTTTTTTCTTTTCTCTTTCTTCTCTTTCCTTCCTTTCTCTTTTTTTTTCTTCCTTTCTTCCCATACCTTCCTCTTTCTTCTCATCTCATCTCATCTTTCCTAGTCCTAGCCCACTGCAGAGAGACACACCTGCGCATCTCCTCTCTTTCTTCCCTCTTCCTTTTTCCTCCTTCCTCTCCCTCATCTCTTCTCTCTCCAAGATCTTATCTTTCTTCTCTCTCCTCCTGCCCAATCACCCTCTGGTCTCTTCGATCTGCCTCCGGCGACGTCGCCATTTGATCTGCTGCCTCCGGCGATGGCTGGCGACAAAGGCAGCCCGCCTCTTCCTCTGGTTTCCGCCGCCCCCAGTCGAAAATTTCGTCGAAATTTCGAAAATTTTGCCGAAATTTCAAAATTTTCGGCGAAATCGTCGAAATTAGGACGAAATTTTATTAGTTATGTGTTAAAATTTTGAAACCCCCCAAAATCGAAATTTAACACCTTGGGAGTTGCTTGCCATATATCAAATAATCAATTATATATTCTTTGAATAGGTACAATGACATCTACTTGGAAAAGGTGCCTAATGGACTGCAGTAATTGTGAATGAGTGTATCTTAAAACAAAAAGGTACTACAATAATTGTGAATGAGTGTATCTTAAAATAAAAAAAATATGTACTACTGTTACCTTTTCTCAACCGGCACAACCCTTTCGAAAGGCGCGCACTTCATCTTCTATAAATTCTTAGTCTATTTGTCATTTCAAAAGAGAATTTTTAGTAGAGACAATAGTGATTTGTGTTGTAAATACTTTATTAAGTGTGGCTATTATTGTAATTAGTTATAGGGGTATATAAGTAAATATACAAAACCCTAGTAAATCCTACCTCTATATAGAATATTTATAAAAGGAATGAAATAGACAGATCATACTTCTCTCTGCCTCTCTCTACCTCAAACCTTATTTCCACATACTTTTACAATACGTTATCAGTATGAAAATCTCTAAGGATTGTGGATCGCCAAACAAAAGAGAATTATCATTCAATCTGTTCTTTAACCAAGTAGGTTTTATAAAACAATTTTCTATTTATGCTTATTTAACTTTGATTGCTTGAAAAATCTCCATGAAGCATGAATCTTAAATCTATGTGATTGATTTATTTGAGATTATATATTTTGGTAAATTTGGGTTGAATGATTAAATAAAATAAAAAAAAGGAAAATTCAAAGGGACAACCAAATTGTGTGTGACTCAGATGGAGCACTGCGGAGATAATCTTCTGCCCATTCCTATGGTGAAACAGTGTTGCCTGTAACATGTGTTTTAGGATAAGCTTTTGCTTTTAATGATTACTATCACTTGAAAAATCAAGTGGAATATGAGAGAATATTCTCAATAGACAAGGGACTTCAGCCAGGTTGAAGGTAACCTTTCGTGAGCCATTACAAATCAGCTTCAGTGTCGATCGAGAAGAAATATCGAGGCTTGAAAGGCAGCAAGGACCTGCGGATCCACTAGAAATTAAGTTGTGAAGAGACAGGCCTATCTAAGAGTTTACTAGGTTAGGAAGCACTACAAGGTAATCGATCTGTCCGGCTGTTTGAATTTCAGAAATATTTGTACGAAAGTAGTGTGGCAAAGGAGTTGGCTTGCGTGGTTTGGGTTGCACTAGCAGTGAAGCAGAAGCGCCAAATTCCGTATGCACAAGTACGTCTTTGGGTTGTCTTTGGATGAGGTAATTGAAAGTATCTTATCATTTCAAATTGATGAGATTTATAAAGTTATTTATTTGGAAACTTATTCACTATGATGTTTATATATGCAAATAACATGTGTTGGGTGCATCAAAATGTAAATATGGATTTAAGTATTCTATTCCTATCTTATGGTAATTGTTTTCCCGATCCCCATGATGTTGGGAGTTTTATGGTCAGTTACCATTAGATTGAATCCAACGCTCTAGATTATTTCAAAGTAAAAAAGCTCAATTAATATATTTTTAAGAATTAATTACTCTAGGCTACACTTTATTTATTGTTTGTAATATGTAATACACCTATTTATAATATATAACAATTAGGTCATTTTATAATAATATATATCTAGGTCAGTTGGCTTCACTCCACTCTCTCCCACCCTCCAAAGCCAAAGAATATGACAAGTTTCTCACTATAACAACGCTTAGAGATTAGGGAAGTCAGCTCCACCCCATGCCTTCCTTATCAGTAGCATGTTCTTGATTTTTTTTTTTTTAAGCTCAGTTTCACCTGCAGTTTCTAAAACTGCAGCTTCAGTGGTGTAGAACACTTGATATGGGTATGTTCTTGATTTTTTTGTTTAGCTCAGTTTCTGAAATTGCAACTTGTAGTTTCACCTACAGTTTTTAAAACTGCAGTTTCAGTGGTGTAGAACACTTGATATGAGTTCTTGATTTTTTTTGTTTAGCTTAGTTTATGAAACTTCACCTGTAGAAACTACAGTTTCAGTGGAGTGGAACACTTAATATCAGTATTTTCTAAAACTCTAATTCCAGTTATGTTAAGTGACTCAGAAGAATGTTAGAAAAGAAACTAAAGAAAAAAAAGACTTGAAATAAATGCTTTTTGGTTTAGGATTTGAACCTTTTAACTGAAATTGTAGAGGTTAACAAAAAAAAGCTGAAATTGTAGATATATGAACCAGTTCAATTAATTGGAGGGACCACTGGTACCTAGTTTATTTGATGAAGATTTACACACCCGATTGATTAGATTTTTCTCTCCGGATTGGTGGTCGTCATCGGCCTTCGCAACATAGCAGAGAGATGGACAGAGGAGAGAAGAGAGATAAAGGGAGAGAGAGGGAAGAAGAGAGGAGGAAGAAGAGAGGGGGAGAGAGAAAGAGTATGATACAAACAAGAACAAAAACACCTAGATATATAGAAGGTGGCCCGCAAAAAAATTATGAGGCTTTGGGTGTGTTTAAGTAATAAAAGAATTTGTCAGTACCTAATAATTAATGGGTTCTATTTTTAAAGTAATTTTAACAAAAAGTGTTGATAGTACTCGTTAGTGCAACGTCTACTGCATGTTTTATCAATCAAAAACTCTTCGGCATCATCTTCATACATCATAGTCATTCAAATTTTCTTTCAAGTGGGGAAGTTTTTTAATATTCACTAACGTACGCACTGTGAACAGAGAATGTTTTAGGGTTTTCAATATTATTTCTGCTTAATTGAATAAGACCACAAAGTGTGGTTTATATACATTGGCCTATAACTAAATTACAGGAATTAATAAATCACCTAATTAATTCTAATAATTACACAATAATCACATATGTTGACTCGCACACCAACACTTCCCCTGAAGTTGGTGCATATATATCGCACATGCCCAACTTGTCTAGTGAGTCCAAAAACACCCTATTTGTTACAGCCTTGGTCAACACATCTGCAAGCTGATCTTCGGACTTCACAAAAGGAAAGTTAATAATCTTCGCTTCAAGTTTCTCTTAGATGAAGTGTCGATCAATCTCAATGTGTTTTGTTCTATCATGCTGAACAGGATTATGTGCTATATCAATAGCAGATTTGTTATCACAAAACAAGTCCATAGGTTTGGTAGGTGGACACCCTAAATCAGTCAATAAATGTCTCAACCATAAAAGTTCAACTACTCCAAGGGCCATACCTCTGTATTCAGCCTCTGCACTTGATCTAGATACAACCGATTGCTTTTTACTCCTCCAGGTCACCAAGTTTCCTCATACAAAGGTAAAGTAGCCTGAGGTAGACCTCCTATCATCTACTGAACCACCCCAGTCTGCATCAGAAAAACCTTCAACATTCACATGACCATGATTAGCAAACAACAACCCTTTACCAGGTGCAGATTTTAAATACCGCAAAATTCGCTCCACAGCATCCATATGGGGTTTACACTGGGCATGCATAAACTGGCTTACTACACTAACTGCATAAGCAATGTCAGGTCTAGTGTGAGACAAATATATCAATCTTCCAACAAGTCTCTGATATCGCCCCTTATCTGCAGGCAAGGCCCCCAAACACTCGAAAAGTCTATGGTTTTGTTCCATAGGAGTGACAGCTGGCTTACACCCAAGCATACCAGTTTCAGACAACAAGTCTAAAACATATTTCCTTTGAGATAGGAATATGCCATGTTTAGACCGAGCAACTTCTATCCCAAGAAAGAACTTCAAGTCCCCCAGCTGTTTCATTTCAAACTCTCTAGACAAGTACCTCTGCAAATTAGAGATTTCCTCATAATCATCTCTAGTCAGAACCATATCATCAACGTAAATGATAAGAGCAGTAATCTTCTTCCCCCTTTTCTTTAGGAACAAAGTATGATCAAAATTACTCTGCCGATAACCATAGTTCTTCATTGCACGGGTGAATCTCCCAAACCAGGCTCTTGGAGATTGTTTAAGACCATATAAAGACTTTCTCAGTCTACATACTAATCTTGTATTATCAAACTCTGGTATACCTGGAGGAGGATCCATGTATACTTCTTCAGTCAAATCACCATGGAGAAAGGCATTCTTTACATCAAACTGAAGGAGTGGCCAATCTTTGTTAGCGGCCAAAGACAACAGAACCCGTATTGTATTTAACTTGGCCACTGGAGCAAACGTCTCTAAGTAGTCTATGCCATAGGACTGTGTATAACCCTTTGCTACCAACCTTGCCTTATACCTTTCAACTGATCCATCAGCTTTGTGTTTGACTGCAAACACCCATCTGCATCCAACTGTCTTCTTCCCCTTAGGTAGAGAAACCAACTCCCAGGTTGAATTCTTCTGTAATGCCGCCATTTCTTCAGCCATAGCTTTGGTCCATCTAGAATCTGCAAGAGCATCCTGCAATCTACTAGGAATAGAAACAGAAGATAATTGCAGAACATACGATTCATATGACTTTGAAAGCCTAACAGATGACACATGATTATTAATGGAGTACCTAACTTTGGCATTTGGATCTGGCTCATATTTAGCTGGTGGTTGTCCTCGGTTAGACCGAGGAGGGAGTGTAAATGTAGAAGCATTAGAAACAAGATCTGAACCTGAATGTGAATTAGGAGTATTGTTTGTTACCTCAATGGATGAAGAAGATTGATTCAATGGAGTAGGAGAGATGGCGGTACTATCATGGAGTGGTGATTCCTCAGGCTCAGAATTCGTGGATTCTTGTCCTACCATATCCTCAGTATCATCCCCAGTAATTTCCGCAGTCTCAGTCTCATTCTCAGACTCAGACACTGGGTGATACACTGGGTGATCAGTAGTCTGTTCTGACCCTCCCTCAAAGAACAACATATCATCTCGATTCTGCACTTCACTAGAAACCTCCCATTGAAGGGTAGAATCCAATGGACGAGGAGAATAAAAAAGTTGATGTTCATGAAAAGTGACATCCATAGAAACATAGAAGCGCTGAGTAGAAGGATGATAGCACCGGTACCCTTTCTGGGATGGACCATAACCAACAAAAATACACTCTAAAGCCCGAGAGGCGAGCTTGGATCGCTGATGAGAATGTAAATGCGCAAAAACAACACACCCAAAAACCCGGGGTTCCAAATGAAGGATACCTGGTAGAGAGACAAAATCTGAGAGAACATCCAAAGGTCGCCGAAAGTCAAGGACACTAGATGGGGTTCGATTAATCAAATAGACAGCAGAACTCAAGGCATCACCCCAAAACAAAGATGGCATGTGACCCCCCAGAAGAAGGGACCGAGTGACTTCCAATAAATGTCGATTTTTGCGTTCAGCAACCCAATTCTGTTGTGGAGAATGAGCGCAAGAAGTCTGATGAAGAATCCCCGCAGAAGCAAAATACTGAGTCAACTCTGTATTAACGAACTCACCGCCATTATCAGAGCACAAAACTTTAATAGGACAGGCAAACTGGGTGAGGACCATATGATGAAAAAGGCGAAAAACAGCACACACATCACTTTTATGTTTCAGAAGATAAACCCAAGTCATTCTAGTACAATCATCAATAAATGTCACAAACCATTTCATTCCTTTATGTGTACCACACGGGGCCGGACCCCAAACATCCGAGTGGACCAAAGCAAAAGGAACATCCATACGTGTAGCACTAGAAGGAAACACTGAACGATGACTTTTGGCCAACACACAAACTTCACAA
>QANW01007622.1:754790-769227 GCA_003254865.1 Dryas drummondii | reverse complement strand
TTTTTTTTTTTTTTTTTTTTTTTTTTAAGATGCTGCCCGAAGAGGTTGAACACAGCAGGGGCACACGCACAGTAGGGCCAATCAGATGTGCACAGCCGCAGAGAGCAGGGGGCAGAACTGAACCAACCAAATGTGCACAGTAGTTCGCACGCACAGGCTGTCTCACAGCCGTCGCTCAGACCACCGCACAGCAGAGACCAGTCGCACCGTCGTCGCACAGGCAGGCGGAGACTCGCAGCATAGGCAGGCGGAGACACACACACGCAGGCAGCACAGGCAGTCGGAGACACACACACGCAGGCGGACGATGTGCACGCGCGGGCAGGCGGGTCGACGCGGAGTCACTGGCGGACAAGCAGCAGGCGCGTGTGCAGACAGATGAGTGGGTCTTCGCACAGGCAGGTGGGGCGGCGTCTCTGGCGGTCGAGCAGCAGTCGCCGGCGCACGAGGAAGGGGAGACGGAGGCGCACACAGTCGGGACAGACGGTGATGCGCACAGGCAGCAGGCGGCATTGGCGTCGCTGGGGCACTGACAGTCACAGGCAGGGATGATTTTCTGGTGGAGCAAGATTGACGTTGCAGCGGACCTCGTCGATGCCTCTCTGTTTGAACAGAATTGCACCATGCACCAGTACACCCACTAATATTTTGATAAACACCTTAATCTAGGATTAAGAGAGACAATGATCAAGATAAAACCCTAAAACATCCAAAAAACAACCACGACCTAATCCCTAATACCTATGGGAAAGAAGAGGTGAGAAGGGTCGGCTCTGATACCATGAACAGAGAATGTTTTAGGGTTTTCAATATTATTTCTGCTTAATTGAATAAGACCACAAAGTGTGGTTTATATACATTGGCCTATAACTAAATTACAGGAATTAATAAATCACCTAATTAATTCTAATAATTACACAATAATCACATATGTTGACTCACACCAACACACTGCACCATCGGAGATATATATATCTTGACAAGCAAAAACAATGTGTGCGGTGTGCCTTATTAAGACACAATTTTTGGGACTTTAATGATAAGTAATGCTAGTTACCTTTTTCACTCGTCTTCTTCTTTCAGCCTTTCTCATTCATTATAGGGAGAGCATTGCTATCCAGAGTCGACTAAAAGCGGCTGACACGGAAACGCAATATGAATCTCACTGTACTTGAATATAATGTATTAAAAGACCAACTATTCTCTACACTATCATCACTTTTTTTAAGAAAATTATTATTTTATGTGTTCTCAAATGCAAATTACAATTCGTTCCACAAACTCTTGTTTTATTTCTTCTAAAATGTCTTTAACATTAGGAGGTGGGCCTCTATTGACCTTTTGCAAGGGTGATCATTAAATAAAGACCTAAAAAATGAACATTTCAAATATGTGATTACATTGTAGTAGGCCCAAAATGATGGTTAGCACTATATTATTTTACTAGCCAATTAAATTTAAAGCATTTTTGTATATATAGAGAGGAAACCATCATTTGTGTACCACCCAGTAAAGAAGTTAAATGATTGGAACCATATGTTTTTCAGGTCCATCTTCAATGGTCATCCCTAGAAAAAAAAAAATCAGTCAAATCGTTAATTGTTTAATCATCTAAGCTATGCAGACAAACACAGTCCGTCAAATAAAATTCAAATGTTGTTGACAGTAATAAGATAAGTAAACAATTTCAGTTTTGGCTTATTTTTTGCAAGAGACATCGATCTTTGAATGATGTCCTAAAATATAGATGGCTATGATAATTGAATTGTAGGTTCATAGAGGATGTTCTTACTTTTTTAATGTAAGGGCATCATTAATTGAAGCTTCCTCACTGTATATATACAAATTCTCTCTGCAGGACGCCTGTTCTTTAACTAAAGAACAAACATGGGTATTTCAATGACATTTTGTCATTTTTAGGCGATTTTTGACAGTGTTTAACATGTTAGTGTATAGGGTTCTATATTTTAGGGTATAGAATTATTGTTCACTCAAAACTTGGGAGTTAAAACCTAAATTCTAACCAAGAAATGAGAACCCAAAATAATGAGAGTTAAAACCAAGGAATAAGTCTCGATTGATAGTTTATAATTATATACCCCAAATAATTAAATATATCGTGCTAAGTTTAAGATAAAATGGTGAAAAAAAAGAAAAAAAAAAGCCATGTCCTGCATATACATACAGGAATTCTCTATGACATGAATCACCATTTGTAGAGTATAAGGTTCTTTATTTAATTAAGGGTATAAAAATCATCGTTTGATGTTATATTTTAAAATTTAACTCTTGAGAAAATCTAACCGAAGAATGATAGCTCAAAACCATGAGAGTTAAAACTAATGAACGGGTCTCAATTAATTATTAAGTGCTTATATTCTCAAGACAAGAGTTCCTTTTTCATTAAATTCAATTTCTTCTGTTGCACCTTTTGAATTATTGCATTGTGATATTTAAGGACCACATAAGATTAAATCACATTCAGGGGCACATTTCTTTTTTACCATTGTGGATGATTTTACCCGTTGCACCTGAATTTTCCTCATGAACCATAAATTTGACACACAGTCCCTTCTCAAATCCTTTTTTGTCTTTGCTCGTACCCAATTTAATTCCACCATTAACAAAATTCGCACATACAATGGATTAGAATTTTATTCCATGAGGGATTTTTTTTATTGATAGTGGGGTTGAATATCAGCGTACGTGTGTGTATACTCCCTAACAAAATGGAGTTGTCGAACACAAGCACCGTCATATTCGCACTCTGGCTCATGCTTTGCGTTTTCAAGCAAATTTACCTTTGAGTTTTTGCGGGGAGTGTGTCTTAACTGCAGTCTACCTCATTAATCGGCTACCCACTCCTTTGTTGTCTAATAAATCACCATATGAGTTCTTACACAACAAATCACCACAATTCGATCACATTAAAGTTTTTGGAAGCCTTTGCTATGCGACAGTCGTTCACCCTTTACACAAATTCGACTCTCGTGCTCGTCGTCGTATTTTTGTTGGCTATCCCATTGGCCAAAAAGGATACAAACTTTATAATTTGGAAACACATCAATTCTTTGTTTGTCGTGATGTTCACTTTCACGAGACTATTTTTCCATACTCTACCGCACCACACTCCTCATCCATCGACAACAATCTTTTACTAAACTCACTTTTAGATTTACCTAACCCCATAGGCTCTACTCTCGGCCCAAGTCCTAACCCATCTCCTACTGCTGCATCTCCACCAAACTATGTGGTTGATACATCATTCTCTCCCCATGTGTCTTTGTCTCCCCATGTGCCAATATCCCCTGAATCCACCCAAACCCATGCTTCCGCACCCCTAGAACAGTCACACCATGATCTCCTTCCCACCCGACCCAAACAGGTCCCTACATGGCACAATGATTATCATATGTCTAACACCACATTTACTCGGGCTAATTCCTCGACTCCGGCGCCATCTGTCTCTCGAGGTACTCAATATCCTCTATCCCATTTTCTTTCTTATTCTCGTTTGTCCCCCTCCCATTGTGCTTTTTTAGCTAATGTTTCAGGTCAAACAGAGTCTGCTTCTTATGCTCCAACATACCATGCAAGCATAATTGGAAGCCTTACAACACAATCATACATGGAGCCTTGTACCTTTGCCCGTTGGTCACAAACCCATTGGCTGCAAATGGGTCTACAAAATCAAATATAATTCTGATGGCACCATTGAACGGTATAAGGCTCGCCTTGTTGCCAAAGGCTATACCCAGGTCGAAGGCATCGATTATCTTGAGACATTCTCTCCTACAGCTAAGCTTACCACTCTCAGATGCCTTCTCACTATAGTTGTCACCCGTAATTGGTTCATTCATCAGCTAGATGTCCAGAATGCCTTTCTCCACGACGATTTACATGAGGAGGTCTACATGGAGCCCCCACTTGGACTTCACCAACAGGGGAGCACATAGTATGTCGGCTCCATAAGTCTCTTTATGGGCGCAAACAGGCTTCCAGAAATTGGTTTTCTAAGTTCTCCAATGCCTTTCAAAGGGCTGGTTTTCAACAATCAAAAGCCGATTATTCTCTTTTCACCAAGGTCACAGGCAAGTCCTTCGCTGCAGCTCTTATTTATGTTGATGATATCCTTCTCACATGAAATGACCTACAAGAGATGGCACACCTCAAGTCATTTCTTCTCAGGCATTTTCGCATTAAGGATCTTGGAGACTTAAAATATTTCTTGGGTCTCGAGTTCACCCGTTCCAAGAAAGGCATCTTTATGTCTCAAAGGAAATATGCATTGGATATATTACAGGATGCAGGTCTTTCAGGTGCACGCCCAAACAAGTTCCCATTGGAACAACATCTAAAACTCACCCCTACAGATGAAGCTCTACTTGATAATCCTACTGGGTACAGAAGACTAGTGGGACGGTTGATTTATCTTACTGTGACAAGGCTAGACTTAGTATACTCAGTTCAGATTTTGAGTCAATTTATGCACCAACCCAGGAAACCACACTTAGAGGCGGCTCTACGAGTCTTGAGATTTATCAAAGGCACACCTGGTCAAGGTTTGTTATTTCCAGCCACCAACAATCTTACTTTAAAAGTTTTTTGTGATTCAGATTGGGCAGGTTGTCCCACTTCAAGAAGATCAGTCACAGGTTATTGTGTCTTTCTGGGTAATTCCTTCATCTCTTGGAAATCCAAGAAACAGTCTAATGTTGCTCGTTCTTCAGCAGAGGCAGAATATCGAGCCATGGCAGCCACATGTCTAGAGCGCACATGGCTATGATACATTCTTCGTGACTTGAAAGTTATTAAGGATAATCTAGCACCATTATATTGTGATAATCAAGCGGCTCTACATATAGCTGCGAACCCAGTTTTTCATGAGCGCACCAAACACATTGAGATAGATTGTCACATAGTTCGAGAGAAGTTGCAGGCTGGATTGATCCATCCTTCCTATGTTTTTTCACGCATTCAGCTAGTAGATATTTTTACCAAGCCATTGGGAAAAGACAGCTTCAACAGTTTAAGTGGCAAGTTGGGACTTCACAACATTCACTTTCCAACTTGAGGGAGAGTGTTAAAGAAAATATATTGTAAATGTGTAATATCCAATTATTATTGCTTGTCATTTTATTTACTTCCTAGTTTTGAATTTCTATTCCAGTAATTGTGGATCTCTTCTTTGTAAACCTAAGGTTAGGCGTGTATATATTTGTACTGTCTCTTATTCATTAATATACAACAAGCTATTCAGCATATACAGCTTTAATACCTACCGAACGAGTCCTGGATGTTTGGTGGGTACCTGCCGAACAAAACTCACATTTTCGATGGATGACTGCCAAACAAAACTGTTAGTTTCGACGGACCAGTGCTGAATGGCACTCGGGCAGCTTCAACGGTGCCACCAGGCAGCTGGGCGGGTGGGTGTTTGAGCTTAGTGATGCACGCGGTGGCTGGAAGGAGTTGGAGCTGGCGATTGAGCTTCGTGGAGCTTGAAAGGGAGGTGGTGTTGTGGGGAGGTAGAGTCGCGAGAAAGAGTGTGGGTTTGGGAGAGAGAAAGAGAGTGAGGAAAGAGAGAAGGTGGCTGGGTTGATAACTCAGAAAGAGAAAGGGAGGTAGGAGAGAGAAGTGGGGTTGGGGGTGCTGCGCACGATGGTGGGTGTGTTTGCTGGTTTTGGGTGGGAGGTGTGTATTGTTTGGGTGTTGGGTGGGGTGTGTGGTGGTTGTGCAATGAGAAATTTAGTAAGATAGAGATATTTTAATAATGAGAGTAGTGTGTTAAAGAAAAATTTCAAATTTTATAAGAAGATAAGGGGTGTGTAGGAGAAAAGGGTGTGCAGGAGAAAAGGGTGTACAAATAGTAACAGTCCAAAAAAGGGGTCTAAATCATTTCTAATAAAGGTGGAGTTTAATAATTAGCAGACTGCAGACCTAATATTATCAATTGGGAGTTGGTAATAATTAGCCAATAAGCCATGACCCTGACAGCCAAGACTTCAAAATAACAAACAAAGACCCAGACTTTATAATTGATTGGATAACCAATTAACAAGGACCAATACTTTCCTTTGTGGCCGCCAAAACTGAGTCTTCATTTCCGTCCCTGGCCAGTAAAAGGAAAGCGAAAGCTTGCTCTTTCTTTGCTTGCTAATAGTTATGGCCGCTATAGCGTCTTTAGTACTTTCGTGTGGCATCACATCGGCATTTTTGCAGGTTGTTCTTGACAGAATTGCAAATCTAGTTCTAAAAAAGAGAGAGCTATTTGAGGGGGTGGACGACAAGCTGAACAAGTTGGGAAGGACATTGTTGAAAATTCAAGCTCTTGTTGATGATGTTGAAAACAAACAATCTATCCCCGAGGCTTGCCGAATTTTGCTCGAAGATGTCAAGAATGTTATCAACGACGCGGATGATTTGCTGGACAAGATTGATTTCGAATTGGCACGGATGAATGCTGGGGCCTTGCTTACCATCAGTGGGAACCAGGTACGTGACCTCATCCCTTTTAATTCCAATATACCGTCTGAGGTAGAGGAGAAGGAGAAACAACTGGATGCGTTACTAAGAGAACTGGAGGGTTACTTTATGAGGGAAGTAATCAAGTTCAGACAGCCTCATCAGACTTTGGGTAGTCCTCATACTTGTTCGTTAGTTGATGAGTTGTCTGTAATTGGGAGGGGTAGGGACAAGGCAAATATCATGAAGATGGTTTTGTCTGAGCAAGAAGAAGAGGGAGAGAATGTTTCTGTTATTGCAATAGTGGGTATGGGAGGGATTGGGAAAACAACATTGGCTCAACTTGTGTACAATGATCCAGTTGTGGATGAAAATTTTGATTTGAAAATGTGGGTATCTGTTTCTTTAGACTATGATGTGCATTTGATTACAAGATGCATCATCGAGTCTGCTACAGAACAGGTTTTCGAGTTCTTAAATCTTGATACGGTTCAGATCAAATTACAAAAGATTTTGAGGGGGAAGAAGTTTTTACTTGTACTAGATGGCATGTGGAATGAGAATCTTAGGAATTGGGATGTCTTAAGATTGCCTTTTCGAGCTGCAAAACAAGGGAGCAAGATTGTGATCACTACCCGAAGTGATATTGTTTCATCAATTGTTGCCACTACTCATGTCTATCATTTGCTTACTCTGGATGATTATGATTGTTGGGAAATTATAAAAAACAGGGCACTGCTAAGTAGGAATCTTGATGGGCATCTAAAGGTAGCAGAAAAGTGCAAAGGGCTTCCATTGGCAGCAAAAGTGATTGGAAGTGGCCTACGTTTTAAATCAGACGAGATAGAGTGGGATGTCCTGTTAAAATACGAGCTTCGGGAATTGGTAGCACATAAAAACCAAATCTATCCCATACTCAAATTGAGCTATGATAATTTGCCTACGTATCTAAAAAGATGTTTCACTTATTGTTCTATTTTCCCCCACGATTATGAATTTGAAAGGGATGATTTGGTCCGGTTGTGGGCAGCAGAAGGGTTCATTGAAGCCCAACGAACAAAAGAAATTGAAGACATTGGAAAAGAGTATTTTGATGAATTGTGTTCTAGGTGTTTTTTCCAAATTTCGAATGTTGTTACTCATCAACGAAGATATAAAATGCATGACCTCACCCATGATTTGGCTAGATTAGTTTCAACCAACTCATGCTTTTTTGTGGAGAACAGTATGTCATGCTTCTTGCCCACATCTAGAAATGCTCGACATTCATCTTTGCTTGAACAGAATATTCAAAAATCTGCATTGAAGTTGTTTTATGAGTATGAGAAGTTGAGGACGTTTACGTTGCTTCCCAAATTTGCATCCAATCTTAATCAAGTCCCTCAGGAATTTTTTGAAAAGTTGCAGTGCTTAAGGGTGTTGAATTTGAGTCGTAGTGCCATCATTGTTTTGCCTGAATCAATTGCAAAACTAATACACCTCCGTTACCTCAATCTTAGTAATACCCATATCAAAAAATTGCCAGACTCTATAGCATATTTATATGGGTTAGAAACACTTAAGCTCGAGAATTGTTGTGAACTTCTTGAGTTGCCTGAGAACTTAAAGAACTTGACTAAGCTACGACATCTTGACTTTGATAGACATTGCCAAATCAGTTTCATGCCAAGAGAAATTGGGAAATTAACAAGTCTCCAAACCATTAATGCATTTATAGTGGGAAGAGATGAAGGATGTCGAATTGAGGAGCTTGAGAACTTGAGGTGCCTTCGTGGATCCATCTGCATTAAAAATCTTGAGAATGTGTCAGATTCCATTGAGGCTAAGACTGCTATGTTAGACAACAAGCAATACCTAGACAAGTTGGAGTTGCAATGGAATGAAATCAGAGCTCAAACAGTTCATGACCAAGAAGTTCTTACAAGCCTTAAACCTCATCTTAAGTTGAGAGAGTTACGAGTATCAGGTTACTGTGGTCCAATATTTCCAAATTGGATAGCTGACTCATCATTTTGCAAGCTTGTGAGTATTGATTTAGAAAAGTGTGAATTTTGTACACTCCTTCCTTCACTTGGTCAACTTCCAGCTCTCAAATATCTTTTCATTCAAGAGATGCAATCTCTGGAAGTCGTGGATAATTTGTTTTGTGGGTCAACAGGTGCTTTTCCATCCTTGGAGGTGCTAACGTTACGTGACATGCCAGAGTTGCGAAGTTGGTCAGGAATAAATGAAAATGACATGCCTCGCCTTAAAGTGCTTAGCATTGATACTTGTCCAGCAATTGTCACCCTACCTTCAATCCATTACCTAATTTCGCTTGAAAGTTTAGAAATCAGTTGTTGCCCTCAGCTTCAATCATTTCCAGTGGAAGGACTACCCCTCTCACTCAAATCTTTGATCATTTTGGAGAGTGACATTTTGAAGGAGCGGTGCAAGGTGAGAGAAGGTGAGGATTGGGAAAAGATCAGGTTGATCCCCAACATAATGATTGATGATGAGGATATTCCAATGGAAGATCGTGATGTCGTTTAGGCCCTAAAAAGGTACTTGACTTTGAATTGTTAATTGAATTTAATGGTTTTTGTTATTTATTTTACTATTTATTTTGATTAACTAATTTTTTTGAAAATGATTCCTGAAGAGGTTTCATTCAATTTGTACAACATGTTTTTACACCAACAATCTCCATGTCGGATAAACAAATTGATTACCTTCACATTCTTTTGTTTTTTGGGCGTTTGTGCAGGTAGATGAGATTCAGGGTGCTCCACAAACTCAAATAAGGTTAGGGTTTTGAGTATGGAGGCAGAAAAAATCAATCTTATTCTTCTCAATATGAGGTATATATACTGATACATTTATACAGAGCCTTTAATTACAATTCCTACAATTAAGGTAATCCTATACTTACAAGGAAACATAACTAACTGCATAACTCACGCTAACACTCCCCCTTAAGATGGCGCATAGAGATCACCAATGCCCAGCTTGACAAGTGAGTCATTAAAGGCTTGACTCGACACGGCCTTGGTCAGGATATCAGCCAGTTGCTCCGTTGTCTTAACATGTGGAACTTGGATAATTTTTTCCTCCAACTTCTCATATATGAAATTACGATCGATCTCCACATGTTTCGTTCGATCATGCTGCACCGGATTTTCTGCAATCTTAATTGCTGATTCATTATCACAGAACAACTGCATTGCACCTCCAGATGGAAAACCAAGCTCCCCCATAAGCCTTTTCAACCATAACAATTCACAGATACCTTTAACCATTGCCCGGTATTCGGCTTCAGCACTAGATAAGGACACAACCTTCTGTTTCTTACTTTTCCAAGTAACCAAGTTACCTCCAACAAAGGTGAAATACCCTGAAGTAGAACGCCTTCTCTCACCTCTAGCACCCCAATCCGAATCTGTATACCCTGTAACATTCACATGTCCATGTTTTGAAAACATGAGACCCTTTCCTGGTGCTGACTTCAAGTATCGCATGATTCTCTCAACTGCATTCATATGGACTTCACTAGGATTATGCATAAAACGACTTACTACACTGACAGCATACGCAATATCAGGCCTAGTGTGTGATAGATAGATCAGACGACCAACCAATCTCTGGTATCTTCCTTTGTCAGCTGGCACTTGATTAGGAAGTTCTTCCATACAATGATTCTGTTCAATGGGTGTACTTATTGGTTTACAACCAAGCATGCCAGTTTCTTTTAATAAATCAAGGACATATTTTCTTNCAACCAACTGGCTTCTTTCCTTCTGGTAAAGGCACTAGATCCCATGTCTGATTCTTTTCAAGTGCTCGCATTTCTTCAGCCATAGCTTCTGCCCATTTAGAATCTGACAATGCATCATGTACCTTAGTTGGGATAGTAACAGCAGACATCTGGTTCACAAAAGCCTTAATAACATGGGACAACCGATTAGTTGAAACATAATGAGCAATGGGATATTTCACTTTCTTTGAATTATCAGGCGAATATCTGTCTGGAGGTTGTCCACGAGTACTTCTAGGTGGTAACTGATACCTGTCATTACCACTAGACACAACTGATGTATGATCATTAGAGGAATTGTTAGTATTAATAACCGGTTCTATACATACCTCAGGAGCAGAAGAAGAATCATGGGTGGGTACTGTTGACATAGAAAGAGGGGTAGTAGCTGCAGAAACCGTACTTGGAGAAACTGGTGGTGTACCTGGTTCAGCAGTAACAGACACCCCAAATGCCGGAATATCAATACCCAGTTCTGGTGACTCTTCTCCCACAGTAGACGGCTCGACTTGCATGGATGATGGTGACCTGGAGACAACCACAGAGTCCGGAATAATAGTCATCCAATTTGACTCTTCTCCGACACTCTCCGCCGGAAGAGGAGAATTGGATACGGGCTGAGGGAAAAACATTTCAGTTTCGGAGAAGGTGACGTCCATAGTAACAAACAACTTCCGAGAAGATGGATGATAACACTTGTACCCCTTTTGGTGAGGAAAATAGCCAACAAAAACACACTTGAGAGCACATGGATCGAGCTTAGTGCGTTGATGTTTATGAAGGTGAACAAACGCCACACAACCAAAGACCCGAGGCGCCAATGTTAAATGAGATGGAAGAGAAACATAGGCAGAGAGCTTCTCTAGTGGCGTCTGGAAGTGTAGAACACTACTAGGGACTCGATTAATAAGATAAACTGCAGACGTAATAGTATCTTCCCAAAAAATGGGTTGCAAGTGAGCACCAATAAGACTAGCACGGGTTACTTCAAGGATATGACGATTTTTCCATTCTGCAACACCATTCTGTTGAGGAGTATAAGGACAAGTAGTCTCATGAATAATCCCATGATCATGAAAATAGGCATGCAACATGTGATTGACAAACTCACCACCATTATCAGAACGAAGAACCTTTAATGTAGCAGAGAACTGAGTCTGTATCATTTTATGAAAAACACGAAAACATTCATAGACATCACTCTTATGTTTCATCAAATATAACCATGTCATGCGGGTACAGTCATCAACAAAAATCACAAACCAACGACAACCAGACTTAGGAGCAACCGGGGCAGGACCCCATACATCGGAATGAACCAAAGCAAATGGAATAGAACTTTTATTGGAACTCAATGGATAAGTAGCACGGTGACTCTTTGCCAAAATGCAGGTGTCACAATGGAAATCTGAAATTTTACAATCCGAAAATAAAGTAGGAAATAAATGTTGTAAATAACCAAAAGAAGCATGTCCTAAACGACGATGCCACAACCAAATCTGATTCTCCTTAGCTCGAGATGATCCCTTTACTGATAGACTTCGTCCAGTGCAGACATCATCCACATAATACAACCCCCCTCTCTTAGTACCACGCCCAATAATCTCCTTGCTGCTGAGATCCTGAAGAAGACAGAAATGCGGATAAATTAATACTAAACAATTTAATTGCTTTGTCACTTGAGGCACAGATAAGAGATTGTTTGCAAGTGCGGGAACCAAAAGAGTGTGTTCCAATGGCAAAGAAGGAGTTAAATTAACAGTGCCTAAACTAGTAACCGGAGTGGACACACCATTAGCATTATCAATATAAGAACAATGAGGTGCACTGGAATTTAGTAAAATAGAAGAATCATAAGTCATATGATCAGTAGCTCCAGAGTCAATAATCCGTCCAGAATCCTTGGAAGAATCAGCAGAGAAAAGGGCAAGACTACCTGATGATTGGTGTTGTAAATTAGGATCAAGAACAGACACAACATGAGCAGATAATGATGATACCGTAGGACTATTTTCAGCATTAAGAACTAAAGCTGACGATGAATGGCTTGGTGATACCATAACCGCCGCCTTCCCTCCATCTTTCTTGTGATGTCGATCACGTCCTTCACGAGACTTGCGTTCATTAAAGCCATCCCACCAATCTGGATATCCATTCTTCTTAAAGCAATTGTCAATTGTATGCTTAGGATTTCCACAATAAGTGCAGCCTTCTTCAGTAGAACCCGGGGATTTGGGAATCGAAGAAACCCGGTTCTGGGTCAAAGAAAACCTTGAATTTTTAGCCGCCATAGCCACATGAGAAACACTATTCTGATTAAGCATAATGTTACGACGTTGCTCCTCACCCCGAACAGTAGCGAATGCAGATTCCGGATTTGGAAACGGCTCTGTACGAAGAATATCACTTCGAATACGATCATATATATCATCCAGTCCTGCCAGAAAAGTATAAACACGCTCCTCATCAATTTCCTTCTGCCGCGCACGTATAACATCAGGTTGGCTAAACACAATTGGTTTGCGGTAATCCAATTCCTGCCATATTGCTCGTAAGTCAGCATAATATGTAGAAATTGGTTTATTCGCTTGTCGCATCTGCATAGCTCGTCGAGATAAATCATACACCACAGATCGATCTGCTCCTTCGAAATAGGTTTGAGATACAGCATCCCAAATAGCTTTTACTGTTGGTAAACGAATAAACAAGTTCATCACATCGGGTTCCATGGCACCGATGAGCCACCCTTTAACTATAGCATTCTCCATACTCCACTTTTCATATAACACATCCCCAGGAGGAGGCTCTTGATTTCTACCAGTAAGATAACCCAATTTGCCTCGTCCTGCAACAAACGTTTCAACCACTTGTGACCAAAGAGAATAATTCACTCCATTTAGCTTCACACCATAGGGAATTTCCGTGGGTTCTGGTGCAAAACTCACGGGATGAGCAGCAGGCACAATATTGGGGCTAGACGAAGGTGCCGCGAAGGATGATAACGGCATCGTGTTTGGCGGAACAACTCCAGACGTAGAAGTCAAGAGTGGCTCGAGTTGTGATGTTGGAGGTAGATCAGACATGATAACAAGAAAAATAATAAGAGAGATAACTTGCAATGATGGCTGCAACACACCAAGAACAGCTGCAACAACACACAGCGGTAACGGGATCCGAAGACCACGCTCTGATACCAACTCAAATAAGGTTAGGGTTTTGAGTATGGAGGCAGAAAAAATCAATCTTATTCTTCTCAATATGAGGTATATATACTGATACATTTATACAGAGCCTTTAATTACAATTCCTACAATTAAGGTAATCCTATACTTACAAGGAAACATAACTAACTGCATAACTCACGCTAACACACAAAACATGTTTTGCTGCCGAAATTTCTGATTGATAATATGTTGTTCTGTTTTTCATTTATTTCTGTTATCGTTCTTCATGGGATATTCACTCAACAAACCCTCGTTCTAAGATAGAGATTGATTCAGGAGATTCCAGAGCAAGGACACAACAAACAGGTACTTAACGTGGTATTTTAATCTAACATCATTGGTTTTTTTTTTTTTTGCTAAACTATACAAATTACAAGGTCACATGAAAAGTCATCAATTCTTGAGGCATGCATATATACATTAAAAGTTCATTAACTGTCTAGTATTTACCTATTTTCCATAAAGGTAGAAAAAAGAAGGTAAGTAGCATTCCTCTTTCTCCGTAATAACAGAATTTGCCTTTCTTGTAGAAAATTCTCCTTTGGTTTTGGGCTCTGCCACCCTTAACAGCAGTTACTTGAAGCATTTCCAATAAAAGGTAAGGGATTTTTTTAAGGGAAAGTTTTTTAAAAAAACACATACGTTAAGGTCAATCTTAGTTTAGGACACGCATTTGAGTTTGTGTTAGTGTATAACACATATTTAGGATTTGTGTTATTATGGAACAATCCGTCAACTCCGTTACATTTTCTATTAAAAATAGATCATGTACCACGCACATGACCAATTTTTATGAGACAAATTTGACAATTCACCTATATATTTTAAAAACAAATAAACAAATAAACAAAACAGAAAACATAAATAAAAAATAAAAAACCAGCACCCTCCAACCCCCACCCCACCATCCCCCTCCACCCAACCCAGCCCTCCCCACCCTTCCCCTCCACCCACT
>QANW01007622.1:744516-754737 GCA_003254865.1 Dryas drummondii | reverse complement strand
CCCAGTCCGCCCCGCCACCTCCTCATCCCCCACCCAGCCTCGTCCCATCTCTCCCTTTCTATCTGAAGAGGATGAAGTCAATCCGTTTTCTATGAGTTTCTGTTTCAATTGTTTTGCCGCAGTTTCAATAGATTGAATTCGAATCGGGTTTTCTAATTTTGTGAATTTTGTTTAGTAAGCTAGGTGACTTATTGGTTTTGTGATTGCTATCTACTTTTTGGGATTTGGTTGTGTTTTAGTAGATTTTGGATCTATATTTCTTTGTATTTGAATTTGTCTATGAAATTGAATAAAAAGAAAAAGAACTTTTTGCTTCCTAAGGAACTCAAATACCCAAAATCTTGAGAACCCATTTTCCTAAACCTATCCCCAAAAAAATTATTCCATCTCAAATTGCTTTTCTTCATTGTTTGCTTGCATTTTTGGCCTGCTGTAAGCAACTGCATTTTTGAGTACCCATTAACCCGTGTTGGGCTTACTGTGTTCTTCTCATCATTTTGTTTAAGAACCTCCAACCTTATTTCTGATTTTGATGATTCCAATAATGGGTACGATGAAATCATTTGGTACGACCGGTCAGATTTGGTGAAGCCGCTGGCACCATTGAGTCCAATGCTGTCGCGCTCCTAGAGAGAGAGAGAGAGAGAGAGAGAGAGAGAGAGAGAGAGATGCAACTGGGAGGTGGGTTGCCGATGTGGGGGAAGGGGTTCTCGGCCGGTGGCTGAAAAGGGGAGGGAGGTCAGTGGAGGGTGCTGGGTTTGGGGTTGCTGATCTTTTTTTTTTTTTTTCTTCTTCTTCTTTTGTTTTAATTAATTATTTTTTTTTATTTTATATAATTTTTTAAATGTTTTATTAGTTTTTTTAATATGAAATGACCAAATTATTCCTCATTTGAACGAAAAATATAACAAAGTTGACGGATTGTCTCACAATAACACAAATTTTAAATATCTTATACTAACACAAACTCAAACGCGTGTCCTAAATTAAGATTGACCCCAAAATATGTGTTTTTTCTGAAAACTTTTCCCTTTTTTTAATGTGAGTGGCTTTTCTTATATGCATATTATTTCTTTCTAACCAGTTTTCTGTATTTACAAAAGGTAGGGATTTTAATTAAATCCTGAAGTTTTCTTCTCTCTCTAACACACACACAAGCATGATTGATTATGTTAATTACTTTACAGCATCTGCATGGTGGATACAAATTTTGATTACCTTTATATCCAAATTTTGTGCAGGTAGATGAGATTCTGGCCGGGTGCTCCACACAGCATGTTTTGTCGGAGAAATTTCTTATTGATTCTGTTCTGTTTCCCTTTTACTCTTCTGATCTCTTTCCTTATGGGATCATTGAACCATTCCTGGTTTGAAACATCTTATTAAAACAATTTGAGAGTTCCATGTTTTGAAATTATGTCCCGGATTTTGTAATGTGTAACCTTTTATGGAAGATGTTTGTACTTTTTCCTGTTTTTAATGAAATTATGTTTCTCAAAAAAAGAAAAATTATGTCAGGAGTTTATGTAATTTCATGTTTGACGTGTCCAGTAATTTACGAGTTCTATGTATATATAATGAATGTGCATGTCGCTTCAGGTAAGAACATTTGAACTACAAACATCGTCACCGATCAATCCACATCTTATGTAGATTCACCGGCTGTGCAAAATTTTCACAAAATTTTATGATACAATTTAACCGGCACTCATTCGTTGCTTGGAGTTTAAGCTTTTAACGACTCTAAAATGATCAACCCTATTGAGAACGAAATCAAAAATTGAAAAGTTGATACTAGTTAGCTGCCTGTATTTGTGTATGTATTCATGTTTGCCTCTTTTACTTTTCCTGGCTAGCAATGTAAGTTGCTGATAGTTGTAAATTCATGAAGCAATTAATGATGGGAAACATTATTACAAAAAACAGTAACATTGATTTCTAGAGAAGTTTACATCAAACTGGTAAAGCTCATGTAACATTGCGATACATGAAAATCGCATTATATATCCAATAGAAAGCGAAGAAAAACAATTTAGCTAAATATATATTCTATTATTCTTGAATCCTTGAGCCTGCACTGGTACGTGGTACCATATATGATGTTTATGCGTTCATTTATTTCTGTAAACTTGTTTTCCTCCTGAATATAAGCTTCACGTACCTGAAGTCTCACTTTCTTCTACTAACAATTTTGAAGCTAGACACTTTTCCTCATGAATATATAACTTCGTGTGGAAACTCAAAGGGAAGAGAAAATAGGAACACCTGGCAAGGAGGTTCCTGAGTCAACAATGAAAACATTGCCGGAGACATATTGAGAAGAGTCGTGTATTAAATAACAGACCAGCGATGTCAAGGCTCGATCCGAAGTGCCAATTGTTCTTAAAGGGACTATTCTCGTAGCCACAGTGCATAATAGCCAATCTTTTTTCATAAGATCCTCCGTAATCTCAGATTTGAAAATTCCAGGTGATATTGCATTCACTCTGATGTTGTGTGCCCCCAACTCCACAGCCATAGCTTGTTAAAGTTAATAAAAATCAGTATACGTAGTTCCATCAAATGACGTGATACCATGTACAGTAAATTTAGGACATACCATAAATATTCAGAAAGTTCTTAGAATAAGCAATGCTAGTATTATGCTTTAGGAAAAAAATTAAGTTGTGACCAAATTTCAAATATATTTGTTCTCTCTTCCTTGTGCTTCTCATTCTTCTAAACTCTAGTTCTCTAACACCTACGCTTTTGCCTTTTCCACAAGAAAAATTGTTGTTATGTCTATAAAATTGTTCCCCGAAAAATGTGTTTTCTTTTTACCCCTGGTTCTCGACTGCATATATAATACCTTCTGGGCAACATTGTTGCGAATGTGGAGTGTTAATTATCCCATATTGGAAAAGTATAACCTTGCATAGTAGCTTATAAGGGTTTGGACTACTCCTCTCATTGCCAATTGGTTTTGGGATGCATGCCTAAATTTCTTCATGGTATCAGAGGAGGTTCGCCCACGTGTGTTAGGCCTAGTGGCTACACGTGCTCCATATCACCCAATATAAGTTGTTCACGTGATTTTGAGATGAATGCCTAGATTTCTTCACTTCTATAAAGTATATATAAAACATAATTCACAAATCATTTGCAAGATAACAATATACTGATTGTGAGTTAACCCCTCGATAACCAGAATCAGCATCTAATATTTTAAACAACATGTTGATGCAAATTTCCGTAAGAGAAATGCAACAACTTAGAGATGATAATATGGCTGATCAGAAGCCCTGCCTAATGATGAAGTGGATGTTGAACCGAGATCTTCCTGCACGAACACAAAATCAAAAGCCAAATACACTCCGATGATGAAGTCAGTGAAGTGTATTTGGAAGTTTTTGTGTAAGGACAAGGAAGAACAGGTGATGAACTTGGGAGAATGAGAAAGAATAAGGTAAGATCTCCTGGGTTTATTCTCAGCAAGTGGGGGATATTCAAATAGGCTTTTTGGTGAGTGAAGTTGTGTATCAGATGATCCCTCTTTTTGTGCACATAAGTTAGCTTATATACGTAAAAGAAATGGTGAATGGTAAGTTACCTGCATGAGAGTGAATGGTTGAGAGGAGGCCACGCGTTCGGTCATGAATAGTAGCATGCACAGCTACCCACCTCCTTTGCATTCAATGTTGCATTGAATGCAAGTATGTAAGAACAAGTGGGATGCCCTCATAGTCATGGTTGTGAGGTGGGATGTCCCATCTGTCAGAAAGTCATGTCAGGTGTACTTGAGTATGGCGGTTCGTCCCAACGTGATCTTCTTAGAATGGCGGTGGGAGGCCGAGTCTATCTGAACACATATGCATTTATGTGTAGATGTGAAATCCACGTGTGATCAGATCAGACATGGACAAGTCGGCCGAGTCGATCAGGTAGATAGTGTAGTGATCCCTTTAAGTGAAAACTGGCTGTGACTAGAATTTGAGAGGATGATCACTAAAGGCCGAGCCGAACCGGGTGTCCACTTCATGATGGATTTCTCCAAGTGTAGAGAAACGGTGTTGATTGGTTCGGATCGACCGGAGGCAGTTCCCAGGCCGAGCCGAACACATGTCATCTGTGAATCTCCCATGTATGAGGCAGTAAGATGTGCCAAATTGGAAGAGTAGGGCATTGGGCCGAGCCGAACCAAATAGTCGAGATGATTCGGTGATGACAAGATTTTTAAAGCAAGTCCAATCATGACCGGTCATTGGGCCGGGCCTAGCCGAACCAATGGTCGAGATGATCCGGTGGTGACAAGATTGTCAAAGCAAGTCTGATCATGATCGGTCATTGGGCCGGGCTGAGCCGAACCAATGGTCGAGATGATCTGGTAGTGATAAGATTGTCAAAGCAAGTCTAATCGTGATCGTCATTTCGTCTGGCCGAGCCGATCTGAGCTGAAGACTTTAGAAGTGATGTTCCAGGTTCTAATAGAATGTTTAATGGTTGAGATGTGACTGGAGAAAGATTATCTCCAGATCCGAGCTGAACTGATGGTATCCGAAAAAGATGATCTCTCGAATTTCTGGTGGATCCCGGCCAATGTCAGTTCGGATCGGACATGGGTAACCCGAAGGTAAGAGCCGATCTCATATGTACATGTTGTTGGCATTGCTAAACTGAGATGATGACATAGATGGCTGGGTCTGATCAAGTTGACCATTAAAAAGTCAGAGCAAAAATGGGACCTGGTGTGCCACGTGTTGGTCTGTGATTGGCCATTGAATCCATGTGGATTTATCCATAAACACGACATATAAGAGAAAAAATGCTATAGGTTTGAGGAAAAATTCTAAAGAAGCTTGTGTGGATCACATGGATGCTTTAACTCATTAGTTTGATATATTGTTGACAGCATAAGCTAATCTGATATATTGTTGACAGCATAAGCTAATCTGAATTGAGTCCAACTGTCAACACGTACAATTTGGGTTGAGCCAGAGCTGAAATTGAACTCTGGGTTAAAGATTAGTAACTTGGCTTGGCTAAGCTTAAGACAAGTAACTTCAAGTCAAAAGTTGAACAAGAGACCAACTTGTAACATATCCGCACAGTACAGCCTAATGTGACAAGCATTTGATTTGGCCAATTTGATTTCGCCTATCAATCAATTAGATATGAGCAATGCTTTAAATTGCTGCATGGCTTTCTAAAGGAGGATGTACGTGTACTGATAAGCAACAGAAATCTCACGACTCTATCTCATCTTCAGATTAATTATCATCTGACATAGTTATCTTGTAAACAGAATAATATCTTGGGTTGTAATTCTAGTTATTAATTATCTCTAACCTCGATCTATCTATCTTGACCTGTATTGTTAATTTTTACTATTATAAAGCCAAAAGAAGTGTTTAGTGTTACAGGCTTCACAAAAAATAAAATGGCTTAAAATAGTTTTCATTCAACAAAATAGTCACATTAAAACAACCTAATAAATGAGAGTATAGTTGTAAAATACAATCATTAAAATAAAATTTTTAAAGTAAAAAAGACACTCAATTACCTTAAAACGTGAAGAGAGTGGTGAAAAATTATAAAATAATAAGAACAAATTTTTTTTTTAAAAGAACACAATTAAAATATTAATTGACACCAAGCCCGGCCCTGAGCTTGGGCCACCAAGTGCGACGGCCCAGAGCCCAATTTTAAGGGGGGCCCAAAATATATATATATTAAATTTTTAAATATAAAATAATCTTAAAAAATTGAGAAGTGGGAAAGGAATTGTTGTTTTACACTTATTAGACAAAAAAAAAAACGTTGTTTTTCATACTTGAACGTTAAAAAATAAAATAAAATAATATATTAATACTAACAATCCTAATCTTTAATGTTAAAAAACTAGAATGCAACCTTCACGCACGCATTGTCTCTCTCTCAATCTCCTCTCTCATGTCTTACTCTTCTACTCTCTCTTATTTCTTTAGTTGTCTTTCTCTTAGTTTTCTCTTAACTCAAAAATCCAATTTCCCAAATAATTAGGGTTTGAAATTAGTGCTCAAATGTTAAAAGAAGAAATCTAAAAGATATGATTTCTCTAGTTCTCAATTCTTTCACTATGCTCTCAAATGTAGTGACTTGTGTGATGTGGACTCAAATGATTTGTTTTGTGAATTGAGAGTTTGTAAAAGCTACAGATTGTTATCCAAATGTATCAATTGCTTATAGAGTTTCTCTAATTAGCCGGACAGCAAGATGGACTTTGTAGGATGCATATTTACCTTTTTAGGGATGATTGATGAGCTATTATATTTGGCAAATTTAAAGACTGCAACTTTTATTATTTTTTATTCAAATCTTGTATGTCCAAAGATTATATTGTTTTATAGGTCCATTGATTTTAACTACTAAATTTCAATAACTTTTGAGTTTAGTTACCAAAATTAAATAGCATTTTAGATTATGTATTAGTTGAAAAGTCAAATAAATTAATAAAGTAAAAGGTATTAGAATTTACAAATATTACATCACATGTCACTACAATAAAAAAAATATTATATCACAAATATTACATTAATTTATACTATATTGTATTTTTAAAAAAATCAATACAGTCACAACTTAACTGTGATTGTCTTGGTAAATTGAAAGAGATAACTCACACCACTATACTATATATTATTTTGAGTAAAAGTATTGTTTTGACCTCTATTTATACTATATTGTAGTATAATTTATCTATAAAAAAATTCAATTAAGTCACAACTTAGATGTGACTGTCGTTCAGTCACAACTAAATTTGAAGTTAAGACTATATTAGCAAATTTTCAAGATAATATAAAAGTCTCAAGGGCAATTTTGTCAAAACTTTATAAATTTTAACTAACACTCATCATATTTGGCCTAAAGGATAAAAATGTCAAATGAAAAATGCTCAAATAAAATGGGCCAACATATTTGTGACCTAATCTAAAAAACTACATTTAAATTTGGTAGTTCAATTGAAATATTATATAGTTTTCATGCTATACCAAAAAATTATTGAGATTTGATATTTAATCCTAATTTTTTATTGTTTTATTTACTCTTTGTTTTATTTTTTCGCTCTTCGGTTAAAACCTTAAATATAACCTCAAACAATAATTTTATACCATAAAATATAAAACTATATACCCTAACATGTTGAACCTTGTAAAAATGGTCTAAAAATGACAAAATGTTATAGAAATACCCATATTTATTCTTTAGTTAAAGAACGTACCTCTGAATTTGTGTGTGTATTAGTGTATATATATATACATTTCCAAGAAGTGCCGCAGGAGACATGACTTAATCAGCTAAAAGATGACATCCTAAAGTATTTTCTTGGTAGGCTCACACATCATCATCATTTGTCTATTGAAAAGGAATATTATAAGACGGAAAGACAAAGCATGGGAATGAATTGATGAAACTCACGACCAAATGACATATGCTTGACCCAAGGCCTCTCGGCTGACCATATTCCATATTCTCAAAGGACAACCTTAGATGAATAAAAATTATAAAAGTGACTCAGTTATTTCAAGCTCATCCACAACTTATTCTCAGCTCATAAACATGTCCACAATAGAAGAACCAAAATTTAAATCTTAGCTGGGTGAATATTCAAACTTTTTTTATATAGAAATAAAAAGCATTTATCGGTATGAGTGACTGTCATTAATAAATAAAAAAGTATACACCATGTCAAGGGAATGTAAAGAGCTCTATCCTTTAAAAATGCAAAGTTATATATAAATAAGAAAAAAATAAAGATAACATTAAAATAATAGTTATAAAACGCGCAATGCAAATACAAAAATACATTATTTAAGTCATGCTCTAAGTTTCTTTAAAGCAAAAATCATCAATTATTATCTCTATATCAATACTATCAACAAATTCTCTTTCAATGTGGATCATCATACAATCTGCAAGAAATTCATTCTCAATATTGTTTTAAATTTGATTTGTAACAATTTTCATTACTGAAAATGCTTATTATCAATCAAGTAATAAAACATTAAAACTTGACACTTTCAACTAATTGTAGACATAATTGAGCAAGGGAAGACAAATTCTGAAACTGTGGGTTCGAAATTACATCAAACTCATAATGTCCAAGTTGTTGTCTTAAAACTTGTATCTCAAATTTAATGAAATCTTGAGGATATAATTTCTCAGCAAGTTTGCATATATCATCGATATTAAATGCCTTGAATGAATCCGTAGGATCCAATGCTGAGTTCCATTGTTCGCAGTGAAAGGCGCAACAGGCAGCAAGAGAAAAGGCCGAAGAGGCGAAGAGGAAAACTGAAAAGTTTTGGGTTATGGCCAAAAAACAAAAAGAAAAGTGAAAGGCGCAGCAAGAAAGGCTGAAGAGGAAAACTGAAAAGGTTTTTTTTGTTTGTAAGTGTGAAGTGTAAAGTGTAAAGCTTTTTTATTTTATTTGAAATATCAGTTGTGCGAATATCACGTGTGTGCTGTGCTGAGGTAGTGGAAAGGCTGGCCATCAGGCCATGGGCTGGGGTAATGGGCTATACATAGGATTAAGCTCTCTTTTATATTTTTTATTAAGCTCTCTTTAAAATTCATGTCACTCTTTTATTTATATTTTGCTTGTTCATTTTCAAAGTCCTAGTCGATCTAAGAAAGAAAAGAACTACATAGATTTTCTCTTCCTTTTCCTATCGCACAATCGTTGTTAGAAGTTAGATTTTTAATTTAATGCATTTAATTTCATTTTTATTTTTTGCATTTAATGTTACCATTTTCTAATTGGCTATTCCAAGCCAATTAGTTGCACACCTGCATCCACTCCAAAGGTTGGAAACCTCGCCTCCACCACTCACAACGAAGCGTGTTTTGACTAAATGCTCGGCCCTCCATGTGACCGAGCATTTTTGTGTCGAAACAGCATAATATCAAGAGAATCCAACGAGATCTCAAGTAGGTATTGTATATTTTCTTGGCTCTACTCATTTCATATATGCTCTGCTAAGAAGCAACCCACTGTTAGATAATTTTCAAATATTTATAATTTGAATTGAATCAATGTGTCCTTTGGGAAAGGTTACTAAACTTTCTGTAGAGGTGTTTTATATTCATAGAGTCATAACCTTTCATGAAAAGGTATGATTCAAATGGTATCATACCTCTTGAATAAATATTTCAAATGAATGGTTGCTATACCATTTCAGAAAGGGCACATTGGATTCATTATAAAAAGAGAAGTTCTCTACAGAATTTTTTATAGGAAAAACAACAATTATCTCATTCTCCATCTTTTCACCAAATTCAAATACAAAGAACTAATTTCTGCAGTTTTAGTTCTTTGTGAAACTTGAGTATTCTTGTTATATCCATTTGTGTGTTTGGTTTGTTTTTGGTTGTGTAGGACATTAACAAACAATAGTGTTACTAGGCTTCATTGTATCCACAAGGCATATTTGCAAATCCCTCTACACACAAGAAGTGGGGGCAAATATTGTCTGAAAGAAAGCGTTGTTCAACGTGCCTTGAAGCAAGTTTCTATCATCCTTTCAGCAGCCACAACTCACAAGAACTCCAACAAAATTCCAACAATTTTCAGACAATATATCTGCTGTGGCTATGTCATCCATGAAGGATTTTACTTCTAATTTCGTGAAGCTTGAGAGGTTTGAAGGAGGGAATTTCAGACGTTGGCAAAAGAAACTACATTTTCTTCTTACAAGTTTGAAAGTGGTATATGTGCTGACTACTCCAAGGCCTGAGGAAAATGATGATGAGTCCATTGCTGCACAACGTGAACGTATCAAGTGGGATCAAGACGACTACATCTGCAAGGGACACATCTGCAATGCTATGACCGATGTCTTGTTTGACATCTACCATGAGATGGAGAGCTCTAAGGAAATTTGGGATGCACTTGAGGTTAAATACATGACTGAAGACGCAACAAGTAAGAAATTCCTGTTTCAAAGNCCTTGTTTCAAAGTTCTTCAATTATAAAATGACTGATGATAGAAATGTTATTGAGCAATTTCATGAGATTATACACATGCATAACCAACTTTCTCAATACAAAATGTCTATGGATGAGTCTATCCTTGTTTCCGCTATTATGGAGAAATTACCATCTTCATGGAAGGAATACAAGAAGAACCTCAAACACAAGAAGGAGGATCTCACCATAGAACAATTGGGACAACACCTTCGCATTGAGGAAGAGTTAGGGTCCGG
>QANW01007622.1:666812-744375 GCA_003254865.1 Dryas drummondii | reverse complement strand
AGTTGTTTCCATTGTGGTAAACCAGGCCATTTCAAGAGAGACTGTCGTCATCTCAAGAAACAACAAGAGTCAAACTCCAAAGACAAATTTGTTGCTATGATTTCTGAAATCAATATGATGGAAGACAATGATGCTTGGTGGGTCGATTCTGGGGCAACCAAGCATGTGTGCATGGACAAGAAAATGTTCAAGACTTATGTGCCAAATGAGGAAGCCGATGTTCTCTACATAGGAAATGCTTCTACTGCTGTTATTAAGGGAAAAGGCACAATAGAACTAGAGTTCACATCCGGAAAGGAACTTACTCTCAATGATGTTTATCATGTTCCAGATGTTAGAAAGAATCTGGTTTCTGGAAGTCTTCTCAACAAATTTGGTTTTAAGTTAGTATTTGAGTCAGATAAATTTATCTTGACCAAGGGTGGGACCTTTGTTGGAAAAGGTTATATGTATAATGGAATGTTCAAACTCAATCTCAATAAAATTTCTATTGGTTCTGTTTATATGCTTGATTCGTTATCTTTATGGCATAATAGATTAGGTCATGTTAATATTAAAAAGATAAATGATATGTCTAATCTTGATTTGATTCCAAAGCATGTGAATGATTTGAATGATAAGTGTGTTACATGTTTGCATACCAAGATTACTATAAAATCTTTTCCTAAGATAGAAAGAACTTCTACTTTATTGTAACTTATTCATAGTGATGTTTGTGATCTGCATAGTACACCCACAAGAGGAAATAAGAAATATTTCGTTACTTTTATAGATGATTTTAGTAGGTATTGCTATGTTTATCTTATGCATACTAAGGATGAAGTGTTAGAAAAATTTAAGATTTTTAAGAATGAAGTAGAAAACCTTTGTGAAACAAAAATCAAGTATCTTAGATCTGATAGAGGTGGAGAATTTCATTTTCCATCTTATTGTGAATCCGTTGGAATTGTGCATGAAACTTCTATTGCGTATACACCACAACAAAACGGTGTGGCAGAAAGGAAAAATAGGACTCTTGTGGAAATTGTTAACGCCATGATGTTGAATTCAAACCTTAGTAAAGGTTATTGGGGAGAAGCAATGCTAACGGCATGCCATCTCTTGAATAGAGTTCCTACCAAGAAACTAAAGGTCACACCATATGAACTATGGTTCAAAAGAAAACCAAATCTAAGTTATCTTAGAGTTTGGGGGTGTAGAGCAATCGTAAGGTTACCTGAACCAAAAATAAAGAAGTTAGGACCTAAAGCTATTGAATGCATATTTTTGGGATATGCAACACATAGCAAAGGTTATAGGTTTCTTGTCATAGAACCTAATGACTCCATAGGGGTCAATACCGTGATTGAATCTAGAGATGCTGAATTTTGTGAAAATAGATTCATGTCTATTTTAAATGATACAAATGAAGTGGTGGAGGATCCACAAAGGAATGGAAATATTTTACCAAATCTTTTTGAAACACCATCAACTGAAACACCACCAATTGATAATGAAGAATCTTTTGAACCTAGAAGGAGCAAAAGAAGAAGGACTGAAAAATCCTTTGGTCCAGATTTTATCGTGTACCTTGTCGAAGGTACAAGAGACTCTCATAGTAAACAAACTATGATTACACCAAGTGTAGAGTCAGATCCTCTAACATTTGAGGAAGCCATGAAATCTCAAGACTCTGCTTTCTGGAAGGAAGCAATAAATGATGAGATAGACTCGATCATGGGAAACCAAACATGGAAGTTGGTTGATTTACCCCCTGGTTCAAAACCTATAGGGTGTAAATGGATTTTTAAAAAGAAAATGAAAGTAGATGGAACTATTGACAAGTTCAAGGCAAGGTTAGTTGCCAAAGGCTTTACACAAAAAGAAGGCATAGACTACTTCGATACCTATGCTCCAGTTGCAAGAACTGCAACTATAAGAATGCTAATTTCATTAGCATCTATATACAAATTTGAGATTCACCAAATGGATGTTAAAACTGCATTCCTAAATGGTGAATTGGATGAAGAAATTTACATGAACCAACCCGAAGGTTTTGTCATGACTGGACAAGAACACAAGGTATGTAAATTGGTTAAATCATTATATGGTTTAAAACAAGCGCCAAAGCAGTGGCATGAAAAGTTTGATAAAGTGATTGTATCCAATGGTTTTAGGATACATGAATCAGACAAATGCGTTTATAGTAAGTTTCAAAAAGATAAAGGAGTAATTATTTGCTTGTATGTGGATGACATGTTAATCTTTGGAACGGATATGGAATCTATAAACAAAACAAAAGAATTTTTGTCATCAAGCTTTGATATGAAAGATATGGGCAGCGCCGATGTAATTCTTGGCATGAGAATCAAAAGATGTAATGATGGATTGATGTTGACACAATCACATTACATAGAAAAGATACTAAAGAGATTCAATTTCTTTGATTCAAATCCAGTATCAACACCTTTTGATCCAAATATAAAGTTATATCCTAACAAAGGTAGGGCTGTGAATCAATTAGAATATTCTAAAATGATTGGTTGTTTAATGTATGCAATGACATGTACTAGGCCGGATATTGCATTCGCAGTGAGTAAACTAAGTAGATTTACTTGTTGTCCTAGTGAATTGCATTGGAATGCAATTACAAGAATATTTAAATATCTAAAGGGTACTTTGGATTATGGAATTTGGTATAGTGGATATCCTAATGTATTAGAAGGATATACTGATGCCAATTGGATAAATGATTTTGAAGATCATAAGTCTACAAGTGGCTGGATTTTTTTACTCGGTGGAGGAGCCATATCTTGGGGTTCAAAGAAACAAACATGCATATCGGACTCCACCATGGCAGCCGAATTTGTAGCCTTGGCTTCTTGTAGTAAAGAAGCCGAATGGTTAAGAAACTTATTAATAGAGATTCCAGTTTGGTCTAAACCAATGCCTCCTATCTCTATTCATTGTGATAGTCAAGCAACACTATCAAGGGCTTATTGTCAAGTTTATAATGGTAAATCTAGGCATATTGGCCTAAGGCATAGTTCTGTGAGGCAAATGATTACTGATGGAGTTATAACCATCAATTTTGTAAGATCATGTCAAAACTTGGCTGATCCATTAACCAAAGGACTTGCAAGGGATATGGTGTGGAAGACATCAAAAGGGATGGGGTTAAAGTCCACTCCTATATGATTACCAATGGTGGAAACTCAACTCGAACTCTTGAAACATCAAGTCTTTGAGTTCAATGAGCAAAGTACATCATATGATTGTAATCGCAAGCATTTAGTGTTGTCATTTTGAATGACACACTCTAATTATTTTTTCATCCAAGGTTAAAGTGCTTGGTACCTGTAATGTATGAAAGAGGGTGAGTTACAACTCTTAATAGATATGACTGAAAGTACTTGAGTTACAGGGGTACTACATGTCTACCTATATGCGTGTAGGAGGTGGTGCCGCTTCCTATGAGACAAGGACTTGTCACTAGAGCACGCATGAAAGTGGGTATAGACACAAGGCCAATCCATGTGTCGGTTTATAAACACACAAAAGGGGTTGCAAAGTTTTGTGTGTGAAATATGTCCGGTTAATCATATAAGATCGAAAGTTCAAAGCAATACTACTTCTCTATCTTGATTAACTTTGATATGTTTTCACTAAGTTAAAGTTCAAGTCCAAAAGACACTTTAATTTATGCACAACGCTTTCAAGAAATTGCTCAAGTAAGTTTTTAAATGTTTTTAAAATTTGAGTCGTTTTATATTTTGAAAATGGTGGAGGATTGTTAGATAATTTTCAAATATTTATAATTTGAATTGAATCAATGTGTCCTTTGGGAAAGGTTACTAAACTTTCTGTAGAGGTGCTTTATATTCATAGAGTCATAACCTTTCATGAAAAGGTATGATTCAAATGGTATCATACCTCTTGAATAAATATTTCAAATGAATGGTTGCTATACCATTTCAGAAAGGGCACATTGGATTCATTATAAAAAGAGAAGTTCTCTACAGAATTTTTTATAGGAAAAACAACAATTATCTCATTCTCCATCTTTTCACCAAATTCAAATACAAAGAACTAATTTCTGCAGTTTTAGTTCTTTGTGAAACTTGAGTATTCTTGTTATATCCATTTGTGTGTTTGGTTTGTTTTTGGTTGTGTAGGACATTAACAAACAATAGTGTTACTAGGCTTCATTGTATCCACAAGGCATATTTGCAAATCCCTCTACACACAAGAAGTGGGGGCAAATATTGTCTGAAAGAAAGCGTTGTTCAACGTGCCTTGAAGCAAGTTTCTATCATCCTTTCAGCAGCCACAACTCACAAGAACTCCAACAAAATTCCAACACCCACAATGGCAGATGTTCTATCTTGCAAAGCCTCCAATTTTATTGTGTGAAGATATCAGTAATCTCTCTTTCTAGCTCCAATCTTGTCTATCATGGAAGGACAAAACATAAGAAATTGATTATCGCCATGTCAGGGAGCTTGTAACCAATAATTATATTCGTTATGTGTGTTCCCAAGGAGCAAGTAGCTGATCTCTATACCAAGTCTTCGGTCCTCTTCAATCAGCCCCACATGAAGAGTCATCTACTGTCTTAGCACATAATCAAAGACTTACCTCATACACTGATACACGCGTACGTGGTGTTGGTTAGCTTTAGTTGAGTGGTTGTTCTAGTTTAGATACACAATTTTCAACGACTATATCGTTTAGTTATGCTGAGTCCCAACTCAAGCTAGCTTTGTATGTTAATAACATTACTGTCTTTCATAAATTATAAACTTTTTATTTATTTATTTTGATGTAGGACGAGTTAGGGTTCGATTTAAGAAAAATAAAACCAGGAAAAGAAAGCGGCTGAAAATTGGCAAAAAGACACGAAATAAAAAAACAAATCATATAAAGTTAATATGGCGACATAAAAGGCAAGAAAGAATATTTTGGTGTCAGAATTGGGCACATAATCTATCAATTTCAAGGGAAACGACGAGATCTACAAGACTCATATTAATTATGAGCCTGTTCAGTTTTTGGCCAAATTTCTTCGTTTTGGGCCTCAAAATAGTGTTTTAATTATTTTCCTAATTTTCAGACATTTTATTAATTTTCACTTCTATTTTATTTGGGTTTCCTAATGTCCATGGGCTTTAGTTATGAGGTTGTTAGCACCCTAGGGTTTTCCTAAACATATTTAAGCAATTTTACAATTGCTTGGATGATGATTATTCAGTTTATCAATATTAAAAATGAGGGTTTTTTCTCAATCTTTCTGGTGGACTCCAAAATCTGTTACTTTTAGAGTTTCGCTTGAATCCCTTAGATTTTCGTTGTGTCATATTTATTTATTTAACTTTTAGTGGCTCAACAACTAATTTATTTAATGAAAAGAACAAGCGGCCCAATTGATAATAAATAAAATTGGGCTGCTTATTCTTTTCGTTAAATAAGAGACTACCATTCAAGTTTCTTAATTTTATATTTTACTGATTAAAGTCTTATGACTTTTAGAATTTTAAATAAATTTTAATAATATTGTAATTATTTCATGTTACATAATATTTATTTATTATTTTCTAATTTTTTTTCACATATACCAGGCACCAAGTGCTTAGCGGACATTATCGAGTGTTTGGCAGTGCATGTTTGCTTCTTTTTCGAGTCCTCTATATTGGTTTGTTAGTTTTATATTAAGTTTTAATTCTGAGAATTTATGCAGCTTCTACAAACCTTATTCTACACCCTAGGAGGGTATAGGGTAAACTCATATCCTATACTCTCAAAAAATATATATATATCAACATAATTTTTTGACTTAGCAGTGGTTAAACGGCTTTATTTAGAAAAAATAAACTCATAAAGTTTTAATATAAAGAAAAAAAAAATTTGATAAGAACTACACTCTAATTTTATGTTGTTAAATTTCAGGCCAAATTGAAGAAAAAATGCATAAATATTTCACTCTTTACACAAATGTCACTCTTATATAAATTAAAAACACGGAACTCAATAACCCTCAAGGCCCACTTGTCCTCTCTCTCTCTCTTCCTTCTCTCTATTTCTCTTTATGTTTATGTTTTTGTTTCTTTTCTCTTTCTTTTCTTCCTTTTTCTCTTTATGTTCCTTGGACTTTTATATTTCTCTTTCTTCTCTCTCTAATCTTTGTTGTTATTTTCTCTCTCTTTCTTCCTTCTTCTCTTTATGTTCCTATGACTATCCCACACACATTTTATTAAAAAAAAAATCCCACACACACACTCTCGTCTTCCGCTATCGCTCACTTGAACTAAACACAAAACCAAATACACCAATTTAATCAAACAAAGCTCAGAATTTGTAGATTAATTCATCCCATCTTATCTCATCTCAAATGACCAACTTCGATTCCTCTACTCCTCATCTTCCTGTCGCACCTCCACTCTCATTTGTACGCTCGATCTTCTTTCTCTATTCTTATCAATTTTCTTTAATATAATAGAGAAAAAGTCATTTGCGATTGCAGTTACAGTATGCATCTACATCATCTACAAGTGCTAATTTAGACGGTCACATAGTTACACATTATAATTGACTAACAGTAAATGTGATTCTAAATTATTGTACACGAGTATGTTTTGTGTTGGTATATTCATTTTTCACAAGTTTATGCAACAAAAAGACAAAAGACACTTAATTTTATGTGACTCTTAATTGAAACTGGCCAACAGTTTCAAGCGCCGAATTAAAATTGTTGAACGCTTTCAATTCTTTAAAAAAAGAAAAAAAAAATTGTCAAATGGGCTTGGCAACTGTGCAGATCGCTGGGATCATTAAAAGTTTGTCAACTTACCAGCGCATTCTGCATATGGGCCAGCCTACCAAGCTCATTTTTCTTGTGGCCTTTAAAAAAGAAACCTAAATTTTGTGGTAGTTTTAGTATAAGAATTTATCTTTCTCAAAATCCCTCAAAACTTTTAGAAATATATACTCAAAAGTATATATATTGACGTATTTTCTTAAAACATGTTATTGTTAATTGCAACAATAGTTCTTGAACTATTAATGTCATTGTCCGGCCCACTTTGATTTTCAAATTAAATTTTGTATCAAAATGATTATCAAAGGCTCAAACCTTTTTTTTATTATTTAAAACTTTCATTCGATCATGTGTCACTTTGATCCAGAACCTTAAATATGTTACGGTTTATGTTTATTTATGGGTAAAATTGTCCAACCACTTCGACTTTACTCTCCAACCCCTACCCACCCGCTTAGTTTCCCCATCAGTACATCCCACCAATCCAAAGCTCCAATAAAGCTCTCTCGTTTTGTAATTGAAATAATTAGAAATAAACCCAAAAGGTATACAAGACTTTAGGTAAAACCTAAGGGTTTTTCACTATCAATTTAATCTCATTTTGATTGATGTCACATTGGATTACTTTCCTTCTATAGGTTCTAATGATTTACCCTATTACTCAACAGCCTCATATTTTCCCTATGTTTTCAAATAATAACTTTTAATGTTAACTTAAAGTATGGGTACGTACCTAGTTAAGGTTGGCTTGACCCACTTTAAAGTATGGTACTTACACCATAGTACCATACCTTCAAGACTAGTAACTTCAAGTCTTCAAGTACTAAGATGACCAACGTTTTAGCATTTGAACACTTGCCAGTAATGAACTAAAGAGACAGACCATCAAAACCTGCCTTCTTTAAACACTTGTTAGGAAGGGCAAGTAGAGCGCAGAGCCCATAGCTAGGCCCACTAGAAATAGGCTTTTATTAGACTGAAAACAAATTGAAATACTTGTACTCATTTCTGTGCTCAAGTCTTTTTCATATAAATCCATTCCTCCCTTATTCAACGACTTTGGAATGGTCCTAACACATTATATGTTGGAAATAGGATGGCATTGTACGTATGCCTAAAAGAGAAAAGAAATAGGATGGAATTCCTGCAATAGACTTCACAAATAATATTAGAGCGCTCTAAAATTAATTAGTTAGCAAGATAAGAAAGCCTAATTAGTAAGAAGTAACATAAAGAAGATATGTAATATTGAGCAGCTGCATATCCGTAAGGGTTATTTTTTTTAAAGTCTAGTTCTAAAATTAGGCAGATAACCCAGTCTACTTGCTACAGGAAATTTCAGCCCGATTCACTTTAATGAGAAGCGTGTGACACGAATCACTGAGCGCTCTCCAATTGTCATTGTCAGACAATGACAATCATGTTATTGTGCAACAGTAGCTATTTGAATTGCAAAAAACACTCATATTATATTGTTATTAATTGCCATTATTTGACAGTGGCAATTTACCCAGTTAAAAGAAAAAAAACAAAAACAAAAACAAAAACAAACAAACCCACCAACTGCTTGGTGCCAAAAGCATAAAAAAAAAAAAAAACATAACGTGACTTTATTTGTATAAAGTAAACTTATTTATCATTACAACTTTTTAGGTGGATTTATTTATCATTAAGAGCTGTAAAATTGACTTTAGGGTAATTTACTTTATACATAAGTATAAAATGTAGACATATGCACAGTTAAACAGCTCTTTCTATATCCTCAAAACTGTTACGCTATTTTTCCTTTCAAAATTTTTTTTTTCTAGCCTACAGTATTTTGTGTTACATAAAACTTTAGGGCCTGTTTGGTATCCTATTTAAAAACTTTTTCTTTTCAAAAACAAAAAAACAAGTTTTAGTTAAGAAAACGTATTCGGCAGACTATTTTCAAAAATAGTTTTTAGAAACAAATTTAAAAACATGCCTCTTTTTAAAAATGATAAAACATCGTTTTTTTTTTTTTACACTCCCTTCTTTTTTAGCTGTCATTATTTTTTAAATTTAAAAATTATTTTCAAAGTTCATAACAAACCCATTTTCAAATTTTAAAGATTAATTTTGAAAACTCACATTTAAAAAAAAAATCTTAATTTTTGAAAAAAAAAAATATTTGAGTAAGATACCAAACGGGCCCTTAGGGTTTAAAAAAGCAAACGGCTTTGGAAGAATAAATCCTCCAAGGAATGAAGGATCGCAATGCGATCCAGTAACCAATTTATACAGAGGAATATTAGATGATGGATGACAAGTGTGCTTTATGCTTGCTGTTACTTTCGATATTATTAAGATAGGGGAAATTAAACATTCGAATTCTCATTCTTAATATTCTCACCTGCTAGAAGGATAAAAAGTTAAAAAAATTAGATCATCCATAAGATAGCATTGTCAAAGTAATATTGTGTTAATTTTAAATTTATATGGCCTAGCTAGTATCTTCATAATGGGGTGGCATTGGATCGACCTCCACTATCCTTGACAACAACCCAAACTAAAAGAAACCATCAAAGTTGAGTTTGACACACTAACCTTGATTAAAATGCCAAATAGCAAGGAGAGCTTTTCAATAGGAAGAAAGTGAGTGGATAGAATGTAAGATTAAATCATGTTTTAAATTTATTATTAAATTGTACGTCTCTTTAGGGTAACTAATGTCCCTTAAACTTTGGCTCAAGTCTCACTTTGTTCTCCAAAACAATTTTAAAGTCGGCCACTTTTCCTACTGAATATAAATCCACATGGAAATTCAAAGGGAAGAGAAAATAGGGACACCTGGCAAGGTGACACCAGCGTCTACAATGTAAATGTTGCCGGAGACATATTCAGAAGAGTCATGTATCAAATAACGTACTAGTGATGTCAAGGCTGGATCCGAAGTGCCAAATGTTCTTAACGGGACAGTTTTCTCAGCCACAGTGTGTAGCCAATCTTTTTGCATAAGACCCTCTGTAATTTCAGATCTGAAAAGTCCAGGTGATATTGCATTCACTCTGATTTTGTGTGTCCCCAACTCCAGAGCCATAATCTGTTAAACTTCATAAAAATCAGTATATATAGTTCCATCTAAGCCTTCATCCACAACTACCATGTACAGAAAAGTAGAAGTTGCTAAGAAATGTATGATTCCTTACTCTTAAGTTATTGATATACAATATTTGCATGAGAATGACAATACCTTTGTCAAGACGTTTACGCCAGCCTTAGAAGTATTGTATGCTACAGCACCAGGCAAATAGCCACGATTAAGGCCAGCAATGGAAGATATATTGATGATTGATCCTCCTTTATCTGCATCACGCATGCGTAGAGCAACATATTTTGACACCAACCATGAACCCGTTAAATTCGTCCTGAAAACATGATTCCATTCCTCCTCAGACAATTCCAATGCAAACTTCACATTACCTAAGGAACACAGATGGAAGTGAGCAATTAGGACACACCAACACTGACATGCCACATGGACGCACTATGATACGTACACCGTGACAAACGTCACAACAAATATTAGGACATTAAATGTACAGCACAGTAATAAAGAAATATAATCTTTTTTTATAATTCTTTACGCATAGTTTTTCATCTATGTTTTCTTGTAGAACCTTTTGTACTTTAAAATATGAAAACGAGTGCCTTTTACAATATCTAAACTATAGACTTAAATCAAATATGCTATCATGCTTCATACTCATATTTGATCCATTTGGACCATTTCAGATCATGCATTAAAGACTGTACATATGAAGACTCAGGTAGAGTGTCCTAAGAGTGGGGATGACGCATTATTCTATATCTTTGACACACACAGAAAGTGTCTGACCATAGAACAGAATGTAAATGTCAGACAGGTGCCCTACACTGTCACAACACACCTAACATAGTCTCACTACTTCATAAAAAGTCATAATTAATTATTAATTTACATTCTACAATAACCTTTAGCAAATTATTATAAAAAAGTAGTAAGGCATGCACTAACCCAAGTACCTAAGTTTAATTTTAGTCATTAAAAAAAGCAAAAAAATAAGAGCGGGATCAACATAAAAATGAAAAAAACAAAAAAACAGGAAGCTAAGCTCCATATTGTGTCTGTGTGAGTGCATGCACTTATTCACACATGTGTACATATTTAACACTAAATCCAAGTATGCCAATTTGATGACCACAGAAAAAGAGAAACAAAGGGACAAAGAAAGAGGAAAGAAATGCAAAAACTTATAAATAGTGCATACTTAATCCAAATGTATTCCAATCTGTGTAGGTGCAAAGTCTATTTGCCAGAATCTTAATCTTAGACAACATATGGATTACTATCTCTCCTTACCAATAAGACAACAAATATTCGTGGGAAAAAGAACCTAAAAATAAAAGGTTCAAGGTGCTCGAGGAACAGACCAAAACTAAAGGGTCATGAACCGTAAGAGCCAAAAACCCTTGACCGAAATAGCAAAATGGTTGAGGTGACTGAAAGATTGGGTAAGATGAACATAATCCCATGTTTTGAGTCTCATACTAACTAGTTAGTTAAAATGAATTGTCATATATGTGAGTTTCGTATCTACAATAGCCAAAGAACTTTTAAATTTGTGTGGACTAGGTTAACCCAAAGCAAACAATATCTAACTATTAGGATACAGATCACATAACCCATGTCAGGGGTAAAATAATATAGGGAACCTCTGATCCTGGTAACACTAAGTAGACCTAGCAATCTAAGAATACTCATTACTACTTTGAGTTCAGTAAAGCAGAACCAAACGCCCGCCCAACGAAGAAGACATATAAAATGACTTGGCATACTGCATATACGGATCATATAAGACCCCTAATAATATTGAAAAGAATTTCTACTTCACTTAGAAAAATGTTATTTTTAAAACAAAAATTTGACTTTCAAAATTGAATTGTATGGACTAATTTTCCCTATTACTGTCCGTAACAACAAAAAGGTGTCGCTGGATTTGAAATTTCATACATTAATCATTCTGATTAGCTAATAATATTCTAAGATTCCCATGAAAGGTTTTATAATTCACGTCATGTAGATCTTGTTACGAGAATTCTTAAATTATGACTTGTACGAAGGGCTTTATGTCACCCAAAACAGAGAACTAAGCGATTCTTACCAGCCACTCAACACCTAAGCACACTTACACCTACTTGACTCATCTCATTCCACATCAAACACAGTAGCATGGAAAAGAATAGAATTGACATTTAAAGTGCCAAAGAACATGATCATTGTGAATCATCTCAGACTTAACGCATTATACAATGCACTCTGCTTGTAATGAAGAAAATGTAAGGTGGTACCTTTAGCAATCAAATGGACTATAATTCAAAGCACCCAATATTTCATCAACAAAATAAAAGACCATTACACAAGAAAAACAAGCAACCAGGTCAAACACTCAATGCAGAATGACCCCAGCAAAGCTTAAGGCCTGAATGCCTGATACAGCAACAACCCAGGTCAAACACTCAAAGTATTCTAATTCATTCTAACTCGGCATATTTTCTGAAATTTAAACATAGTGAAATTCGGGTTTTTCCAATTTGGATTCCGGTTATGCATGAATTGAGACAATTTCCATTACCAAATAAAATTCTCAAAGTCAAATTAATATTAAATTGTACATAAAAGTTACATTCCTATTGAATACTTAAAAAAAACAAAAACAAAAACAAACTGAAGAAAAAGATGCTAAATTTCAAAATTTTAAGTTCTGGGTTTTCCTGTAGAGCCTAAATTTGATAGCTGTTCGAGTGTATGAATTCATGTTACAGAAAGAACCCAAATACAAAAACAAATAAGTTAGCACACACACAAATTTAAAATTTCCACAGGAACCAAACAGAAAGCAAAATCCAAACCAAATATCAAAGCTAACCTCTAACACCGGCATTGTTAATGAGGGCATCGATTTTCCCAAAGGCGTTCCAAGCCTTCTGTACAGACTTGTCAATAACTGAGCCGTCGGCGCTGACATCGAGCTCCACAGCCACGGCCCTTGGGCTGCTTCCAGGCCCATTTCCAACAGACGAAGACGAAGAAGAAGAGATGGTGAGGTTGTTGATTTGATCGCAGAGGGACTGGAGCCGATCGATGCGCCGAGCCACGGCTACGATTCTGCAGCCGGCTTTAGCCAGGTCCAAACAGAAGTCGAGGCCGAGCCCAGACGACGCGCCGGTGACCATGACGACCTTGCCGTGTAGGTCGCGCCATGGCTCGAGGTGGTCCGAGACTTGGTTCGCCATTGCTTCTGAGCTTCGCGAGACAAATGGGTTTGGTCCTGAATTTCTGAGTCCTGACTACTGTGAGCGGCAATCTGGCAGAAGGAGAAGAGAAGATGTGTGCTCTTTACATGGGGGAGTTTTATATAACCATCTGGACCATTGGTGGTGGTTGTATGGACGGTGGAGAATTGGGTGGAGCACTTACAGACAAAAGGGTGTTTGGTAAAGGTGGTCGATATGATGGTGGACTTGACCAAACCCATTTTGGATATGTATAGTTTTCCATCACTTGCACCATTTTGGTATGTAGTTTAGCTTCCAAATTTGTACACCAATTTTAACAAAGTATTTGTCAGTTTTTCAAAAATGACAAATATTATGAAAGATGATAGAGAGATCAATTATCTTCTAAAGTTTTTATTCAAACTCTTTTCACATGGAATGGGATGAGCATATTACATGGGAGACTCATAGTATTATGTTGATGTGATATCATATCTCAATTACAAATTTTCCTATATCTTGTGATGGAAAAATTGTTTTTCCATTTTAGCAATGTTGTGGGCCAACTATACGTCTATTAAATTATCTTTTTTTTAGGTTTAAGGGTCTATGAAAGAGGAAAATCACTTTTTAACACCCAAAATTAATATTAAAGTTTAATCATGTGTCCGGTATAGGAGGTGCTAGCTCAACGTGACTGGACAAGGGAGGATGTGGTGGCTTCCTCTCGTCGGCATTGTTTTCCGTAACAAGTAAAAATTTGAGGCCAGAGTGCATTTTTTGTTTATGTACTTTAATAAAAATTTCACTTTAGTCTCGTGTTCTTAATTTTGAAAATTTTAGTATAGTATTTTTATTAAATTTGTAATTGGATTTAAATTATCGACGAAAATATAACGTAATAGAAAAATTTAGACATTTTAAATAACTCATTAGTGAAACTCATTTAATCGAGTGACGATGACCAATCACATTTGGACACATGTCCTTTTTTTTTTTTAATTATTTAAGTTTTTGTCTTTTTTTTCTTTCTTAATTATTTTTTTCTTAATTATATTTTATTTTAATTATTTTTTAAGACCGTATTAATTATGAAATGTCTAAAATATTTTTTCATACGCGTTGTCATGTCATATTTACATCTAACAAATAAACAGAGTTAATAGTTTTGACCTAATTGCAAACATAATGAAAATACGGAACTAAAATTATCAAAATTGAAAAAATGAAGACCAAAAATATAAATTTTGTTAAAGTACATGGACTAAAAATGTTCTTTGGCCAAAATTTTAACTATCACATGTGAATTGGACTTTACGTTGGCTGCAAGTTTTACTCTGTTACTACTCTAGAATTTGATGCTTTGAGCGTAGTTAATCGTTTGAGAAGTGCAGAGGAAGACATGAAGCCTAATGGGAGCTTGGTCATGTTTTGTAAATGCTAGCCGTTGTTAACTTGTTATGTGTCTAGAAACTAAAATGAGGCAACTGAATTTTACTTTACGCTATAATAGCATCTCTAGCTGGATTGTTAAGTCCCCTAGTTTTGTTAAATAATGTTGCATCTTTGATAAAAATAAAATAAAATCTAAGTTATTTTATGGGAAGTTCAACATAACGCAAATTAAGAATGAATGGTGTAAAATTTGCTAACTCTACGACACCCAACCCAAATAACCAAACATTGGAATTATAAAACTAAAAGAACATAATTACATAAGAAAATTTAGAAGAAAATAAAAAAGGAAAAATTAATGCTTAATCTAGTAAAGCAAGATCAAGAAAAAAAATTGAATTCATAAGAAAGCCCTTAAGGTTAGTAAAAGTTGTGAGGAAATGTGGAGTAATAGATTAAGATTAGGCGTGTCCCAAACTCAAATTTTAATGGATTTTAAAATACATAGAATCCATCAAAATCTAAAAAAATTGACTGGAATTCTCATGAAATTTGTTATGTATAAAAAATACATTTAAGTCCATTAAAATCCTTCACTTAATTAAATTCATGACTTTTTTAAGACACTTAGGGCCCGTTTGTTTTACCTTCTTAATAGGGATTGACTTAGTTAACACCTTAAGCTCATGTTTGGTGAGCTTGGGATTAAAAAAAATGGGGCTTAGTGAATCCCCTCTAACTTAAATGAACCTCCTTAGATGGGCTTAGTGAAACCCATGAAAAAGTGGAGGATTAGCTAATACCCTCTTGACTTGCCTCACCATCGTCACATGGAGCTTCACCATCATCACCGAACCTCTTCCCTGTGACGCCCTCTACTATCGGCCACCAGTCACCTCAGCAACTCCAGCTCTCCGGCGGCTTACCCAGCCACCTGCGCGCAGCCCAGCCCATCTCAGCCACCCGCTCGCAGCCTAGCTCTCCGGCTGCTTGCCGAGCCACCCGCGCACAGCCCAGCCCAGCCCAGCCACCCGCTCGCAGCCCAGCTCTCAGGCGGCTTGCCCAGCCATCCGCACGCAGCCCAGCTCTCCGACGGCTTGCCCAGCCACCCGCGCGAAGACCACCCCAGCCCAGCCACCCGCTCGTAGCCCAGCTCTCCGGCGAAGTCGGTCTTTGTGTTTTCTGTCTTTTCTGTGAGATTTGCGAAGTGGGCATTGTCTACTTACTTGGTTTTTTCTTGATTGTGCGGTTTGGTTATCTGGGATTTCATTTGATTGTTGTGATTTTATGAAGTGGGTGTTAAATTTTCTGGTTTGCGTATGAGATGGATTCACATCTATATCTCCACCTTGTTAGTCCTGCACTACACCAAATATAAAGACGGTTCTTAGCTAACTTAGTCCATGCCAAGCTAGTCCATGTCAGTCCCTATAGATAAACCATGCCAAGACAGTCCTGTAAAACAAACGAGGCCAATTTAATGAAATTCAAGTTTGGAACACCCTTGGAACTCCAAAATTCGATTGATTGGGTTGTTTTCAAGTTCGACCTGCAACTCAACGAGACAGCCCACTAGAACCGAGTCCACCAAACTTGGGTTTCGCTAGCATGGACTATGCGTTTGCGGGCTCTGAACAAAAAGGCCCATTTGTCCTCCAATAGAACCATACAGAAGGTGCAAAGTAAGCCCAAAGAAGTGGGAGAAGGGGCATGAGCAACAGGCTTTTTTTAATAATGCTTTTAGGGTGTTTATAAATAAATGAATTGGTTTTCATTTTTTGGGAGGGAGCATAGCTTGGGGGACAGTGAAAAAGACGTTGTTGTCATTTTTTGAGGATTTATGGGACACATTAATAGACACTCTGGAATCTGAATCTGACTGCATGCAAAGAAACAAGGTACGCAATCCACCATTCCCACCCACACCCATTTAAAGTTGCTGGTTTTTTAATGACCACTGAAAACACTTGTGCTTTTGCCCAACAACTGCTTTTCAGGAATTACTGTGCTGCTGCCAATGCGTGCCTTGCGGTGTTTTCTCAAGCAGAAACACAAAGGGAAGGGAAAGCAAGCAACAAATTAAATCACAAAAAGTAGTCACCACCTCACAGTCATTCACTCACAGGTGTTGGGATTGTCTCAGTAATCAATGTGAATGGGATCTTTCCAATAATCTACAATAATATAAATCGACTGATTTATTACATTACAAGTTCATTGAGATTGCTTAATTGCTTTGATATTGTGTTAGAGTTAAGTGAATATTGTATTTAACTTAATCACTTACCTCTAATGCTAATTGGTTATCCAACAATAAGTTGTTCAATTCAGTATTCATCTAAAAAATTAATTGATCGATTATGATATTAAGTAGAGACTCAAAATCGATCCTTATAAACTAATGTAAAATTATGCATTTTCGAGTTGAGAATCATGAGTTTGTCCTCTTAATATGTATGTTATACAACAACAAGTTTAATTCTTGAATCATAATATAATTTTTGCACTATTAGGTTATGAGAACATCAGTGTAGCTACTCACGTGATGCAAAAAGATTCAAAGAGTGAAGAATCTATATTTTAGAACATGAAAGGCAAACTCATCAATATTTAATGATTAAAAGTGTGACAGTACAATATGAAGTAATTGTATTAAAGAATCTTTGGTAGATTATAAATTTCTTACCATCCAATTGCAATTATATATCATACAGCCAAAGTAATACAGAAGAACTCCACATAGTAGGACGTGAGTGTTTAAGCTATTGTGTGTGAATGTGACTGAAGGAGTGAAGGGTAGCTATCTGTCATGGCCAAAAGAAAAGAAGAGTAGCTATCTGTGTATTATTATTATAGTGATAATTATTCTGGTATTGAAGAGCGCCGCCTGAGACTGAACAGTGGGGGAGAGCAAGGACTGTATTAAAATTGCTAATAAAGTCTCTGATTTCATCAGATAAATTCTAATAAATGTTGGAAGCAAAATCTCTGCAACTGCAAGGTCTTTATTAATGTCACCCCCACATCACCCTCGTACTCATGGTCCCAGTTTTGGATAATATTTCCCTAAGTTCTTGGTCTCTCACAAGAGCAAGTTATTTTTAATCTTTTCATTCTAAATAAATAGAGAAATAATTCATAAATTAAATAAAAAGACTAAAAAAGATATGTATTTGTCAGAAGGGATTGGTGGAGCTCAGTTTTTACTCAGGTCTTCACCAAAAGAGTTTCCTTTTTACTTGACACAAAAGTTTTGCATTAGGGGGAACCTTAAAATATGGTTAATAACTTTTGCTTAATTTTTTAATTTTTATTAAGAATTATCTTTGCAAAAAGTAAAAAAAAAAAAAAAAAAACTAAACTCGTTTGATTTTTTATTCCTCAACACTTCAAAAAGAGAATGCTATCTACCTTTTCCAATCTATCTTTTCATTTATTATTCTCATTCCACCATGTATTTTCATGATCGAAACCGTTTATTTTTTAGATAATTATTTGAAAATCATCTTTGCAAAAAAAATCAACTAAATCGGAAATCGTTTAGTCATGTAATTATTATCAAATAAATGAACGGTGAATCAAATTATTACTAAAACTGTCTGTTTATTTGATCACAATTACATAACCAAATGATTTCCGATTTGATTGATTTTTTGCATATATGATCTTCATAATTAAATCTAAAAAATGAACAGTTCCGATCATGAATTTATACTGCAAAATGAGACTAATAAATGAGAAAATCAGTAAAAAATGTAGATTGGAGAAAGGATAACATTCTGTTAACTTGAATTCACAGACGTACATCAAGAAACACAACTAAAGTGTAGGGAAGACTAAACACACAAGACTGACCACACCTACCTGAAGCCATTGAAATAAGCCTTCTCCTCTTAGCAGAATTCCTTATAGCAGCTCAATATGAGACTGAGTTCTTTAAGCAGAAAATTGATATTGTGAGAGCAGAAACTTACTCTTATTTATATGTGATGTTGTAATTGGAGTCCTCCCATAAAGAAACTACTCTTAAACCATAAGAGTTGTAGTATAGGAAAACCTTATTTATGTCATATAGGATTCCAACATCCTATCTTCCAAGCCCTTAGTCCTTGTTATAATTGAATCACAAATCAATAAGGACAGCCAGATTAATCTAATATAGCCCTTATCTTGAGCTGCAGGCTTAGTTTCCTAGTTGTATCCAAATTTACCAATCATTAGTCTACTAGGAAATCTTACACACTCCTTTTAAGAGTTTATCAAAAATACTATGTTCGTCTATATATTTGGTCATTATTAAATAATTGATTTATTTTATTTTTTGGAAATGTGATCCTTAAGTGGAGACCTAACAAATGAATGATTCAGATTATTAAATTACATTAAGAGTTTTGCGAACATCACATTTTATTATTATCAAAATAAATTTTCTTAAGAAGCTCCTCTTATATATATTTACAATCTAAAATTGAAACCTAGAACAAAAGATATATACCAAATAAAAAAAAAAAAAAAAAAACTTAATAGAACAAAACGAAAATGTCTATTTGAATTAAGTATTTGAATGATGCTCTTAGATAAACAATAATACTCACTCAGAGACTTAAAATATCATGTTAAATCTAACTATTAAATATTGTTGAACTAAGCATCACTAGTTCATAAGCATTTAGCTAGGAGATATACACTTGATCTCGATCCCCTGTGCCTCAAAACTTTCTTGGGTTTTACGATTCAAGATAAAAACCACTATACAAATGAACCTGGAATGGGTGCTTATATCCTTATCTCGACTCGTCTCAACTCAAACTACAATGGTTTTTGTTCAAGCATGATATATGATTCGTTTTCTAACTGCTATGAAAATAAGTAATTTTCATTTTTGGTCATTCCATTATTATCCCTATTTTATTTAACATACTTTCACTTTTCTTATAATACGAACAGAATCAATTCGACCATTTCTCAAGCCAAGCTCAGTAATAAAATAGCCCATGATATATGTTCATAAAAATGACATTGTGGTAATTTGATAAAATAATATTTCAACTTATTCAATATAAGAAAGTTATCTTTTGAAGCCAGCTGGGTTGTTTTCGTTAACATCTAACATAATGAATAAAAATATTTATGAATCATAAGATTCATAACCAGTTTAAGAATGTTCCAAAAATAATTATAAGGCGTCGGAACGCTCATGAAAGGCGATGAACTAAGCATTGGACCGGTTTGAAATTTTTCCAAACGTGGGTTCTTTTTTAAAACATTTGTATTATACTATTATGGGATAGCAGGTTAAATTTAACTTCAAGTTGGACCTGATCATCCTGAAAAGAGGGGGAATCCATGGGTTTTGGCCCACCATAGTTGGCTTGGCTTGGTTGGTGCCTTTGTTTTAAGATTGTTTCTCTCTTTGGGCATGCAACCTCAAGTTAGGGGTTGAGCCCTTGTCATGACTCATGATCCGAGTCAATTTCAAAGAAGTATATATTTATATTTTATTCCATTTCTTTATTTTTTGGTAAATGTTTTATTCCATTTCTATTGGTGTGTTGCTGATAATAGATCAATAAATGAGAACAACAATGATCTCAAGACCACAAAATCTAATTTCCTGCTCCAAATCCCTCACACATCACACATTGTACATAAAAGTTGTACTTTAATTGGAAAACGCAATAGCTAGTAATTGCTTGTTGCTCAAAAGGCTCATAAATGATAATGACTAGATGGAGAAAGCTTCTTTGGATGGATAAGAGCCTGTAATATGCAGATAGTTTCATTTCGAGATAGACCAACCCAATTTGAGTGCATCTGGCAGGTGGATTAATTCAAAACCTAACTTCTCTCTTTGCAAATATCATTGTCGAATAGATTTAAAGGTCAACAAAGTTGAGAAACTAATAAAATGTGGTCAAATATATAAGACTTCCATGAATGAACTAAATGTTGCTTTCCAACTAATTGATACCCCGCACACAAAAAGAGCTTCTAGATGGCCAACAAACATAAACTATATATCCTATAAAACAAAAAAAAGACCAAATTATTTTTTTAGTCTGATTCGTCTTATAGTTTTAATTTTGTTAATTTTGATATTATAGTTTATTACACGTTGTAATTGAAGGACAATTACCTAATTCCATTAAATTGTTGCACGAAATGAGTATGTTAGAGGCATGAATCAAGTCATGGTATTTTTGTCTAGATGCCCTCACTTTATTTTGGGGAACAAAAACATTTCGAATTATGACTCTCAATTTACATTGATTTTCAAATTTCAGTCAATCGTCCAAACGCTTTTATTTTTGTCTTGTGCAGTTACATAGGCTAAATAGTACAGTTACAATGATATTTTTCTTTCCATGTTATTAGAGGTGATATGGGTGTGTAAATGTGTGTTTTAGTATGATTTAAGAGATTTATTAGTTTATGATTTGAGATCCATAGTTTTTTTAACGAATTTGTTTTTTTTTTTTTTGCAGTTGCACCTAATTTTACATGACCATTCAAACGCTTAAGGAGTGTGTTCAAATGCTCAACCTTGAACGTAAAATTATCCTAAAACTTTTAAAATGAATTGTGCAAACTTATGGATAAGAAATGGAGTTGGAGACGGTGAGTATTGCTATTTTAATGGACAAATTTGGGCACCAATAAAATTTTGAGCACTAATAAAATTTAAGGATACTTAGAATTCAGTTTATTTTTTTAGTTTTTCTTAGACTAAAATCGATAATAATTTAGGGTTTTTAATTAAGTCTTTTTATTTTTTTATTTTAATAACTTTATATTAGGTTTTAACTCCAAAATTTTGGGCTCCATCCAAAATCTCGAAGTTAAAACCTAACATTCAGCCTCTACAAAACATACTATATACTCTAGGAGGGAAATACCTTTTAAATAAGGTGAAATACTCTTCAAATTGGAGAAAAACTTTATTATAAACTAAAAGAACTTTATTATGGATTAAAATGATTTTTTTTATAAATTATTATGAATTAAAAAAAAATTTGTAAATTTTAAAACACTCCTGATCTGCATCTAAAAATTATTTTTCTAAAAGAAATAAGTCTAATTATCTCTAAAACTTATTGCACTGATTGCTATTCTAATGGATTTAATATGAGTGAATGGATTATTAATTCGAATTTACCCACAATGGTGGTTTCAACGGCTGCCTGATTTTTTCTTAGAGAGTTTTGGGACATTGATCAAGTAATTCATTAATCTTCCCTATCTGCTATTAATAAATACATGAAAAGTAAAAAACTTTAGGAGCTTTGAAATTGTTGATTTCAACTCTCATAAGAGAGCAACAATTGTTGAAAACACAAAATGACCACTTAAGTAATTCTTAAAAATAAAATAGCATGCAAAACGAGCAACCTTTGGGACTCCGTTGAGCTTACCCTTGCGAGCCGCCTATGAAGATGAGACCTGTTTGGAAAGTGGCCGGGTTTAATGAGGAGCATTCTTGTCTTTTTGCTTTCCATATTTATAAACTTAAATAGGTAATAGGTTCCTAACTTTCCACATGTATTGCATAATGCATATGATCAATAAAGCTAATGATGAATTAGTTTTTTTTTTTTGGCCATGTTATGATGAATTAATTTGAAGCAATTAAAAGATAAAAAACATTCTTCCAACTNCCCCTCCACCCAACCCCGGCCCCACTCTCTCTCCTTTCCTCTCTCTCTTTCTCTGTTAACACACCCGCGTAGCACCTTCTGCACCACCCTGCTCGCAGCAGTACCACCACTGGACCATCCTCGCGCGCAGGCCGTTCGGTAGTCATCCGCCGAAATCGGCGGGTTCGTTCGGTAGCCATCAGTCGCNTTTTCTTTAATTTTTTATTATTTTTTTTTACAAAAGAATGTAAAAAAAAAAAAATATATACAAATAGCAGCACTCAAATTATTTTATCGACATTCTTTTGAAGTTAGCCACACACAACAAAGGACATTTGGAAAAAAGAAAATTGGAAAATAGTGTAAGAGAACAGAGAATCTTTTGAAGCTCTCACCAGTTCGTCTTTTTTTCCTCTTTCCTTTAGCTTTTAGCTTTTTCCTTCCTCCTCATTACTTCTCATCCCCTATCTCTCCGATGCTGTTTGGTCTTTACCTCTCAATTACTGAATTACTTTCCCTAATTTGTCTGAGATAGAGATCAGATGCCCATGCCCCTCTCTCTCTCTCTCTCTCTCTCTCTCTCTCTCTCTCTCTCTCTCTCTCTTCACATAAATAAAGTGTGAAGGGGTTTCTCTTGGCCTTGCCATCCAAAAAGACTTAAAAAAGCTTCTCAAAAGCTCTCAGCTTTTATTTCTTTGTCTGCCATTACATGCCATAAATATAACCCTTTACTTTCCTCCCATTCCCCACCTCTCTCTCTCTCTGGGATACTCGGAGAATCCACACTCTGGTCATTTTCCGGCTATTGCTTTCATTTTCACTCAATTTTCTTTCATTTTTTCTTCTGTTCTCCTTGACTTTTTCCATGAAAATGGGTTGATATTCTGCACATAAGAACTGGGTTTTTCTTCTGCTTCCAGCAAAATCTCACCTGGGTTCTGATATTGATCCCATTTTCTCATCTGGGTATTCCTCAAATCCACCAAAACCCATTAAAGACAGAGAAAAAAACTACCTTTATCAAGGAAAAAGCATCAAACAAAGAAGAAAAAAAATGATCACTTTAACAGACCTCTACCACGTTCTCACAGCTGTTGTGCCACTCTATGTGGCCATGATCTTAGCCTACGGTTCAGTGAAATGGTGGAAGATCTTCAGCCCTGATCAGTGTTCTGGCATAAACCGCTTTGTTGCGCTTTTCGCAGTGCCTCTGCTCTCCTTCCACTTCATCTCCACCAACAACCCCTATGCCATGAACTACAGGTTCATAGCTGCTGACACACTTCAAAAAGTCATCGTCTTGGTGGTCCTAGCCATCTGGTCAAGAACCAGCGCAAGAGGCTCTTTAGAATGGTCCATAACCCTCTTTTCCCTCTCTACCCTCCCCAACACTCTGGTCATGGGGATACCCCTTTTAAAGGGCATGTATGGGGACGCCTCGGGGACCTTAATGGTCCAAATTGTTGTTCTCCAATGCATCATTTGGTACACTCTGATGCTCTTCTTGTTTGAGTACAGAGGAGCTAAGCTCTTGATTGGGGAACAGTTCCCAGACACTGCTGGGTCCATTATCTCCTTCAGGGTTGATTCTGATATCATTTCCTTAGATGGGAAAGAGCCATTGCAAACTGAAGCTGAGGTTGGTGAAGATGGTAAGCTCCATGTCACTGTGAGAAAGTCCACTAGCTCTCGCTCTGAAATCTTCTCTAGAAGATCCCATGGACCCAATTCCGGTGTTTCTTTAACCCCAAGGCCTTCCAACTTAACCAATGCTGAGATTTACAGTCTTCAATCTTCGAGAAACCCGACGCCGAGGGGTTCAAGCTTTAACCACACGGATTTCTACTCAATGGTGAATGGGAAGAACATGAGCAATGTGAGTCCAAGGCAATCCAACTACGGCAACGCCGCGGGGTTTGATGAAGAGGCCGGAGTTGGTATGAGACCAAATGGGGCTTATCCGGCACCTCCGAGTGCCGGAATTTTCTCTCCGGTGACCGGACCTGGTGCCAAGAAGAAACCAGGCAATGGGACTGATGGTGGTAAAGACCTTCACATGTTTGTTTGGAGCTCAAGCGCTTCACCGGTGTCAGAAGGAGGCATTCATGTTTTCAGAGGTGGAGAGTATGGGAATGAGCTGGGTGGAGTTGCCCACCCAAAAGGTATGGACAAAGGAACACTAATCTTTCAGTCTATTAGTCATATGGGACGTGTTGTTTTTGGCTGTATTAGATTGTTATATATGTTTGTGATGTGTAAACTATTGGGTATGTTTCTGTGCTATTTTGGAACCTTCTGTTCATTCATGTAACTGTATTTGTCTGGTAATTGAATGTGGATTCTATTGGAGGTTTCATTTTTATCTGCTTGGTGAAGTGGGGTTTGTTAGATTTTGTTTGTTATGCCTTTTTTTGTATTCCCCATTTTTATCTTGCTTTTCAAAACAAAATCCCCTGTTTTCTTGGTCTCAATGTCTCATTTTGTCATTACTAGTGGCATCACCTTTTGCCATGGCCGCCTTTTTCTTATGTTTGATCAATCACACTTCATTTTTGCACTGATGTATGTTCAGATTATGATGAGTTTGGCCGGGATGAGTTCAGCTTCGATAACAGACCGGTTTCAAATGGGGTTGATCGTGAAGGTCCAGTGCTTTCCAAGTTGGGTTCGAGCTCCACCACCGAACTCCACCCTAAGACAGCTCATGGTGAACCAAAGGCCACAGCCATGCCACCGGCTAGTGTTATGACCCGACTAATTCTTATCATGGTTTGGCGAAAACTCATTAGGAACCCGAACACTTACTCCAGCCTTATTGGCCTCACCTGGTCTCTAGTCTCATATAAGTAAGCATAATTTAATTATACAATACTTTCAAACTGCTTTTGATTCATCAATCCAAGTTTATAATCGGGTGTTGTAATTTTTCAGGTGGCACATTGTTATGCCTGCAATTATAGCCCGTTCGATAGCCATTCTGTCTGATGCAGGTCTTGGAATGGCCATGTTCAGTCTTGGTATGTACTTGAATATGTGAGCTTATTATTGCTTAGTTTTTGTGCTAAATATTATACAACTTTAAGTGGATCTATAGTGTGTTCTTTGATGGCCGAATTATCTTACTAATTAGCATAAGTTCTAATGGGGTTGCAGGCTTGTTCATGGCATTACAACCAAGAATGATTGCATGTGGGAACACAGTTGCTTCCTTTGCCATGGCAGTTCGATTCCTCACAGGTCCGGCTGTCATGGCGGCCGCCTCAATTGCTGTAGGACTGCGAGGTGTTCTGTTACACATTGCCATTGTACAGGTAAGGAAGATTGGCAACAACACATCATATATTGCAAAATCCTTCTACGGTTTCAGTGGATATAACAAATAACCTTGTATTCTTTGATTTCAGGCAGCTCTTCCACAAGGGATTGTTCCCTTTGTCTTTGCCAAGGAATACAATGTTCATCCTGACATACTGAGCACCGGGTTCGAACATGAATTCTCATAATCTTGATTTTGATTCTGCTTCTGAGACTTATATTCATCTGATATAAGTTTGTATGTGTGTTGTGCAGGGTCATTTTTGGGATGCTAATTGCTCTTCCTATCACATTGGTTTACTACATCTTGCTGGGACTTTGAAACAGAATCTCTTAACCTGTTGATCAACAAACAGTAGTTAAAATGTAGTTCTTAACCTTTTGGCATTTGGGGTTTTGTATTTTTAGCTCTAACAAATGAACAACATAGATTTTCAGAAGATCACGTAGAGAAGAAAATAGAGATGGGTGGAGGAAACACAATGACAAGTTATCTTCACACAAGGTTGATAGAGAGAAGAAGAATCAGAAAATTGATTGAGAAATGAGCTTTTGTGGGGCCTGCTACTTTTGTTCTCATTTTGCCTTTTTCTATGAACCTTTCGTTCTTTCTGATGATGAAGTGAAGTTTGTTTTGTATCCTCTTCTAATTGTCTAACTTTTTCTAAGGTCAAAAAAGATTTTAACCCAATTGGAATCTCTATGAAAGACATTTAAGCCAAACTGCTTTTTCTGCAAGTAAACTGTAAACATCTGAAACCAAACAGTGCTTGCTTTCCACAGCCAAAAAATTAAAAAAAGTGCATGCTAATGGGTATTGGGTTTTGGCCTTTTCAGCCTTTTGTGTTACCAGCTGTCACTTGGTTGCATCATTCTACTTGCAAACACAAATTCACCAACAAAAAAAAGAAAAAGAAATTGTGATATAGATCAGGTTGGAACTTGAGAAATGTAATGAGCAAAACCTAGAGGGTCCCTATTGGGATGTGATGGACAGAGAGGCATAGCTAGCTGGCTATGATATCCTGAAGGGAGGCCTAGCTGACTCGCTCTAGCCCATGTCGGTTGGTTTCACTTAAGTATCCCTTTAAGGGTGTGTTTGGCAGCGCACATAAACCTCTCTCTGCTTTTGGTCTTTGTATTGGGGAACAGGAGGGACCGCTGAGAGAGAGAGGATTACTTTCCAAATGAAAAACCAGCTACTTTTGCAGCAAGTTGCAGCCAATAAAGTTACTGCTGAGAATATTATTACTCAACAAAAATTGGGTAAATTTTGTTTGTTTTTTTTTTTTTCGTGTTTGAAAATTGAAATTGATCCCCTTTTTGCTCGTAGAGTTATGACTTTATGAGTTATGACCAGTAAGCTATTCAGGTTTCTATAGCTGCAGTTGGATACCACTTATCAATTATCATATTGGCTCCATATATACCAATTGGTTGGGAGTTGGGACGAATTATAGTCGTTAGGAATTTTCTAGGGTTTATATACTCAAGTGATTCATTTTGAAATAATCACTTTTTGCTCACTAGTACTTTGATAAACAGACTATTTCATCGCTTAGAGCTCAGCTTCACATGTAGGTTATCTCATGCATATTTTAGATCGATGTTGTTTGTGCCACATTATTGGCCAACTTATATTATTACACATTGGAGAATTGTATAGGGGAGGTAGGGTCAATCACCTTATTAGAAATGATAATCTTAAATGGACTCATCTTATGGTCTCTCATATGGGTGGTATCTCTCTCATTGTATATTGTAATTATTTTATTCACTAGTCAAATTAGGTGAAATATAGTGTAATCTCTCTCATTGATAATCTTGCGCATCTTGTGTAATTGTGATTTTTTAGCTTTTCATTTACTCATTGAACCATTTTTGACATCAACTCGAATATTATATTACCTTCTAGCTAGATAGGGATCAAATGCATGTTACCTTACCTTGTATAGATGGGGATCAAATCAGCTACAAATTCACATAAGATAAATTGAATTAAGGCATCTGAACATTCAAACCATTGGGATTAAATGGTGTCATATTAAGGGTTCCTGGCAAGGTCAGCTTCTTAGTGGCCAAAAACAAAAAACAAATCTTTTTAATAATTAATTTGTGTAGTGCAGTGTTTGAATGGTATAAGGTCTCGTTAAACAAAAAGGGTTAGTACAACTAACTCACTGAGGCTTTAATGCAAAATGCACAACACATTGTGTTAGACTTGCACAATAATTTCAAGTATGTTGGTCAGCCTGGTCATGCCAGTCTTGGTTTGATGTAGAGGATGTGGGCAGCTGCTAGAGCAACTACTATCCCTTAATTTGAAGCTGAAATGAGTAGTTTGGAGCCAAGAATCCGAAGAGGCATTTCAGTGGAGCATGTAACACTTTAGAACTGAATCAAAGAGTGACATGCTGCTTAATAATTTGTGAGTCTTGGAAGCAAAGGGATAAGGTTATCTTGACCATGCATGCTAGAGACGTACAATAAAAACAAACTTGATGCTTAGAATTAATGGCAAAGCTAATTGTTTGAGCAGAAAATTGCTCAACACTTGTACATAGGTTCTTTCACTTTTCAATCTGATTAAAGCAAAACTGAGTTCTTTTGCATTCATACTGAAGGTAGTGAGTTCGTCCGTCCATGGCTTCATCCCAATATGGCAAATATCCCCATAGGCAAATCTTGAGCCATGTAGACTAGTTAATTATCCACAATTCCACATCTCATCGTACAACCATCATAATCATGTTCCATCATTTCAATTCATCAAAAGCCGTAAATTCAGTTAAAAGCAAGCTAAATTTAAGGGTCTACTATAAAATAAAATAGGATTTAGAGAGAGAGAGAGAGAGAGAGAGAGAGAGAGAGAGAGAGAGAGAGAGAGAGAGAGAGAGAGAGAGAGAGAGGTGCAATTTGCCTTTCCAGTACTCCTACCTAGTCCATGATAGTGATTATGAAAGAAAGTGCTTATATATGTGTAAGTGACTTCACCAATCTCAATCAAAGTGACTGTCTGGTTTGCTTATTTATCTCAAGTGCTTCCACCTTTTCCATTCCTTTTCATGGCAACCTAATTGAACTATGAAAAGGTGGTAAGCATGAGATGGTGTTACAGAATATAATGATGAACCCAGCAAAAATTGTTTTTTAATGATCTTTCAAAGAATGTGCAGCACGTGTGCCACTTGGTTAAGAGCCTCATTCAAGGTTTTCTAACTTTTCTTTGTTGTGCCTTTTGTTTTTTTTAATTAATTAAGTTTCCAAAATTCCATAGTTTAGACATTTAGTTCACTAGTAAAGTGAAAGAAAGTGTACTTGGGATTTGTTGGTCGTCCACACCACTCATTCTACATGTATATTATTAAGGATGCTATAATATAGAATGTTATTATATAGTTGAAAAGTGATGCATGTGAAAGACTGGTTTTATACGAAGAGAATTTAAAGGTGGAGATGTGAAAGATTGGTTTTAGTGGCGACAAATCACAAAACAACCTTTTTTTTTTTTAAAACAACATCGTACCTTAAATCTTAATCCAATATATGAATAATCAGATGGGTGGAGTTTGGCACAACATGAGATAGAAAAGATGGATTTGTTAGACAATATAATTTTGACAAACTAGCTAGTTTGCAGTAAAATGATATTTTTCTCTTTAATGTTCAAGAGGTTTCAAATTCGAGTCTGCCTCTCTCGTATTAAAAAAAGAATTAATTACTCTAAGATACCTTTTACTTATTGTTTTTACTCTCTAGTGCACCAATTAGTTTTTTTTAATAACAAGATAAGTTGCAGCTAGCTGGCTTATCTTGAAATCTGGTCAATTGCCATTTTATTTCCTTTTTGTCTTTCTCTTTCTTCTCTCTTCACGTTCATCTTCTCTCTTTATGCATTTATGCCATTTTAAGTCAAACTGCAGTTTTTTGCAGTTTTCTGCAGTTTCTAGAACTGCAGTTTCTGAAACTGCAAGTGAACTGAAATTGCATAAAAAATTGTAGTTTATGCAGTTTACAGTGAACTAAAACTGCAGTTGCTGGAATTACAAGTGAACTTTCTGCAGTTTCTGAAACTGCATAAAAAACTGCAGTTTATGCAGTTTACAGTGAACTGAAACTGCAGTTTCTGGAATTACAAATGAACTTTCTGCAGTTTCTGAAACTGCAAGTGAACTGAAACTGCAGTTTCTGGAACTGTAAGTGAACTGAAACTGCATAAACTGCAATTTATTAGAGTTGAAACTGCAGTTTATTGGATGTGCAGTTTCAGTTTATTAGTGTTTTGGCATGTTGCAGCTGGTGAGGACACGGCAGGTATTTTTAATTTTTGTTATCCAATGGATGTGGTGTCCGCAAAGGAATAATAGAATTGTGATAGTTGGCCCGCAAAGAAAGAAAAGGGGCTTTGGTTGGTTTTGGTTAATAAATTTAGGTGCTAATACCTGTATGTTAATGGACCCTTAAAAAAATGTAGAGTGATTTTGATATTAGTCCATTAATTTTTTTTTTCGTTTTTTAGAATCTAACACCATTACTTTTCTTTTAATAATTAAAGTCTATATTTAAAAGGGAAACTTAAAGTTTAGTCCATTTTATGAATTTTTCTTAGACTAAGACTGTTAGTGATTTAGAGTTTTTAATTAAGTCTTTTTATTTTTCATCTTTGATGGTTTTATTTTAGATTTTAACTAACTAACATACAACCTCTACAAAGCCCACTTTACGCTCTAGGAGGGGAAATACTCGTTAAATAAGGGAAAATACCCTTCAAATCGGGGAATGACTTTATTATGAATTAAAAATATTTTCTTATAAATTAAAAGGATTTTATTATGAATTCAAATGATTTTCTTATAAATTATTATAAATTAAAATGATTTTCTTATATTCGATATTCATCTATAAACTATTTTTCTAAAAGACCTAAGTCTAATTATCTCTATTTAAGATCATGCTCCACATACGTAGGATAACAATATTCTATTAGATCTCTACTATTTACAAATTGTGCCACTATGTAATTGTTTTCAAATTGTGTCACGTACCCTTTAATTGCCAACAATTCTCCCATTAGAAAATGAATCCCCTTAAATTTATTAAAACATTTCATTTAAGACACTTTTTATGGTGTGATATACATATTGGCACAATTTGTTAACCCTGACCATATATATATATATCTTCTTTAGACCATGATTGAAATAAGTAACCTACAATGAAAATTATTTGTAAGTTCATTATAATGTAGGAGTTTTAATGCATATAGGTTCTTTAATTTGTGTAGGTTATTTATTATGCACTAAAAAAGAATTGTATTATTTATTATGCACTAAAAAAGAATTGTATGTAGGTTTATTAGTTGTTGTAAGTAATTTATTTGTTAATGATTTAGTTCATTAGAATTGTATGTATGTTCATTATATATATATATACACACACACATATAGGCTCCTTCTATTGAGGTATACCTCAACTTATTTATGTTGAGATATACCCTATTGGGGTCCACACGAGTCATTTTGAGTCGATTTGAACCGTTCATTTTTTACATCTCTATTGATAGATCATTCTTGCAAAAAATTAGCTAAATCGAAAATCATTTGCCTATTTAACTTTGATCAAATAAATGAACGAACCAAATATTTTCGATGAAACCGTCCATTTGTTTTATCAAAGTTAGATAGGCAAATGATTTCCTATTTGACTAATTTTTTGCAAGGATGATCTATTAATGAAAATAATCCTTGCGAATGGTTCGGATCGACACAAACGACTCGTGTGAGCCCCAATAAGGTCATAACTCAACATAAATAAGTTGAAATATATTTCAATAGAAGAAGCCTGTATATATATATAATTTTTTAGGTTCATTATATATTTATGAGAATTATTTATTGGTTATTTATTTGTTTATAATTATTAATATAATTCAAAAAAATCATATATGGGCATTCATGATTGACATATGAAAAAAAGTCTAACAATTAATAATTACTTCATTAGCATTTAAAGCAAAAAAAAATGCAAAGAGTACATTCAAACGTATAAAAAAATAAAAAGTCAACTAAAGAAAAAACGTCTTAAATACGAATGAGGGCATATGAGGAATTTACAAAGTTTAAAATTAAAAAGTACTGATTAAAAAGTTTAAAAATAGAAAGAATGATGAGTTGACAGGGGTTAACAAACGAAAAAATAATGTCATGGATTTTAGTGTAGAAAATATGAATTTGAAGGAGATTTTTCTAATTGACTAAAAAATATATTATATAATAGGAAAAATTAGAACAAAAGGACATGACATTTACAGCATTTTGTAGTTGAGAATACAACTTTCAATTTGTTTCAATTAAAGACTCCACTTTGTTTTAAGGTGCAATTAAGGATTTTTCATCAGTTAAATGTGTCACGTGACTTGCATATGCTTGATTTGGAGGGCATTTTTTACTTTTCTTATGCCATGTGTACTAATTAATAATAAAAAATAAGAAAATATTTTAAAAATAAAAATGAAAAGTTAGTTAGCTTAATGGAACAATACTACACTTATTGGGAAAAAAAAATTATATATTACAACTCTATATATCTTATCGGACAGTACTTGGGTCACTCCTTGGGGGTACCCCACCTCCCAAAATCAATTTCGATAATGCTAGCGTATGATCAAAATCTTTCACTTTTTAGATAACTTATTATAGATCATCTTTGTAAAAAATCAACTCAAATAAAAAATCATTTAGTTATATAATTGTTGTCGATTAAATAAAAAAAAATGGTAATTTGGTAAAAAAAATAACTCTTTGATCGGAAACCATCGATTTTTTCTACTTATTTAACAAAAATTATATAACCAAATAATTTCTATTAATTTGATTTTTTGCAGAAATAATCTTTAATAGATTATCTAAAAAGTGAATAGTTCCAATCATACACCAACATTGCCAAAATCGAAATTTGGGGGTGGTGGGGTAACCATGAGGGTACACCTTGGGATACCCTCATCGGGCGACCCAAGTACTGTCCTATCTTATATATGTGTCTATCCATTTTATAATGTACACTACATGTTACATGGAAGTTTTACTATTACACTTATATAGTTATATATTAGCCGCCACCCCCAAACGCTTTTTTCTCTCTCCTCAACCCTATCTCTCTTAGCCTAGTATTTCTAGGGGTGGGGGTGGTGGTTCCTGTGTTCTTCACAGGCCTGTTGCTCATACCCACACCTCTCCCTTCTCCTTCTCTTTTTCTTTTGCTATTTTGGTTAGTACTATGGGATACTCTCCTTTCTCTTTGTAGAGCTTTTCATCTCTCCATGTGAGAGTTTTTTCATTTCAATAAATGAGAGCTTCTCTAATTGCTTTGGCTTAGTCTATTAACTTGTGGCGTTGTGAGACGTCAGATCCTGCATGCTTTAGCGAAGCTTAGTTGCTCTCTGGAGATCTTTCTTCCAGTTTGTCTTTGGTTCTTGTCATAAGGAGTTGGGATGTCACTTTGCTCGCTAGTACTTGTCCTGCCAGTTATTATTACCCGATCTGCCACCTTGATTTACTATCAAACTCGATTTAGAGATGTTAGTTGGATTGTGGAACCAAACGGGACTAGTTCGCTAATTTCCATGGTGCCTCGCTGGCTCCACTTGGCGATTGTAGCGTCTGCTCGATGCCGATGTTTGAGATCGAACTCTTATTTCATTATACGCGTTGAGCTTGTTTGCTCTATTATTGTAAGGCTTCCTGCCATAACTTTGTATTTTTTATGCCTTTGTGGTTATTTTAATGCAATGTTATTGTTTTCTCAAAATATATAGTTATATATTTAAGCTTAGGATCCAAACTCCAATATGGAAATCCCTCCCATTATTGAGATCCCTTAAATTATATATAATTAAGAACAGGCTTTACTAAAAGTATTATGTCATCCATAAGGTAATTTTCTTTATTTTTGATTTTTGATTTTGAGGAAGAGTATTCAAATTTGAAACTTCTCTATCATTAGAAAAATATCATTAGATCAATAACGTACTAATTGATTAGAGTGTAAGTGTGTAACGTAATAGGCTGTGGTCTTCAATGAAAAACATTTACAGGATTGTCAATGCACATCCGCAAATCATTTTACGAAAGAGAAACAAAAAAAGAAATCTAATAGTTGGTTGAACTGGTGGTGCAACTTACAAAAATTTGTAACTAAGGGGGGTGTATTCAATTAAGATTTTAATGGACTTTTGTAGAGTTTTTAAAAGTCATTGACTTTGGTAGAGTTGATGGATTTTTAATGACTTTCATAAACTCCAAATAAACTTTGACAGAATTCTATTAGACTTTCCCTGACTTTTCTCATAGATTTTAAAGGATTTTTATAAACTTCTAATAATTTTGATATGATTTTTTATTATTTATTTTAGGATTTCTCCAATATGTTTTTCATTTTTTTGTCTTCCGTGAGTGAGTGGAATGAAGATGAGCTTCAAAACCGAGATGCATGTGTTATAAATTGTCCTAATATTACAAATAGTATAAAAAGTTGTAGCTAGAATTATAGGGACCAAAATTATTTTGTTCCATAATTTATTATAAGTGTTCTGAATTTTATGTTTTTATATTGTTAGACTGTCAAATATTGTGTTTTAACGAGTTGTTAGAATTTGTCTAATTGAATTGACAGGTTGAGAACATTATATGATGTGGTGGTAACATTATTTTTCAAATTATAAATATATAATCTTGTGATTTTGTTGACTACTTAAAGACTGTGAAGTTGTTGGTTTGAATATCTTGTTATTGCATTGTGGCTGTTGGTTCCAACCCAGAATGAGGAGTCAATTAAATATAAGAGAAAAAAAATTAATATAAGAGGATATAGTAATTAGAAAAAAATAAATTAAGAGGTGGGTGAAAAAATAAGATTAGGGAGTTTAGCATCACTCTTTAAAAAAATAAATAAATACCACTTTTTTAATAGCTTTTTAATATTTGAAATCCTTTGAAATCTGCAGGGGGAACGCTGGAGAATTATTGACTTTGATATAACATAATTTACACTACAAAGTCTATGAAAGTCTTTTAAAGTCTATCATTTAATAAAGTCAATGACTTTTTGAATACTATATCACTTTTATAGACTCTTTAAAAATCCTAATTGAATACTATAGACTTTTTAAAAGTATTGATTGAATACCACCATATTTTTATAAACTCTTTAAAAGTTTTGATTGAATACCACAAGACTTTTTAATTCTACCAAAATCATTTAAAATCCTAATTGAATACACCCTCCTAAGTAATGGTAAACAAAAATCCATGTGTCTTACATAAGATTTGGGCTGGTATGGATTTACAGAATGGACTTGGATCTGGTCATTGCCAGTCCTTACCCCATATCACCTATATGGATTACAAGTATTCGGGTTAGTATTTCTTGGGTTGAGGAGGGCCCAAGCCTGGCTCTACGTAGGTAGCCATATATAACCATTAAGGAGCCCGGTCCAAGTTCAATTTTCTTCTACCCTCCCAGAAAAAGGAGGTGATTGAATACAAATGAACTAGTCAAGTCAATGAGAAATAAAACCACAATTCCAATTTGATTATCTTCTTCTCTGTTAATTTCTTTTGTGAGAACAAGACAGAACAAAGCATGGGAAGAACTACTTATTGACGTTGAATTAATTAAGGATTTTTTTTTTAAATGTTGTTTAAGGATTTCACATGTACTGCAAGCGGAGCAACCAAGTGCTTAACATAGTAAATAGTGAAACTAGTTTATTCTTTTGTATGCATTGATGCTTAAATTTGGTCAGTCAACGAGAATAAACCGTAAAATCACAATTACACACGTTCAGAAAAACAAGGATTTAATGTGTTCACCCAATCAGTTTGGTAGGCTACATCAAAAATGGTAGAAATATGTTTCACTATAATGGTTGAGATCGAGGTAGCATATTTACATTGAGAGTGAAATGGAGAAATCATGAGGTGGATTAAGAAGGGGTCCTTTTATAGTTTTATGAGTAGGGAATGGTCCATTTTATATGTTAAGTAACTCAGTAGGGATTCTGAAAAAAAAAAAAAAAAAACTCAGTAAGGCTTTTAGGCCCCCACATAGTCATTATGTATACTAACTTTTGGGAATACTCACTCTCACATATGTTAAGAGACTTCAATTTCTATAGGACACCATTGCAAAATATATGCTCCCACATATGTGGTGATAAAATTAAGGGACTGCTACTAGTACTATTACTAAGAGGCATTGCTATATGTAGACCATGTAGCATTGGAGCTGAAATATATAATGGAGGATCCGTAGCATCATATTTTTTACACAAAATTTTAATAGGGTCCACTTCATATAGGATTTTAATGATTGGATCTATATATTTTTTAAGTCTCCATTAAAAGATTATCTTTGCAAAAAATTAGATAAATTGAAAATCATTTACCTACAATGATTAATATTTCAATGAATATGTGAGATGTTGAGGACTTTATTTGGATGGCCAATGTGGGTAGTGGAGGAAATTGCCTCTCTTTGAAATTTCTAGTGTTTTCCAATTTACCTGCAGACAAATTTGAGCCCGGAGAGAGAGAGAGAGAGAGAGAGAGAGAGAGAGAGAGAGAGAGAGAGAGAGATGATGGGAAAGGTGTTGAGAGCTAGAAAACCCATATCGAAAATGTGCGGCCTTGCATAGTAGTTTATAAGAGTTTGATCTATTTCTTCTATTGTCAATTGATTTTTGAATGAATGTCTAGATTTTTTTTATAGTATCAGAACAAACTATCTACGTATTAGGCCTAACGACCACACGTGCTGCCATGTCACTTAATATAAATTGTCCACGTATTAAGCTTAAGTTATGCCACACATGCAGAGCGTGTTGAGAAAAAAATCACACATTGAAAATGTGAGGCCTTGCATGTGGTTGCTGATCTTGGAATTTCTTCTTGCTGGCATGGGTTTGTGTATTGAAGATCGAAGAAGCCATCAATGCCTACCACCGATCACTCGGCTTTCTTTCTCGAGCTCTTGCAGGTCATTTTTGGGTCTGTTTGATTTCCGTTTGTGCGATGTCTTTTGTTTGTTTTTGTTTATTGTTCCGTTGCAATTATGTGATTTCTCTTCATCATGGGTGAAAATTCTGGACCTTCCGATGATACAAAGAAAGATTTGACATGCAGTTGATCCACCCGCCTTACCTTCATTGACTCTGCAAGATATGTCTTCATTTATTACCCCTGAGAAGCTAGCTAGATGAAACAAACTATGTGTAAGCGATGGGGTTTGATCACAGGTTCAAATGCTACATCAGAGGATACTAATTATGCAAAGTGTGAAGCGTGGGGGATAAAGAATAGCCTAGTCAAGTCATGGGTTCTTGATGCTATGACTAATTAGGATATTCAATCTATGTTTCTTCGGTTGGCTACTACAAAGGACATTTGAGATGCTTTGAAGAAGACATATATCTTCTGTTAGTCAAGATGCTTAGAAGGCGTATCAACTTCATTATCAGGTAATCTCGGTTTGTCAGAATGGAGAATCAATTGATCGGCATGACCATCCATCGATGGGCGACTATTGCCTAATGTTTTTTTGATCGATCCGCCAAGTACGTGCTACTCTATCACTCGATCAATACTTGTTACTGTTGCTCAGTATTAGCATACAGTACTAAAACTCATTTAAACATGATATATCTATTTAATTATACAATTATATATCTTTTATCTTTTTATTACATCTCATGTAAATTAATGAGTGTATTAGCATTAGACATAAAGTACAAGAAAAGAGAATCACATATATTCTATATATATTTATGATTTACTGTAAGCTAGTACGTGACAACATGTTGACTTACAAATTAAAAAAGAGACACAAAACTTGTCGATATATTGATAGATTGACATAATGGATTGAACACTTAAAAAAAAAAGACTTTCAGGATTTTTTTAACGTTACAAATATTGCAAGGAGGTTTTGGAACATTTCCTAAAATTGAAAATTTGGCTTTTTTGTTTTTGGTCTGAAAAAATGGCTTGACTTTTCATACCATAATTTGAAATGAATATGCATGTTCATTAATTATTCGAAAATTGTTGGCGGTTCATACATAACACATTGAAAATGAGAGTCTTGCATGCTAGCTCCCTATTATTATATTATATCATCAACTCGTGAGGAATAAATTTCATCTACCTCTATAGTTACCGCAACAAAAAGAAACTAATTAATTAATGCTAGGGAGATTAAGACAAACCCAAATGTTTTTTTTTTTGTTCACAAATAATGTGATAGTGTTCATTTGTTGATATTTAATTAAGTTTATATACACTTTATCCTCATTTGTTAAAAGTTTTGACCTCTTTATTTACTCTTATCCGCATTATACCACTTTTGTTATCTCCTCATCCCCTTCCCCACTAGAAAGACAAATAAACAAAGTAACTCTCAAACCCGGCCATTTGGACCCCAAAATTCACGGATATATGATATATATAAAACCCTAAAGACAAAAGGATATATTAGACCACGCACCGAAAGCTCCCCAACACTTTGATATTTCACTCATATATAAATACAACACTCATTTCACTAACTTGGTCAAAAAGCAAAGACAACAACACCAATCAGTCAGAAGAAAGACTCAGAACCACAAGAAACTAACACCACCGCCATCTCCACCATAACCACAGAGCATATCATCATATCATCGATCATGATGCAGCCTGAAAACCAAGAACTCTACCGTTTTCTTGCCCAAAACGGCCTGATCAACGTCGGCCCGTACGGCCCGACGTCGTTTCCGGTAAACTCATGTGATCAGTTGTCAGCTATGCAGAGCTTTTGCAGCTCTTCTTCCTTTTACCCTCTGGAGGTGTCTGGAGTCAGCAGTGACACCACCACACCTCAAGATAGAGCCCTCGCTGCTTTGAAGAATCACAAGGAGGCTGAGAAGAGAAGGAGAGAGCGAATTAACTCTCACCTTGATAAGCTGAGAGCTCTTCTTCCTTGTAATTCCAAGGTATATATGCTTTAATTTATATATTTATATATTTTGATTAATTTGCAATATACATGTGAAGTAGTCTAAGGGTTAATATAATTTTCAGTATCTAGATAGAGTGTGAAATTGGGTTTTTTTTAATTTGTTTTTTGATAGTTTGAAATTTGAGCTTAATTTCAGGGCTCCTATAATTTGCTTTCCTTTGTCTTGGTCCTTTCTCTTGCTTCCACAATCATTTTTTTCTTTGTTGACTACTGTTTGGTTGGTGAGAAAAAGGTAACAAAAAGAGAGTACTGCTGGAGTTGGAATCCTAGACTTTAGATTATAACTTTTGACCCTCCAGGAACCAAAGATTTATTGTCATTGACTTGTACCAACTGAATTACTAGTTGAATTATTTCAATATTAATGTAAATTAATTGAAGGAATATTATGGGTTTCGTTAATTAGTTAGTTAATAAACTCAAATTTAATTCATTTCAGTTTGATCATTCTTAATTAACTATTACAAACCAGAGAACATTTCTTCTGATGATCATGAACTGCATGCTAGCTAGCTTTTACAAACCAAGATTCTGAGATCTTGGATCTATACAAAGTGTTTTGAAGCTTTTGAAGGTTCAAACTGTAACAAAAGTACGGTTCCTATCTGAAAAACAAAAAGGGAATAATATCAATGGTGTTTTGGGAAAGTTTCTGAGCTTTTTACAATTAGGGTTTGTAATTAATAATATTAATTTCTTCTTCTTTTTATTTTAAACAAAACAATTTCAGACAGACAAAGCCTCCCTGTTGGCAAAGGTGGTTCAAAGAGTGAAAGAGCTTAAGCAACAAACCTCAGAGATCACTGAGCTCGAAACTTTCCCTTCGGAAACTGACGAAATCACCGTGCACTCTTCCGGCGATTATTCGAGCGATGGAAGAATTATTTTCAAGGCCTCATTGTGCTGCGAGGACCGATCCGACCTCCTGCCTGACCTAATTGAAATACTAAAATCCCTCCATTTGAAGACACTCAAAGCTGAAATGGCCACTCTTGGAGGAAGAATTCGCAATGTACTCATCGTTGCTGCCGATAAAGACCACACCATTGAATCAGTCCATTTCTTGCAGAATGCATTGAAGTCTTTGCTGGAACGCTCAAATTCGAACGAAAGATCGAAGAGGCGACGTGTATTGGACCGAACATTAGTCGTCTAGTACTATTAGTACATATTGCTAGTAATTGTCATAGCAATTAATTTTCAGTTTCAACTTTGTTTTTTATTCTCTTTTCTTATGTAATCGATCTTATTTGAATTTGTACGTGTGGGTTTGTTTTTAATGAATTCCCATGAGAAACAAAGGGAAAGGAATGTAATATTGACTGGGTTTTAGTTTATTGAGTGGTTTAGGGTTTCGGATTTTACAAATATTTGTAAGCAGCAAATAGATGAATTTAAGGATTTGATCGAGTAGGTATATATATCGAAAAATTCTACGGTACCAACATGTATAATATACAATACAATATTAATCCTTTGATTTTGACATATTTACTTTCTATTATATAGATTCACAACTTGTTAAATCTATTTGTATGTGGTGGAGTGGATCACAAGCCGTACCTGCTTACCCTAGCTAGGTGGTCCCATACAGTTCTTCAGTTCAATTGCCAATAAAGGTGCATGTAAGTGATTCTTGAATGAAAATAACTTGCATGTCCCTGTGTGATAGAGATAGAATGGCCAGTGTCACGGCACATAGAAAGAAAGAGAGAAGAAGAGAGAGAGAAATGGAGTGAGAGGAAAGAGAGAGAGCCAATGAAAAAAAGGTAGGGATGCCACTTCTTCCTATCCCAATATAGGAAAGTTTCTCTCTTCTTGGATATATAGGGTCTGTACACTTTAATAATATGTACCTATCTGTACATTTTTTGGTTTTATGTACGGTTTATTTCATGTATATTTTCTTTAGTACGTTGTGTGGATTTAGATTTTTGAAATTTATATATTCTGCGTTAACTGTAATATATACAAAATCAAAAGGAAATTGCTCTCTTTATATTATTGAAGTGCCCCTCTAACAAAATTTCATCCTTTACCCCTAGTAGGCTAGTCACATGGTGTGCGTATCATACGCAAACTGTAGAAGATTTAGTAGAAGATATAGTAGCTAGCAGTGCACGCAATGTGTGAATATTTAATTGGTATGTAACAGGAACGCTTCTGTGAGTTCCCAATTCAAACTCGACTAAAAATGGAATATCTCATCCTTTTTGGTTTCTTCAAGTCCGTGTGAAAGTGGTATAAGTGTCTGCCTCTGCATATATAATTACGTACTGAGCTCTCTGATCGAACAAATATACACTGATTGTGAAGAAAGCATGAAAGAGGAAAGTTGTGAAATTGTTGGGATATATATATATATTGGTTTAGTTGGAGTAGATTTGAGCCGAGATTTGATGCTTTAGACAGTGAGAAAGAGACAGCCAAGGACATGGTTTTCAGCCCGGCCAAGAATCTGAACGCTGTGCTTCCACTTCCAGCACAGGGGAAACAAAATCCTCATTTTAGAAAAGATAGACATTCTCACAGACTCACAGGAATCAAGGAGGATCCGTACGTATGTTTCTCTAGTTTTTTTTGTTTTTTTTTTTTTTAATTATAACTTTTTAAGTTTCAGTTCTGAATTCACACTAACTATATTTTACTTATATTAAAAATAAATAAAAAAATTGCCCTCATGATCACAAGTTTTTTTTGGTACTTATGAAGGCAACTCATCTTTGCAACTTAATTACTACGTACTTTAATCATTACTAGAAAATGGGCAAATAATGGTGGTTAATTTGATAGCGGCGGATCAAAAGAAATATATGTTAAAGTCACATAAATATTTAGACCTCGTAAATCAAAAGATTAATGTCACTGCCTCATTTTCATATATATATATATATATGTCGGTGAATTGGTAGATTCCTTGTAGCATGCATATATGTTAAAGTCACAGAGATATCGTACAGTACAGCCTAGCCTGTATGTATGTAGTAGCTACAAATTAGCTCCTACTAGATGTGAGATCCAGATACAATTAATGTAGTAATTAGAACCCACATAACACAGTTAACAAAAATCTTCTCTTAATAATAGTTACGTGTGTGTATATATATATATACACAGGTTAAGTCCTTCGTGGAGCCTACACAAGTCGTTTTGTAGATATTCGAATTGTTTATTGTTACATCTTCATGCATTAATAAATTATCTTTACAAAAAATCAGTCAAATAAAAAATTATTTATCTATCTAATTTTGATCGAACAAATAAACGAACCAAATATTATATATAGATGCATCCATGATAAATTAGATCTTGACAACCCATTCCTATCAAACAAATCCATTTTTTGGTCCTTAAGTCGTTTTATTTTCTTTCATTTTTTGTTTTAATTTTTGCTTTATGTATATTACTTAATCGATCGAAAGGTTCAATTATTGGTGGTTTTGGTTCCCTTTACAAGGAAACGGAAACACCAGAAGGATCAAAAGTTGCTAAGCTTTTACTTTTAGTACCCTAGAAAGAAAAACTGCAATATTTGTTGGGTTTTTAAATAACTTCTACGTACACATGGCCAATGACGTCCGACTCCATGTCTTTCTCCTAATTAAACTAAAATATATTTCCTTCCAAATATTTTAGTTTAATTAGGAGATCGACACTTGAAAACGTTTGAAATACAATTTTCACAATAGTAATGCTAGAAACAGTGTAATTAAGTTTGTCTAACAAATTCTTGGCCCAAAAAAAAAAAAAGTTTGTCTAACAAATTAATGATGTGTAATAGTACTGTACGTTGAATAGTGTAGAAAAGTCATTCCTTTAGAGCTTGTCCTTCGATGAATGGGGTACTGGGTTTTTATTGGGTGCATGAAACTAAAAAAAGATGATAATAATAATCAAATCAATAATATTAATCTAAGAAGTGATAATTGGATAAGTAGGTATATATATATATATATCTTTGATTTGATCCTCTAACTGGAGAATCTTTTGGGAAACCAAATTCCGAAACTGAAAAAGCTTGCTAGCTATCTTCTTCCATTTTCAGGTTTTGCCTTGTTGGAATTTGGAAAGAAGAAATATTGTTGTACCAGGCAGCTGTAACTGGTTTTCACTTGATCGAACTAGCTAGGTAAAGGAAGCTAGCCCTGTTGAAATTGAGAAGAAACACATATCATTCCCTAGGAAAAGTTACCAGGCAACACAGCATGTAATACATGCACATTTTTACTGTTGGATATATAGTGACATAGAGCTCACCTACACTGTATTGCATAAGTTCTCCATTTCCTATTTCATTAATCTACTTTATAATTGGACGTTTAGCATTGCTACCAAATTACTGGGCAATTGCACGGCCTTAATTATGTTTATCCTCCATGAAATATGTTTTGTGTGTCATTTTAAATCATTTTGCCCCCCTAAATTACACTGTTTTAAATTGTGCATTTCGTCAAATTTGTTAATTAATTAGTTAAGCTTACATGACTGTATGTGGCAAAATTTTGATGGTTTCACATCAATTTGGCTAACGAAAAAGATAACAGAGTTCACATAATGAAACAATCTAAAATATGAAAACATAGCTTTAAGGGACAAAATGAATCTAAATGAATTAAATTGAGTTTCAAATATCAAGATGAGACACATTGTATAGTTTACTGGTACTATAAGCATAATCAAGTGAAGAAAATGCAATTTTTTTTTTTTTATATGTGGAGGGAAATTTAAATTTGGGACCTTTCCCCAATATTAAGAAGAGAAATAATACTAAACTAATAGCTAGTTAGTATACATGTGTAATTTATCCATAGTTTTTTTTTTTAAAAAAACAAAGTTCTTTTTTCCTATTTGGTTAAATGTTTTTTCTAGAATAGTATTCTTATATATGTATTTTACGTAGCACACTTGATTAGAAGTTAAAATGAAGCCGTACGTGCTTGGCCGGTCAAATGGACAATCCGATTGATATCACCAGGCAGCTGGGGGGAGCAAAAGGGTTTTTCTGGGTACTTGATAAGCAATGCACTTTTTAGTTCTAGCAATACAGGCTTTATAATTTAATTTATTTTTCGTCTATAGGTACATGTAAAAGATGTTTCTTCCTTGACAATCGACATAGATGTCCAAACCACGATGAACAACATTGGCAAATCAAAATCTTAAAAAATCTTGTGGTGACTAGTGACTACAAATCTCACAAATGTATTACCCATGAGTCTCACCTTACATCACTTTCACCTTAGCATGAAATGTATATGGTTCAGATTATTTCAAACATTTGATTTGCATGCTACCCATCCATAGTGGGTGGGTGCTCTACTAATCTTATAGGGCTTAAGCGGTGCTTAAGAAATACCTCGCTATAACCTAACTTAACTTTATTATTAGATTACATATATTTTATTTCGTGGTGACCCTAATAATAAAGTCCACAAATTAAAGTTTGTGGATGGTCTACTATAAAGAATTATCCTTGGCACACGCGTGTACGAACACACATATAATACATAGTCAGCTTTTATGGAGGAATCCATTAAATAGGTTATTTGAGTCACACATAAACATACGATGGAGTCCCACTCTTTTGGACTAAAAAAGAAAGAAGGGATATGATTTAGGTTTACCAACCAAAAAAGAATTTTCTTTAATATGATATATGGTGTTTTAACCACGTTGGATGAAGTCATGAAGAGAGAGAGAGATCGGAGGTGTGTGTGTGTGTTGGTGAGTGAGAGAGATCGAGGAGGTGAAGCGTGCATAAAGGAGGCTGACAAAAAGCAGCAGTGATGGGCATATATGGATGCAAAAGACAAAGACAGAGGAGAAAGAGAGAGGGAGAGGAGGTGGTGGGGACTGGGGACTGTGGACTGTGTACGTATTGTGATTGTTTGAAATTGGGCTTTGGAATGGAAGCTGCAGACAAATGCATTAGGCTTTGGGTGGCCTCCTGTCTCCTGTCGGGGACGTGCTCTATGCCTCTTATCTCTCACTTTCTCACTCTGTGCTCTGCCCCCCACCTCCACCCTCTGGCGTGCTACCTCCTCAATCCTCATGCATGCTTTCTTATTCTCACACTCTCTCAACTCCATCTCAAACACCAGTACTCCTCGATCTGTCCTCTCCTATATATATATGCTCTATTATGCTCTCTCTCTCTCTNCTCTCTCTCTCTCTCTCTCTCTCTCTCTCTCTCTCTCTCTCTCTCTCTCTCTCTCTCTCTCTCTCTCTCTCTCTCTCTCTCATTTAGGCAGGCAATCATTACTCCCACTCTCCCAAGTCCCCCATTCCTTCCCCAATCTCCAATGATGCGTACATTTTGTGCATCATCACCATGTGAACACCTTCTTAGCTAGCTACAGTGACACATTCTCCAACATCACACCACTGCCGTACATTTTACTTCTTCTTATATATATAAATATATATTCGTTTATTTTTCTGACCATATATGGCTTAGTCACTTATGTCTTTACAATTTAAAGAGCGTAGTATTTTAAAATAATATTAGAGAAATTAATTATTATCACAATATTTTTAAGATTGATTCAACTAATGCTTCAATATTTCATTGTGTTCATATGTGAATTTGCTTTATAACTCATTATGTATAATAATTAAGAAATTGTCATATTATGTGTTACATCAATTAATATAAATAAGTTGAAATAAAAATTGGTATTCATAGAACTAACCAAAAATTAATACTCTAAAAACTAGCCAACTAAAGGGCCAAAGCCTAATTACATATGGCCTAGAACGAATCGTACTCAAAACTAGGGGAAACTTTATTCTAGAAAGTGTATAATTGGCTGAACTTTTGTACCACTAAGCCGTTTTTTTGTCTTCTTGCATAACTTGTGATGATTAAGCCATGCGACCACTTTGAAGGAGAAAGCCAAGATAAAGAAATGCATATTATAATATTAACCCGGCTACTTTTTGTTTGATAAATTATTATTCCCACACTTAGACATGAGTCTGGCTAATTAAGTTAATTATTTCTAATTATTAAAGAATAAAAAATCAATAATCATTTGGATTAGTAGATGACATTTAGATCTATTTGGCATTACTTCTTAGAAAGGGCTTACACTCAGTAGTATTTTTGTTGGAAGTGTTTTTGCTCATAAGTACATATAAATTTTTAGGATAAATTACAATTTAATACCTCAACTTTATATCGGATTTCAAGTTAGTACCTCAAGTTCAAAAAGTTGCAATTTTATGCCTCAATTTTCATTTTGTTTCAAGTTAATACCTATGTTAGTCTTTCAGTCAAAAAGACCGTTATCTGATGATGTGACACACCACTAAAAGGCTTTATTTCAATTTAGTACCTCAATTTTATCATATTTTTTAAGTTCATACCTCAAGTTCAAAAACTTGCAAATAAATAAATGTTTTTTAGTTTTTATTTCAACTTCACCCTAATTTTTTACCCATCAAATCTCTACCAAAATTATCAATCTTATACTCATTTTGAAGCTATAAATATCCTCTTTACAACCATATAGAAATAATTCAAAAAGAAGCTATGAAACGCGAAAAAAATAGTCACAAATTAGGCTATCCGAAATTGTCAATTTGTTTGAAAAATTTGGCACTTTCAGGTAGCCTACTTTGTGACCAATTATCTTGGGTTTCATAACTTCTTTTTACATGATTTTTATATGGTTGTAAAAAGGATATTCATAGCTTCAAAATGAGTATAAGATTGATAATTTTGTTAGAGATTTGATGGGTAAAAAACTGGAGTGAAGTTGAAATAAAAACTGGAAAACATTTATTTATTTGCAAGTTTTTGTACTTAAGGTATGAACTTGAAAAATATGATAAAGTTGAGGAAAACATTTATTTATTTGCAAGTTTTTGTACTTAAGGTATAAACTTGAAAAATATGATAAAGTTGAGGTACTAAATTGAAATAAAGTCTTTTAGTGGTGTGTCACGTTATCAGATAATGACATTTTTGACAGCAAGACTAACAGAAGTATTACCTTGAAACAAATTTAAAGTTGAGGAATGAAATTGCAACTTTTTGAACTTGATCGAGGTACTAACTTGAAATCTGAGGTAAAGTTAAGGTATTAAATTGTAATTTATCCAAATTTTTATAAAAATTTCAAGTAGTTTCAAGTAGTTTATACAAAAGCATTTAGAAGTAGTTTTTGAAAAAGCACCTTACACATGCTTCTTAAAAAATCACTTAAAAAGCGCTTCTATAACTCATAAATACTTTTATTTATTTATACCAATTAAACACAACAAAATTTTTTTTACTAATATAAAACTGTTTTTTCCAATTCTAAAAGTAATGTCAAACGAGTCTTCTCCTTTCGTTAGAAGTGATTATGAGTTTAAAATTCATGTACGATAGTTGTTCAAAATTGCTTACCTTAATTCGATTTTTGCTTATCACTAGTCAAATTTAAGTAAGCTGGTTGAATTGATTAACCACGAAAAAGAATTGAAAATAATTGGAGAAATGTATAGAAATCATTAGAAATGAGGCGATTTTGACACTCCACAAATCTCCACTTACACTCTTCCTTTGATTTTTATGTTTTTTATATTATTTTAATAATTGATTTTTCAAATTCGCCCTTGATACATTTACTTTCTTGAATGCATTTATGTTAATTTGAGGACAAATTTGAAACTTTGGTTGATAAAAAAAAAAAAATTAATGATGGATTGTAAGTGGGGTTTTGTGGAGTGTCATCTCGATCTCATTAGAAACGTATATATCATATATAATCCATTAAAATTAAAAATAATATCTTTTCAATTAAAACTGTGGCGAACAATGATTTCTTTACTATATAGTATGTATACTGAGTTTCATTATACAAAAAAAAAAAAAAAAAAAAAATTTGTTTACTGACAGTGTTAACCCTTGAAAGATAATTGGTGAGAGGAAAATGGTGGCAGATAGGATTGTTGGTTTGGGCTTATGCTCTGATCTTGTTTTGGTCAGGTGATCTTGGGTTGACTTCACTCCCCTCTCTCCCTGCTTGTATTGGGCCTTTTTTTGGTTGAGGCTTAGGGTAGGTAGGCCTTGGGCTATGTTTAGTTGTTTGCTATGTTTTCGTTTGGGTCGTTACCCCCCCACCCCAGTTCTCCCCAAACGAGAACAATGTTGACCAAGCTCATTTCGAACTGTAGTGGACGTGCCATTTAGTGTCAAAATTATCAATATACATATGTTTTTGAAAATGGTTTCTATAGTTGTTAATTAGTTGTTCATTTTAATCACCATCTACATCAAATTCACTTTTCACTCATAAGGGGCGCAATTAATCCTATTGGTGAGTCATGCTCGAATCCGTGTCGTGTTATTCACATGTTTATTATTCGTGGCAGTGGAATAGTGGATTATGTATATATAGAGGCAGTTTCTACTATGAGATCTCTTATGTAAATTTATTTAACAAATCCCTTATAGAACCTATTTCATATTGTAGTTTAATGACGAATTGTTTGTTTATACCTCTCTCAAAATTAGTGATGGCTCACATAAATAATGTTTTGAGTTCAAAGAAAGCTTGCTCTGGGGGTTTAGAGTCGTAGTGTATGATGCTAAATTCAACATTTTACTTACTTTTCTAGTTGGATGTCAACAAGTTGAAATAAAAGGATGGTTATTAAGCATTAATCCAATTGCAGTATACCATGGTTGGACTCATAGTATAGATATGGAAATCATTTTTTTATAAGAGGATAACGTCACATATGAGAGAAATATTTGAAAATAAATGATTGCAAGAAAGTTTTTTAGTGCCCCTTTTAGGCTCAGTTTGGTATTGATATCATGTGAGAATCATAATTTTAAATTGTGCTATCAAAATAATCAATTATGTTGTGAAGCTGTTGAGTGTTTAGTAAACTGTGTTTTCGAAAGTTTTGTGAATATAAAAAGCAATATATGAGTTTTTAATAAATTTTAGTGTTGTAGTTGTGTATAATAACTATAAAGGCATATTTACTTATCCGTAATCGGAATGGGAAGAATGAGAGTGATTCCATTCATGTGTTTACTTATAACTCCCAAATGGATTCCCTTGTTTACTTACACATATTGAAATAAAAAAGAGTATGAGGCTCACATGAAATAATGAATTGAATTCCTTCACTTGGAGGAATTGAATTCCTTCACTTGGAGGGATTGAATTCCATAGGGAGTCCGGATTAGAGAAGAGTGAATGAGAATAGAGTTTTTCATGTCAAAACTACCCTCACTCATTTTTTTAAAATACAAAATTGCCCTCAACCATAAATAATTAAAATTTTTTTTTCTTCACCATAAATAAAAGTATGAAAAATAAATCTTTTTTTTTTTTGCAAAATTTTGAGATAAACTTTATTTTTAAGCATTTTTTAAATGGTGACTATCATAAAACATATTTAATTTGTATAAGGGCATTTTAGTAATCAAACTGGTTTTGATTCTGATTCCTGTAAATAAGTAAACACGTACGTGTATAAAATTATGTTGTTTCTTATTCCGATTCCTGACAGTTAGTAAAAATATTAATGAGAATGTCTAACTCTGATTCTTACTCATTCTGATTCATCCTCACTCCGATTCATTCTCACTTTGACTCTGATTAATCCTCACTCTGATTCATTCTCAACCTTACAATTTATGTCTATTCCGATTATGGGTAAGTAAATGTGCCCTAATAGACATGATGTTAAAGGTTCTTTTTACTAATTTGTTTAATATATATATATAAAAAAAAAAAAAAAGTATTTTCAATTGCATTTATGCATTTATTTTGGAAATATTTTCTTTAGAGAGTGTAAATCTTGCATTCCTTTGTTGTTAATAAAGGTGGGGAATAGAGTTTCTGATCGAGTAACCTTCATGAGCTTGCTTGAGCTGCATCCATAAGCTGCCTGCTTGTGCTGCTTGTTTATTTCACTTATCCAACAAGAAAAATATCAACCATCTAACAAATAATTTCTTTAAATATATTTTTAGAACAAATTTTAAATGAATTTGGACCCATCATTTATGCCTCGTTTGATCTTCAATATACATGATGAGATAGTTTGTCTACTCACATGTAAGATGTAAGTAGAGAATTATCATAAACTACTTCAACTTTCACTTTTTATTTTTTATTTTTTTTTATATATATCTTCATGAGCCACAACCTTTACTTTACTTTTTTTTTTTTTTTTTTTCTTGATGAGCTTCAACCTTCAACTTAAGCTAAATAAATTGTTCAAACTTATCTGGCAATGAGCCTTAAAAAAATGTTGAACATACAATAAAATAAAAAAATTCATTCATCTAAGATTTTTCTCGAGCCATGTATGACAACTTTTACAAATTCATTAACGTGTTGTTCAACTTTGTAATCTTACAGTTTTTAACATGCATGTAACAAATGAGATGATAATGATGGAACCTTCTACCAAGACTCTAAAACAGGTTTTGGTAGAAGGAATTTCTATTAGAAGAAAGTAATCTTGATTACACAAATTAAGCATGCCTCCAAATGCACAATTACCAGCTCGAATGCTCGATCATATAGCTTGGTTTGCATGCTAGGCTTCCGTCTCGTAAAGTTAACATATTCATAACTGTTAAAACTAACTTCTAATTGTTTCTTTACTTCGATCTTACTGACCTACATCGCTACAGCATGATACGACACCTCATCTTAGCGTCGTATAAGTTCCAAACTCAAAGAGAAAGGCCTTTTTCATATTAGCACATGTCAAAAAAGAACCAAGAGCAGTTAATTTTAAAAATTTAATTGACACACACACTTAGCCTACTTGACACAAAAATATTTGCACACAAAGGAAAAATAGTTTCATAGAGAAAATTTTAATTGTGTAGAGTGTAGTTTCATAAAGAAGCTTGGGTTTTACACAAGACACATGTTATTTAATTAAGGGAGACTTAGAGTTCAGTCCATTTTATGAGTATTTATTAGACTAAGGCCTCGTTTGGGATTGCGGTGGAGAATCCAAAAGCTGCTATGGATGACAATTCTCAATCACCTAGAGCAGTTTTGGTGTTTGATAAAAAAATAAAAAACTGTTTTCCCCACAATTCTCAACTCCCTATAGCAAAAACAGAAAGTAGGTTTCTAGATGCTTTTGAAAGCTGCAGTGACATACAACAACAATGAATATTTTATTTTACCCATAATAGCCTCATTGATTTCTATAATCTTTATTTTTTTTATTTTAAATTAAAAAATATGTCCATTGTTAGTTATATTTTATATTATGATATTTTATTTATACGATTAAAATGATAATATACCTAAAAATATAATAGGCATACGTATTTAATAATGTTGTTCTTAGAAAAATTAATGCTAATAAAAATTTGTAGCAAAAAATTTCAAAAACCAGTAAAAAAAACATTTTATTTTACCAAACAAATAAGTGAAATGCACTTTCAGCATTATGTCTATTTTAGTAATCATACAAAGTCACAACATTTTTATATTAACATTTACCAAACACTTTGATACTGTTTTTTGTACTCACAACACTTTTGAAAATATAGCTTACCAAACACTCAACTGCTTTACTTTACAACTGACTTTACTTCACAGCTGTTTTTTCTCACAGTAATACCAAACTGACCTAAGACTAGTAGTGATTTACAGTTTTTAATCAAGTTTTTTTTACCAAAATTCCGGAATTAAAACCTAACATACAGTTTCTACAAAGCCCACTCTACACCTTAGGAGAGGAAATACCCTTCAAATCGGGAGAGGATTTTATGATGAATTAAAAAAAATTTCTTATAAATTAAAAATATTTTATTATGAATTAAAAAAATTTCTTATAAATTAAAAAACTTTATTATGAATTAAAAGAATTTTTTTATAAATTTTAAAATACCCCCCAATCTTCATTTAAAAACTTTTTTTTTAAGAATCCAAATCTAATTATGTCTTTAATTAATCCACTAAGAGAATGAACTTATATGTTTGGGCTAAGAATCCGTCCTTTTCATTTAACAAAGAGGTGTAATATAAGGATATGTGATCATGTTTAGAGGTCTTATGGATGCATTAAGAAATATTACTATCTTTTATATATTTTAACTTATCTACAGACGATCTTTTTCATCATAATCTAACGGGCTAATGAAGTTTCTTCTCTTGTTGGGTTTAAGGTTTAAACTTAGATGCCTCATATGATCGAACAGTTGTTTATAAGAAAGTGGCGGAGGAATACAATTTTTTTGGTGGATTGACAGAGAATCTGCAATCCCAATGAAAGTCCAACAAAGCATAATCTTTGTAACCAAGAATAGTCAGAAACCGACCTGCTAAGTTTCAACACGTGTCCGTAGATGATTGGCCACCTAAGGAAAAAATATCGGCATATATATACAAAAGTTCAATGATCAAAAACTCCCAAATGGGTGTCCCTTTCTACCTCAATATTGGTCAGACGATTTTATCAAATGAAAACTTGCTTCTAGTGGGTCACCTAACAATATCATAATGAAGATAAAGTGGGGGCTACCAGAGTAACTTTGTGCACATAATAGTGACATATCTCAAGGCATTGCTAATTTGCTATGCCCCAAAAAAAACCAAAAACAAAGTTCCACACCTTATTAGACTTTGAATAGCCAAAATGAAGAAAAAGAGGGTTGCCAAATTTTCCATAATTCACATAATTAATGCATTTCTCAAGGCATCACCACACTCCTCCCCATAAAAAAAGGTTTCATTAATCAATACCTTCTTAGACTAGACTTGTGGTGGTAACCAACACATACACATTGTAATTCTCCTAGCAGCTACACACACACACACAGATAGATAGATATATATATATATATCGTGATTTGCGCGAGGGTTGCCATTGGATTCTTATATTATCAAATGGGTGCTAACAAACATTTGACCAAAGGCCTACCTACAGGTGTCTTCATAGTCAAGCAATTCTTTTAGCTAGCAGTGGCTTATAATTGTATACATCTGTATCCCATGTTCTTGCATGTTGACATGCAATTTTCAATTTTAACACACACACACACCAACTCTCTCTCTCTCTCTCCCTCTCTCTGACATACAAAACAAAATTAAATATACAAACTTATATTCTGTACCATTCTATCGGCAAGCTTTATTCTATAGAAAAAGAAGGAATAAAGAGCAGGGTATCAAGGAATAAGAATTTTTCTTGTCTTGCACAAAGCTCCACTCTGCAAGAAAGGGGCATAATTGGGGTCCTTGTTAACGTACCTTTGCCTAAATGATAAATAAATATATCATCTTTTATCCAATGGCTTGGATAAAGAGCTTCCCCAAAATCTGATTTAAATTCTTGTGTCATAGAGATTTTTTTTTATGACAGAATTCGTCACTACATATATGGTACGGTGCACAAAGAGTTTCTTTCTGGTCTGTGTTTGTCTCTAAGTAACCTAACATGCATCCTTGGTTTTTTCTTGATGTGCTTAAATACAAGTATTAGAAACCATAAGATACCAACTACTGGCTTTTCCACTTCACTTGCTTCAAGGAGCTCCTACAATAATTAATAATAATGGGATAGCTTTGTCTATACTACAATCAATTCGATTATTTTAAGACAGATATGGTTCATGACACATGTAAATTTTATGCCTTAAAAGAAATAAAAATTGTTAATTGTGTATATCTGGTTTGTTTAAGTTGGTAAAATTGAGTGCTAAGTAAGCTTAATTAAGGATTATCCTCTTGACGTACGACCTCCCACCCTCTGCCATTGGATTTATGTATTGCTCATTTATCGATTTCTTTTTCCTTAACATGACAATCCCATAAACGAAAGCTTAATTTCAATATAAAAGCAATGCCACACTAATTAACCACATTTATGAGGCAGCTTAATTAGGTTGACTGCTACATCAATAAAAAAAGATTTCTGTTTGTTCTTCTTTTTCAATATTCTTTCATTAATAAAAACATTAAGACAAATTGAAGAAGCAAATGTCAAACTAGTTTTCTTCTATGAAGAACTTGGGTTAGGCAAAGCAAAGTCTTGGGATGCAAATTAATTAGCAGAGACAAAGTGGAGGAAACTTTAAACTTGAGTAGGGATTTTAATACGACATCAAATACGACCTACTTGTGTATTAGTATCACCATGCATGTTGATTAAGAATAGAGCTATCTTTATTTCTTGTGCATGACACCTGACTGACTGGCTCTTTATTTTGGGACATGAAACTTGAAAGTACCTGTACAAGTTTACATACTTTTGAGCAAGAGATTCCGGCCGGGGACCAAAGTTATCATACACTACATGCATAAGGTATGAGAAAAAAAAAAAATATCGTATGTTAAAAAATAGAGAAATAGAAATGAAGAAAATACTAAACCTCTTAATATAATAGCTGCTAGGAAATTGATTAATGAAAATTTGGATTAAAATAAAAAGGGCGGAGTCGGAAATTTTTAATGGGAAGGACTAGCTATAAAATTACCTTAAAGTTTAATGATTATTTTTTTTTCTACGTACAATTATACTATAGTCTTCTAATTAAACTGTAATTATTGTCATTTAATTAAATGGTTAAATGATCTCTCAATGTGTCTAATTGATTTGCAGAGATGATACTTGAATAAAAACTTTAAAAATAGATAGCTTCGATCATTGAACTACAATGTTGATTGACTCACACAAGAAATTCCTTAAATAAACTTATTTAAAAAAATTTCTTAATGAAAGCCCCCTCTTAAGCATTTATAGATACTATGCAAATTAAACAAGTAGAAGTATGGCTATAAGAGAAATCAACATTGGGATAATATGATGATATAAATGATTTCAAAAATTAGATCTTAAACTGATCTTTAGTTTGTTACACTGGACTAGGTCTGACTGAACTGAATTGAATTGGACTGAATTATGGTAACTTGTATTAAATTGTAATAAGTTAGACTGTATTTTATTGTGCAAAATGTTTTGAGCTCTTTAACACTATATTGTGATAATCTTTTAGAGTTGTGTATGGATATATATGTTACAATTTTGCTCCAATAAAATACAATTAAGTATAGTCCAGTCATATCCAATACAAGCCAGTTCTATGTAATTTATTGTTTGTTTTATGCTTATATTATGTTACTGTAGATTTTTTTTAATCTCCGAATCATTATTAATTAATTTATTGAAGCAAATAGGGTATTACATAGTTGTTTTAGAGTTTAATAGTTTAGTATTTAAAACAAAATTATAAAAAAGCCTATAATGAGAGTTTTAGATATAATTATATAAAGCACAAAAAAGTCAAGATCAAAACTCATTATTCCACTTTTGATTTCTTTTTTAACTTTTACCTTCAGTTTTTCTTCCAACTACTTCATGTCACATTGCTTTGAGTTCTATTCTTACTTAAATTCTATAGATAATAATCCAAAAGCTTAGCTTTAACTTTCAATTTTTTAATTAATTATGTTAAAGTGTTCGTGACGTTGTTAAAAAGTGACAACCCGGTTCATATTGCAATATGTTGATTAATCGACTTGTTTTTATTTTTATTTTTTTCCCTTCTTCTTCCCTTTTATGCATTTTATATCATGTACCCGGCAAATGGTGTACTCTCAAGTGTAGATTTGTCTTTTTTGAGCTGAGGGTTTAGTTTAAAGGTTTTGGGTTCAAAGCTAAAACTAAATTCTAAGCAATGAGTGAGTGTCAATCTACTCGAAATAAATTTTTTTTTTTTCTAAAATTTTGCTTCGTAGATTGATTGAGATACATTTTCCAATCAATTCATTTGTCAGTAAGTTTGGCAAGTCTGATTCATTGTATTATCGTTGAATAAGATAATTATAACTATGAGTCAATTAATGAATGTATATATTGTGTTTTATATTGGTGTATTAATTTTTCACATGTACATATAATAAAAAACAAAAAACATTTTTATAAATATTATTTTTACGTGATTGTTCGGTTGTAACTGAAGGACAATAATTAGAGATTGTCAGTGACGGACAGTGATAGCCTGCCAATCCATTAGTTACCTTGCCTTGTGATCAATCAGCTTGAGTGGTTCATGGATCGAGCAATTAAAATGTGGAACGACATGACATGCTCCTTATTTCTCTATCTATTTTCCTATTTGTAACATGATTAGAATTTAACTCTATGATATGGTGTAGAAATTATATACACACATTAGTTTTTTGAAAGAAGTTTTTAACTTTTTATAATAATTGGTGGGTAGCTTAGTTGAAACCGGAAGAAGCCTTATGTGCAAATAAATATGAAAGGACAGCCATAGCCATTCAAAGCCAAACAAAAGCCGGTCAAAGCTCAAATACACACGCACAGACAGACAGTTTTTAGCTAAGTTTTTGTTAACTTGTTATTACTATGTTTGCATATGCAAGCCTTAGGCAACATATCTATCTTCGTTTTTAGGGATCAAAAAGGACAGGCTGGAAGGATCCAAAACCAAACCCCACTTCCATAATTATGATTATTATTATTAGAGGGAAAGAGAAAGAAAGAAAACAAAGAAAGCAAGAACAGAGTAACAGACTAGGAGAAGCTCTCAGTCCTACCCTCTCTCTATCTATGTAATGAAAGTGATATTGCCACACACAGAAACCATTAACGAAAAAGCTTACATAAAGCAGAAAAAAGGAGGCCTTGTGTTTTCCCTTTCCCTTCCTTTTCTTTTCTTGTTGCCTCTGCTAAGATTCTTTTTCCCCACTTTTTCCCTCTCATAGTCTCAATCTCATCTCTGTCTTTTTTTTTTTACCTCTTATTCCTTCCTTCTTCTTGGAAATTTTTTACTGGGTTTTCCCTTTGCTTTTGCTTCCCACCATCCTTTTCTTCTCTTCCTCACCTATAATTTGCTCAATTTTCTGGTGAATAACAGATGGCTCTCCTCTCTAGCATTGCTGGTTTAATCAGAAAAAGTTGCATTGCCTTTTCTCTTTAGCGTCTCAGATTGATTTTCCTTGTTGGGTATCTCTCTTTTGCTCTGAAAATTCCTTTGGAATTTGATTCTGGGACTCCATGCACTGAACCTTTCTGTGTTTTTTCTTCATCAATTCAGTTCTGCTTTTAGAATTCTCTTCCTTGAATATGTTGTGTGTAATTTTCTTTCTTGAGTTTCAAATTCTTAGAATTTAGTCTCACTTCACCCTTCTAATGGTCTAAAAATTCTCTGCCTTTTCCTTTACACCCATCATACTTACTGAGCTGTTTGATTTCATTGTTAATTCTTGAATTCATGGGACTCTGTCATGGAAAACCCACTGAAAACCCACATGTCCAATCTCAAGACTCCACAAATCCCAGTGAAAGTGAGGCTTATGCACCCAATTCCCACACCACCAAATCCTCAAACTTTCCCTTTTACAGCCCAAGTCCACTACCAAGTCTCTTCAAGAATTCTCCCGCCAACTCCAGCGTGAGCTCGACGCCTCTGCGCATTTTTAAGCGGCCGTTCCCGCCTCCGTCTCCGGCAAAACACATTCGGGCATTACTTGCTCGTAGGCACGGCTCTGTTAAGCACAATGAGGCCTCAATCCCTGAAGGAAGTGAATGTGATATTGGGTTGGATAAGAATTTCGGGTTTTCAAAACAGTTTGTAGCCCATTATGAGCTTGGTGAGGAGGTGGGGCGTGGGCATTTCGGGTATACTTGCTCGGCAAAGGGCAAGAAGGGGAGCTTGAAGGGCCAGGATGTGGCTGTCAAGGTTATTCCAAAGTCAAAGGTCTGAATTCATTTCTTGGTTCTTTGGTGATCTTCTCATTGTTGAACAAGTTCAATTCTTTTTGAATTATCATTTCAAATGCAAAATCATAATTGAATTGCTCTAGTCTTCATAAAAGTTTGATTAGATTGCGCATGTGCATATACATGTTTCATAAAAGAGTTGGTTAAAGATTATATGTAACTTAATATCTTGTTGGTAAAGTTCTTAGGTCTTACCTCCTTTAAGTTGTCTTTTGTTCTTTTACTAAAAATTTAGTGAACTCTGCTGCCATTTTTAGCATCTCCTGACGTTGAATAACCTTTGGTTGTGTTGCTTTATGTTGGAATAATCGGAAGGTTATTAGGGGTGTAATATCTTCAAGAGGATATTGCATACTCAACTTAGGTGTTTGTTAGTCCTTTGGGTATGATATAGACTGTATCATGTCAATCAGGTTTTAAGAGGAAGTAGTATTTTGCATTTTAATAAATATATTCTTGCCTACTCCTAATTGGTTTGTCATAGATGGCAGTTTATATCAAGGTGGTAAACAAATATGTATGATCCATGCTTTATTTTCATGAAGCCAGTGCAGCTTGGCGCTGTTTGGGTCGATGACTTTGGTGATTTTTCTTAGCTAACACGATCAGGTTCTTTTGGCTTAGTCTGAAGGAAATTAGTAAATTATGATATGAGTAATGATAAAGAAATTTTATCATAACTTCAATGCAGACAAAATCCTTGTAAATTTTCTGTTGGTAACGTCATTTTCTTACAATGTAAGGATCTTTAGAGGACCCACTTTTCATTCCAAATCATTGGGGATGAAGTACACAAGTCTCTGTTATTACCAATACATCCTTTTTGCCTTTTTATTGTGAACACACTCTAATGAATGATGGCTTTTACAGTTGACAACGGCAATCTCTATAGAGGATGTAAGAAGAGAAGTGAAGATCCTACGGGCTCTAAATCATAAGAACCTAGTGCAGTTCTATGAAGCCTATGAAGATGATGACAATGTTTATGTAGTGATGGAGTAAGTTGTGATTGCTATTTATGTAGTGATGGAACAAGTTTTGATTGCTATAAATTTCTGTGTGCATCTTACTTTGTTGCATTTGATGCTTTTGGCTTCTGTTATTCTCTCTGTTTTCTGTTAAGTTAATAAAGTTACTGGTTTAAGATTTTGAAACAAGTACCTGAATTTCTTCCTGCTCTTTGGTTGCATCAGTTTAGGTAGTGAATTTCTTACTGGTTTAGGTATCAAAGTTGTGTCTTGTTGTACATATGAGTCCCATTTAAACATCTTGGACTTGGTTTTAATGTGTGTCCTTGTTGATACCAAAACCATTGGGATTTAGATGCTATGTAATTATGGTGCATCGAAGCATAAATTTAATTTGACATGGCTCAGATACCTGTATGATCATTCTAAATATGCTTTGTAAGCAAATAGAGATGGACCCTAAAAATGTACAACTTTTATTGGGATAATGCGCAGTTCTAGTAATAAGTGCATAATAAATTAGGTCATTCCTTTTTCCTTTTTAACTGGATATCATATACTGCTGAAGTAATGCACTAGATATATTACTAGTAAAAGTTTTCTAAATAGGTCAGCAAGTCATTTGATGTTATAATGCTTTTAAGTTTTGGAGCTTACACAATGTTATGTCTCCAGGTTGTGCAAAGGAGGTGAACTGTTGGATAGCATACTTTCAAGGTTCCCATTCTTATAACTTTTAATTTTATTCCAAGAGACAGAAAATAATTATTTCTTTGTGGTAGGTAACTAGACTGTTCTATAAATTTCAAACTCGCTAAAATTTTAATTTCTCTTCTCTAGGGGTGGAAAATATTCAGAAGATGATGCAAAGGCTGTTATGGTACAGATTTTAAGTGTAACTGCCTACTGTCATCTCCAAGGCGTGGTTCACCGGGACCTCAAGCCAGAGGTAGTTCATTCATAAAGATTATCTTCTTTTATTTTTTGGGTATCAAGAGACTTAGCCCCGTAATTCATACTACTTTAGAAGTTTCGTAAAGTTAAAAAGAAAAGTTACCTTTCTTAGGTCGAGCCATCTGCATATGCTCAACAATCACAGTGGCACCAGCTGTTTATACCATTGAACAACATTTTGAATGCCTAAACAGCTACTTTCAACTTTTTCAGATTTTATGGATTTTTACCTTCCACTTTCTTTATAGAACTGGACTTTCATGTAGGGTCTTAAAGACTCTTAACCTAAAAGTTGGATATGTAGTGCTGCAATGCCTGTATTAGTGATTACGCTAAATTTTCCTGTATTAGAATTACACACATTGTTCTTTGCCCGACTTCAGTCAGTGATGCAATTACAAGTTGCTTTCATATTCAATTACTGATATCATGTTCTCACAAGCATATTCATAAATTCTAAGTCTTAAAACTCTGCAAACAATATGAAGTTCCAGCAGAAATGAAATTGAGCTGAAGAATGATTCAGAAATTTTTTCTTTGTGGGAAAGAAATTATGCAATGGCTCAATTAAAATTCTTTGGCAATATTGTTTTGATATAATGAAGAAGGAATCACATATTTTCCTTACACTTTCTAAAGTGTGGAGATCCCACACTAATTGCAATCTGGCGATTGTTATCTAATGTGGGAAAGAAAATATTACAAGCACTGCTGATGCTTCCTTTTTTTTTTTTTTTTTCCTATTTTAATTTTCTGGGATTGTGGTGGGGGGAGACTATTGATTGACTGTTATTAATACGACTCAGAGACATCTCACATCCTGCATCACCGAAAATTCTGAATACCAAATGATTCTTTTCTAACCACATCCATGCATGTTTTAGTACTAAATTCTTTATGGTTTATTTACTAACTGTTCCAGTAAATGTACCTACGTGTAATCTATTGATTGTTGATTTAATGATATGGCAGATATAACTATTTTTGTACTCCTTTTGTGCCTTATTCTCCCTTTTCTTAACCTTGGTTTGGTATTTTCTGCTCCAGAATTTCCTTTTTACTTCAAAGGATGAGAAGTCCCCATTGAAGGCCATTGATTTTGGACTCTCTGACTATGTAAAACCAGGTTGGGACTCAGGACTACTACCTAAGATATATCCTGCTCTATTTAGTTTTGAAGACTAGATTGGGGTCTAACTATTAAGTTTCTGCAGATGAGAGGCTGAACGATATTGTAGGAAGTACATACTATGTAGCTCCTGAAGTTCTACATAGGTCATATGGGACAGAAGCAGACATGTGGAGTATTGGTGTAATTGCTTATATTCTTTTGTGTGGAAGCCGACCTTTTTGGGCGCGGACTGAGTCTGGCATCTTCAGATCAGTACTAAAGGCTGATCCAAGCTTTGATGAAGCTCCTTGGCCTTCTTTATCATCTGATGCAACAGATTTTGTAAAGAGACTGTTGAACAAGGATTACCGTAAGAGAATAACCGCAGTTCAAGCTCTGTGTAAGTCACTATGGTTTTTTTTTTGTTGGGGCCCTTTTTTTTTTTTTTTTTTTTATCACTCACTAAGATTATTTAACCAATGGGTACTTATGATTGACAACTTCCTTATGTTCATTCTTCGACCTTTCGTTAATCCTTTGTGAAACAAATTCTGGAAGAAAACAATTAGATAATCTGAGAGAAAGGGAATGCAGCACTCTGACCTTCTTCCTTTGGATTCCTTTGGAAAGGGATCCTCTCCATTTGAAGTTCAAATGGAGAGGGCTGGTTGCTTATTTTAACATTGACGTGCTGTGGGTCCTTCAGAATGGGAGTGTGCCTGAGATGCTTGGGCGCTGTAGATCAAATCCAGCCCTCTCCATTTGAACTTTAAATGGAGACAAGGCAGATCCTCTTCCTTTTTCTTTTATCAGTTTCAAGGGTGGTGGGATGGATTTCATTTTCTTTAATTTTTTTGAATTCTGGATGCTGACACCAATTTTCGTATACAGGTCATCCATGGTTAGCCAATTATCATGAGGTCAAGATACCAATCGATATGATAGTGTACAAACTTGTTAAAGCTTATATATGCTCATCTTCTCTACGGAAATCAGCATTAGGGGTATGTAGTGATAAGTTTATTTATGTTCTCTTTTTTGTGTATGTTTTTGTTTTGATTGAAATTGAAATGTCTTCAAATGTTGCAACTGATCATATAAGTAGTGCCTCAATAATATGTTATTTTCCTTTCTTTTTTTGTTGTTTTCCCTTTCATAGTATTATTTAATTGTCTCATGATGTCTCTTAGATTTTGCAGTTGCTTTAGTTTTTGATTGATTTGAAGCCAAGCTGTTCTTACAGTTGGATTCAAGCACCCAAATATTGTACTGGTTATCAGGGCTGACTTAAAATAGAAACTGAGGAATAACTAAAAGAAGAATAGAATCTCTGAGAATCTACTTTAACATAATTGTTTAGTATCTATCTCCATTTTGTAAGTTTAAAACAATAGTACCTTCCTTTGAGTGATGAGTGTTTTGGAATATTTTTGCACATTCATTTATCTTCTTTTCTGGTCATTTTCATCAAATGCTATTGATGTAAATTATCTGATGCTTCTTAAAACATTAACATATGGAGTGAAAAAGTTCTGCCATTGTGACAGACTCTTGCAAAGACGTTATCTGTAGCACAGCTGGCTTATCTCCGGGAGCAATTTACACTGTTAGGGCCAAATAAAAGTGGATTCATCTCTATGCAGAACTTTAAGACGGTCAGTGCTTTTTCTGAACTTATCTTTTTGCTATTTTAATAGTTTCTGAAGCCATTTAAAGTAACATTGGTATCAGCAGGGTGTAATAAGGAACTCCACTGATGCCATGAAGGATTCACGGGTTCTAGATTATGTCAACATGGTAATTTTGCAAAGTTGATATCTTTTTTCTTAATCAAAAAAATGTTCAAGAATTTCAGTTGAGTGTGCGGTCTTATATATGTATCTTGCAGATCAGTTCTATTCGATATAGAAAGCTGGATTTTGAAGAATTTTGTGCAGCTGCCATAAGTATGCATCAGCTGGAATGGATGGAGAGCTGGGACCAGCATGCAAGGCGAGCATACGAACTGTTTGAGAAGGATGGAAACAGACCAATTATGATAGAGGAACTTGCCTCAGTATGCTCTCTTCTCTCTCTCTCTCTCTCTCTCTCTCTCTCTCTCTCTCTCTCTCTCTCTCAATAATGATAATAATAATATAAGAAAACCATCTTCATGCTAAATCCTTATAAATTTTACTTTTCAGGAATTAGGACTTAGCCCATCAGTACCAGTTCATGTTGTTCTCCAGGACTGGATAAGACACTCAGATGGAAAGCTTAGTTTTCATGGGTTTGTCAGACTACTACATGGAGTTTCTTCACGCACATTTCAGAAGGCTTAAACTAAAACCCGGCTACATGGAGTTTTGCTTCTTCCATCCTTGCTCTCAATGACCTAAAACATCCCAAGGGAACAAAATGCGTGCTAAACTGGAGAGATTTATTTTGTCTTGGTCCCAAGGAGGGTCTGCAGCACCTTGTCATGTCGGTTTTTTTACTTTTCCCCCCTCCCTTTAACTTATTACCTAAGGCTTTTCCTTCCCTTTCTTCTCTTCTCTCCATGATTGGTGCTGTTGAAGCTTAGAGGATTGTACAGGTGAGAGTAGATCACAGAATGTATGTAGGATTACAAAACTGTTCTAAACTGGAGTGAGTTTTGTGGTCGTTGAGGTTCATCCCTCGTGTACTTGCTGCACTTTAGTTTTCCCAATAAATTATTCCTGCGATCTGCTTGAAATAGTTATGAGATTAATAACTACATCAGATAGTTTCTTGTTGGTGAAAACCAGTTCGAAGAGTAGGCATTTGTATGTTTCATTGTCATTGTCTTAAAAAAGTTGAAGTAACAGTTGACAGAAAAAGAAAAAGTAAAAAGAAATAATGGGTGTTTATAGTTGGGTGTTTCATTGTTCATTGTATTCATTGGCTGTTTTAAAGTTCTGCAAACGCGAGCAGGTGCATCCAGACATGGCGATCGAGCTTTTGGAAGTATCACGGTCTTTTGGTGGTCATATCTTTTTTTCAGATTTTTCTATTGGATAGACGAATTCTTTACCGTAAGATATTTAGACTTTAGTATTTCATGGAGATGGTGGCGAAGGAAAATCATTACTTTGGCTCAATCTTGCAATGATGCTTTATTTCCTTCCTTCCTTAATTGTTTCTCCAAGGACATTTAAATCCTGATTATATAATGAGGATATATCTTCTGGCCCCCTTTTTTATTTTATTTTATTAGATTATAGATCTTCTGGCCCTTAATCAAAGTTTTTGGCTCAAGGAACTTTTAGTTCTGAGTACTGGTGATATTTATCACATCATGTCATAATTTTATAATGACATAATAAGAAATTAAAATCATGGTAAAAATTAAACAGAATCATCTAACTAAATAGAAACATAATATAAAGTGCAAGAATAAGAATGATCTCGCAGTAGTGCATGTATCGAATAGTAATATAAGATGCAAGTCTTTCAATAATATGTTAAGATGATATATGTTCTAAAATGCTAGTATTGAATAAAGAATTGTAAAATCTACTATTATTATATGTAGTCCATAGTGAAAAACAATAAAGTGACGTGAGTCTTGAACAATTGCAGAAGTATAGAATTGGCTTGGTCCTAGAGTCAATTGCCAACTCATGTTTATATTATTAACATGCATGGTATTAAAGATAAAAACCTTAGAAATGATTACGAGTATACCAAGAGCCTTGATGATGTTATACAATAGTAAAAGAAAAAGAAGTGATAAGAGAGAAGAGAAGACAGTAAGTGAGAAAAAAATAGCATGAAATTATAAGGTTGTATTTTCCTCTTACATATAACACCTATTTATAGGTGATGGATACTTGGAGGTTACTCCAAGGTGCTTGTAGAGATCATACTTGGGACTTGGAGACCAAGATTACTTGGTGACTACTCTTGGTACTTGGAAGCTACTTCTAGTATTTTACTTGTGGACATTCACATAATGTATGGTATTTACAACAGTTTATCAAATATTGACTTTTAATAAAATATCGAGTTTAATTTCTCTATTAAAATACACCGTAACCAAGGAATAAAATTTCAGGTTTTGAGGAAATTTCGATGGAAATTTCAAAAATTTTTAAATTTCGACAAAAATTAGACGGAAACAACAGAAATTGCTATCAAAATACGAAAATTTTGAATGAAACTTTACCATATATTTATTTAACATATTATCTACTACATTGATAAAACACATTGAAGAAACCAAATTATATAGTAGGTTTCATGTGATATGTGATAAATATCATGCGCGCTGGAGACAAATATATAAATAAAATTAATACAATGAATAAATAAAATTACTATATTTTTTATACTCTATAATCTATACACTAAACTATATACTTTATATGCCCTAATATTACATTAAACTCTATATACTCTATATTTTTTAGGATATAATATAAGATATTAGGATTTATGCCCTTTAGAGTATTTTTAATTATTTTTTATATAAAAATGTATTATGATTTAGAGTTTAAAGATAATTAAACGAAATCCCAAAAGAATCAAACGAAACCCCAAACCCTTTTTTTTTCTTTCCAATTGCCCAAAAACCTCAAACCCTAATCAACCCTAAACATTTTGTTTTCTCTTTTTTTCTTTTTTTTTTCTTTTTTTTTTCCTTTTTTTCTTTTCTTTTGCTTTTTTTCTTTTGTTTTTTTTTCTTTTTCTTTCCTTTCCTTTTCTTCTTCTTTCCTTCCTGGTTTCCACTTCTTCACGTGACGGCGTAACCTTTCTTCTTCCCTTTTCTTTTTTTTCTTTTTCTTTCTTTTTCTTTCCTTTTTTTTTTTCCTTCCTGGCTTCCATCCTGTGACCTTTCTTCTTTAGTTCTTCCCTTTCATTTCTCTCTCTCCCAGCCGCCACTGTTATGCAACTCAACATATAGCATATAATTAATATATCTCTTTCTCTTCTGTCTCCTCCGGTCCTCCCTCTCCAGCGCCAATCTCTCTCTCCTAAGTCCCTCCCTGATCTCCCTTTCTCCCTCCCCGATCTCTTCTTTCTTCTCTCTATTCTCTCTCCTCCCTCCCCAATAACGCCGGTGGTTGAGTTTGTAACTGCCAAGGAGAAGACAAACAGAGAAAAATGGCTGGGTTTGTTCCTCGAAGCGAAATTTCAAAAAATTTGATAATTTCGGCGAAAAATTCATGAACTAGTGTTAAAATTTTTATACCCTCAAAAAACGAAATTTTCGGTGAAATTTCGCCGAAAATTTCGAAATTTAACTCCTTGACCGTAACTAAGGAATTAATTTTTTTTTATTAAAATTAAATTTTGTAGTTTTTAGAGATTCTGGTAAAGAGAGAACAACTAAATATATTAACTGACATATTAAATATTTGAAAAAAGATAGCTAAGAATCTAGAAACATAAATAGTTCTTAAATGAATAGTACGCGGCCGGGCCTTCAAATTTTCAAATCTTTAATTAAATTAAATTAAATTTTGAGCCCATTAATTATTAGGTACTGACAATTTTTTTTATTACTCAAACACACCTAAAGCCTTATAATTTTTTTGCGGGCCACCTTCTATATATCTGGGTGTTCTTGTTCTCGTTTGTATCAGACTCTTTCTCTCTCCCCCTTTCTTCTTCCTCCTCTATTCTTCCCTCTCTCTCCCTTTATCTCTATTCTCTCCTCTGTCCATTTCTCTGCTATGTTGAAGAGGCCGGTGACGACCACCAATCTGGAGAGAAAAATCTAATTAATTGCGTGTGTAAATCTTCAACAAAGAAACTGGGTACCAGTGGTCCCTCCAATTAATTGAACTGGTTCATATATCTACAATTTCAGCTTTTTTTTTGTTAACCTCTACAAGGTTCAAAGGTTCGGCTAAAAGGTTCAAATCCTAAACCAAAAAGCATTTATTTCAAGTCTTTTTTTTTTTCTTTAGTTTCTTTTCTAACATTCTTCTAAGTCACTTAACACAATTGTAACTAGAGTTTCAGAAAATACCCATATTAAGTGTTCCACACCACTGAAACTGCAGTTTCTGCAGGTGAAACTGCAAGTTGCAATTTCATAAACTGAACTAAACAAAAAAAAATCAAGAACTCATATCAAGTGTTTTATACCATTGAAATTGCAATTTTAGAAACTGTAGGTGAAACTGCAAGTTGCAGTTTCAGAAACTGACCTAAACAAAGAAATCAAGAACGTACCCATATCAAGTGTTCTACACCACTTAAACTGTAGGTGAAACTGAGCTAAAAAAAAAACTCAAGAATATGCTACTGATAAGGAAGGTATGGGGGTGGAGCTGGCTTCCCTAATCTTTGGGCGTTGTTATAGTAAGAAACTTGTCATGTTCTTTGGTTTTAGAGGGTGAGAGAGAGTGTAGTGAAGCCAAATGACCTAGATATTATAATAAACAGTAGTGCTAGATATACCACATTTTTATACCATAATTTCATACCATCTTATGTGGCAACTTACATGGCATTCATACATTGGATACTAAAAAATAAAAATAAAAACCCAAAAAAGAAAACAAAAACTCTGTCCAATAAAATAATGACACATGAGATGGTATAAGAATGTGGTAAGTGTAGCATTATTGTATAATAAAGTGACCTAATTGTTAAATATTATAAATATGTGTATTACATATTACAAACAATAAATAAAGTGTAGCCCACAGTAATTAATTCTTAAATTTTATTCATAATCCTTTCCCAAACACAACGTACATGTTCAAATTCGAAATGTATCTACAAGATGAAATTGTATTTTTTGTTTTTTTTGGGTAATTCATGATCACATTGTTGCATGCATTTAGAAGCCCCTAACACACCTCACCTTAGCTAGCCTTGATGGTCTCAGCCCAGCCCATTAAGGAAAAACCTTTCCACACTCAATATGACCCACCCAGGCCTGACAGCAGCCCATCCATGAAGATGTGAAGAGTTGTTCTTCCATCTCTCACTGTGACTCTGTCCGACTCTCTCTCACTCCCTCAGTCCCAATCTCGGACCCTTGTTTTGCTGATTTGCTACCAGAGAAAGAAAAGGTATTTGTTGTTTTGTTGCTCTAAATTTCAACAATTTGGAAATGAGACTATAAACATTGCAGTTTGGATCCAATACATTGTTTTGCTGTTTGAACAGAATATTAACCACTGGTCTAGCATAGCGGTTTCAAAATGATTAATTAGATCTAAATTTTTCTGTGATGACTAATTTTGATGGGTTTACAATTGTGGGTAATTTGTATATTCGTCAAATTCTTACCTCATTTATGTGCTAGTTTGCTATGCTAATTGCATTATTACTCTCTGATATTGCTCTATGTGCAAGCTATTTAAGCTAGAATTGCAATTTTCCTTGGGGCAACAAAGGGAGTGATGACTGGTAAACTCACAAGGAAGAGTTGTATAGCTTGGATGATTGACAGCACACACGATTTTAGATTATTGAAAAACCAGATTCTTGAATAAAAATATATATTCAGTTTGAAGGTTTAGTCCACCCCAACAAACAATCCTATCCCCCCACCCTGTTCAACTCCAATGCCATTTCACAGAACCCCAAAGTCCAAACCAGGACCCAGATCCCCAATCATCTTCCTTGCCATTTGTATGGCTGCCATTGGATTCCTCTTCCTCTTTTCCTCTCTCATTTCCACAAATGGGTTCTCATTCTCTCCAAAAACCTTAGAAAGGGTGTCCGAATTCAAGAAGAAGAACCAGAAAAGCCATATTGGCCACGAGAAGTACCTCTACTGGGGTAACAGAATTGATTGCCCTGGAAAGCACTGCAAGTCATGTGAGGGTCTGGGCCATCAGGAGTCCAGCCTCCGGTGTGCTCTTGAAGAGGCCATGTTCCTTAAGAGGTACATTCTAAGTTTTTGGATAATTGAATTTATTTTTATTTGTTTCTTGTTTCTTGTTTCTGTTTTTTTGGGTTTATGCTCTGCGTGGTTGCTGGGAAAAGGTGGGAAAACAGAGAATTGTGGAAATTCAGATTTGTTATGATAAGGATTAGTTTAATGGGTTATCAATATGATTTGGAGAGCCAATTATCAAATAGTATCTAGGTGTGCTTCATAATTTTGGAATAGGTTCATCAGAGTATAGAGCTGCTCACCCCCATTGAACTTAGTGTGATTGCAAGCTCTGTTGGTTCTGGTTTGATAGATTTGGTGGTTTGTATTTTTATGTCATGGTCCTTGTAATATGTAATCAGTTATAATAATCACTAAACTGGCACTTTCATGAAATTCACCACCTAGCTGATATCTATTGAGTTCCGATTGAGTAATTTTATGTAATCTTCTTTAGTAATTTACTGCTTTTGTTTGCAGAACTTTTGTAATGCCTTCCAGAATGTGTATCAACCCAATACACAATAAGAAAGGGATCCTTCTTCACTCAAATAATGCAAGTTCAGAAGAAATGTAAGTTTTTACCTCTTAATTGGGTTTCTGGAGAATTGTTTTTGTTTGTGGAGAGTTTCACTGCTAATTTTTGCCAAAAATGGGCCAATATGCTGCTTCAAGTTTGTGATCTTCTCAGAATTTGGAAATATAAAATTGAGACATGGGTAGAGTTAGATATGTACTTTACCTCCATATTCAATTTGTATATATATTTTTATTAATTGGAATGCATATAGCATACAATCTGAACTGGCTTCCTTTTATTTTGCAGGTGGGCAGCAAACTCTTGTTCCATGGACTCTTTGTATGATATGGACCTCATATCGAAAACTGTACCAGTAATTTTAGACAATTCAAAACTGTGGTATCAGGTGCTAACAACAAGTATGAAGTTGGAAGACAGGGGAGTTGCTCATGTGGAAGGAATTAGTCATGCTGATCTCAAAGAGAATAGTCGTTTCTCAAATATTTTGCTGATAAACAGAACTGCAAGCCCTCTTTCATGGTACATTCTTATTTTATTTTCTTTGTTGTTGAAAGCTTTAAGATTTGCTGTTTAGGGGGAATAAAACCTCTGCTTGTTGGTTTGAAAGGTGTGGTTGCGACTTGACTTCTGGAGATAAAAGTTGTGCATGTCTTTTTGGAACAAAGAAAAGTCAAATGTAGTTTTTGTTTAATGTAGATTAGCACTTTAATTATAGTTTGCAGACTCTTCCAGTACTTGTAGATATTTTATGAACCGTTGAATCAAACCTCTTGCAATGGCCCTAGTATAATTGTCAGATATGTTTTAAATAACAATCACGTACACTTCTAGGAAATTGCTCTAGCTATTAACCTATCGCCTTTGTAGCTTGGTATTTACTTTATTAACTAACTGAGTCAATTTATTGAAAAATTCTATTCGAGTTTATTTTGATTGCATTTTTTGTATATCTATTAATGAAAGCCAAGATATGTTTATTTTAGTTAATTTACGAGTATTCATTTAAACTTCAATCTTGGTGGTATTCATAATGTTAGTCATTTAGGTTTATGGAGTGCAAGGATCGAAAGAACCGTAGTGCTATAATTTTGCCATACTCCTTTCTCCCCTCAATGGCAGCGAAGAAATTACGGAATGCAGCTGACAAGGTATGCAATATACGAATCCCATTAACTTTTTTTCCAAAATTGACAATTACATAAAGCTTCCACACAATTGCTTGTTCATCTGCTTGCTTATTGTGCAACATGATTCTGAGGTGTATTCGTGTTATTTATGACCATATTTAGGTACTAATATTTCAGCATGTCAATGACTATTATTACTATAGCCGAAATTGTGGTTGCGTAACAAGAAAATCTGGAATTATTGTAGGGAAATACATGAATATTTCTTGGCTCTGTAGTTACTTAAGTTAGCAGGTTCTGTTTAGAGTATGATTATGAAATAGTATAATCAGTTTATAACAGCCCTCAAGTTTTCAATTTTTTAAGCTAAAGTGGCGTATGTTTGATTGCTGCCCCAATTGTAGATTATCTGACTACTTGTACCTACCAAGTTACAGTGTGAAATTATTTTATTTGATCTATTCTTGGGTTTCATCTTCGTCAAATATCGAGTATCTTCTTTGTAAGATGTTTCGGAAATTGAAATGGATTAAGTTATAGTTGATCACATATTAAAGAAAAATGAATTCTTATGAGTAATAATTTCTCAGCACTTCCATTTTTGTGCATGTAAGAAGGAAGAAAAAGAAATCTGAATGAATCTGCAAACAAACAAAAACACAGGAATTCCTTTCAAGTACAGTTATGTAATAATTTTCTATATTATAGACTGCGTTGAACTCACTTCAAGCATCAGGGTAATACAAGCTGGGTCTGAATTTGAATTCATTTATGTATTATGATTGTATTTTTCTTAAGTTTGTAACATGTAGTGTATAGTAAAGTTTGCAATAGCATTTCGACTTTTAAGAAAGAAGTTTATGTTTGTATGTAATTGTTTCTTAAAAATTGCTCTTGGTCATCCTTTTTCTCCTTAGATTATTTCCTGTGCATATCAGTGCTACTGCGGACTTTGACCAAGCCATTTCCACAGATTAAGGGACTCCTTGGTGATTATGATGCCATTCATGTTCGTCGTGGGGATAAAATTAAGACCAGGAAGGACAGGTTTGGCGTTGACAGGACCCTGCATCCTCATCTGGACAGGGATACACGCCCAGAGTTTATGCTCCACAGAATTGAAAAATGGGTCCCACCTGGACGAACCCTTTATATTGCTTCAAATGAAAGGACCCCGGGGTTTTTTTCACCTCTCTCAGTCAGGTACATCCCTCTCAGGCATGTTCAGGTTCTCTGCACCATCTACTTTAAAGATGAAAACCTATGTTTACGTGCCACAACTAACCATGTGTCATGCATGTTATGTTAAGGATTGCTCTCTCACATTGTTTCATGTTATTTCTTCTAGCAAGTACACCTTAATCTAGTCCCTCAAGTTTCACAATGGAATCTCAATTTTCATGTGTTTACCTTTCTTTAGTAGGAAGGGCAGAGGTTCTGTTTATCTATTTATTTTAACGGCAGGTGGGCTTACTGCATTTATTTTACCTTAACTAGTTTTTGGATTGTAGTGTCATTATAATTTTGCCAACCTGAAGGCCTTTTTGGCTCTAAAACAACTGTTCTAGGTAGGGATTCATACAAAGTCCCAGCTAACCTTGATTATTATGTTTGTGACCCATATATGCAGATACAAAATGGCTTATTCATCAAACTATAGCCACATCTTGGATCCCTTGATTCAGAATAACTACCAATTGTTCATGATTGAAAGGCTTATCATGATGGGTGCTAAAACATTCATCAGAACATTCAAAGAAGATGATACAGATCTTAGTCTTACCGATGACCCAAAGAAGAACACTAAGTTATGGCAAATACCAGTCTATACCATGGATGAAGAGGGAAGCTAACATTTTAACTTGTGGGAAAGGTTCCTAAATCTTTTGAACAGTATTGATAATCTATTACAGGAAATATAAGAAGAGGCTCACATTGCATCCCCCAAAGCTTTCCCATCGAAAAATCAAATATGGGTTGGAAGATAGTAGCAGGCTATTTTTTCAGTGTTGTAAATTGTGGTGTAAATTACAATGAGGTTGTGGGTCTGATTTTTTGTTGAAAACTAAGGTCCACATGTCCATTGTTTTTAATTACTTTTCCCTGCCATCCGTATTTTGGACTTTTTTTTTTTTAGTTTAAAGACGATAGATGGAAACTTGTTTTATGAACTTAAAACGTAGCTTGAAGATCCAATTTTCTAGTAACTACAGGGAATTGGTTTTCCCTGTAATGAAGAAGCAGCCCAGAAGGTGAAAAAAGGGAGAACACAAAAGAGGGAAGAGGATCCTCACATTTGTTAAGAACATGGGATCAAATTCCAAAGCATAACAGACCATTTAGGAGAGTTTAGCAAGTTTTTTTTGGTCAGAGGCTTTGGCAAGTTAGCACTAGAACTTCTCAACTCGTCTGACCATGTCTAGACTGGAGCTATTAAGAACAAGCTGCTTCAAAGAAATTCTGATTTCAAGCAAATCTTGGGAAAATTAAACTGGCTTTGCAAAATTTGCAATCTTCCAACCAAGTAACAGCTCCTTCAATCCAGAGTGGATTCTAGGGAAACGGCAAAGCCTCACCTTGCAGTAGGAAGGTGTTCATTGTTGGGATGGTGACGCAGTGCGAAAATTCAGATTTTGATTTTCAGTTTATTTATAATTTCCATTATGAAGTTTTTGTTTCCTTATTAAATACCAGTATGAAAATAATTAGGTAAGAGAAATTCTATTCATACCCAACAATGTTCTTTTCTTACCCATTATCACTAAACCCAACATTCATTTTATTTTTCTTAATTTTCTCATTATACCCAACCCACTTTACTATTATATCCTTATGTTAGTAAAACCTACATTAACATTATAATTTCTCTTCTTACCGAACATCATTCTCACCCCAATATCCAACATTACTTTCACACCAATACCCACATCACCAAATACCCAACTTCTACAACCAAACCCTTTCCACTAAAAAAAGCAAGCTACAAATGATCAAGCCCAGCTGTGAGGACCTGCTGCCGGGGGCTAGCCCTCACTGCCGGTGCAACCACCCACTGCCACCTTCGGCCAATCAACCTTACATCTACTTCAAACAAACAGTGGCAGCCACACATATTCCCATTTTTTCATCAATTAGAGATATCAAACACATTTTCCAAGTTTTTTGGATTGATTTTTCATATTTGTTGATAAATATGTTTTGTATGAATTTTACAACAATTATTTGAGTTTTTTCCAGGTAAATGTGGTTTATTGGTATTCATGTCGGAGAAGTTCGTTCGGTATTAGTATGCCGAATACAATAACAATATTCGGTAAACAACCACCGAATTAGTTTAGTATTTTCGAAACACTCTCACTGAATAAATCAAAAAATGTTTGCTTCATATGTTTATTCGGTGGGAGGGTTCCGAATACTTGTGATTTTGTTCGGTGGATGGCAACCAAATGAGAGTATGTTGTTCAGTGACTGCTTGCCTAATGGCTCATTCAGTTGATACCCACTGAAATTTGTTATTGTGTTCAGTACAGGTCCATCAAACGAAACGCGAACCAGAAATTTTCTAGAGTGTCATATGAACGAAAAAGTGCAGATGCACATCCCTAATTTGAAGGCTCCCAAAGAATGATTTCACTTTTCATTCGTCTAAAAAATCTTGTTTGAATGATACGAGGACAAAAATTGTTTAAGGTTTTTAGAGTTGGTTTTGAGAGTGAGGTTGGAAGTGAGTTTGAGAGTTGGTTTTGAGCTTGCTTAGATCGGTTTGGCATGGTTTAGTTGGACCGATTGACTATTTCTGTTGGCTAACCAAACCAGACCACCGATGTTTTTTCAGGTTTTCTACCCACTGCCAAAATGGATTCGGTTGTCAATAAGGTAATTTCATCTTTACGCAATTTTTGCTTTCAACCCTTTTTCTTTTTGGTCAAGTTAAATGAATATTTTTCAAGATTTTCAATGCCCAACACAAAACCCAAACTGCAGCAAAGAAAGTGAGATGCCAATACTTGTTACTCCTACATTGCCATGATTTTCACCAACTCGTTCACTATATTCCTTCTGTAAGCTTATGCTGCTTCCTATCCATTGGTGACAAAAATATTATGACTTTAAATTAATGGGCTACCCAAAGTTGAGGGCAAGAATAGAGAGGAATAAGAATTTAGGACAAAAATGGCATATAAGAAGCAATTCACATATGAGAGAAAAAGATTGGTTGTTACTCGGACCAACTTCCAACTGGCAGACCTTACCACTAGCCGGGCCTCAGACCTTAAACAGAACACTAAAAGAGACTAGGTTTATACCTTCTAAAATACTTGAGATTTTTTGATGTATTTCATATGGTACTCCACTCAATATGGCTAAGAAGCTTTTAAATAACATTTTAATTGTCATTTAAATGAGCATGACATTTACTCCACTTGAACCTCATTTTGAATATCTTCCATCCTTTTGATCTTTTTGGTCCCTACATCATTTTCTATGTAAGAGAAGTGACAAATTATTACAGAATTTTTTTCATTTAAAACATAGAGTCGATGAAAATATCGAAAGTATCTATCAAGTGTAAACTAAACTTACATATTAACTTTTCAGGGATATCTTTGTTCCATTCGAAGGAAGAGCCATACGAGGTCAAGCCTCATACCAGGTCCTCGCATACCCACAAGCACAAGCACTGTGAACCACTTGGACCATAAAACCTCTACCAACACAACAAACAGTCACTGCACCACCACCACCACAACAATCAACCAACCTGCAGCAACTACCACACCAACAAACTTTCACACCCAGCTCTAAAGACCAGAAGAATCTACATGGTAAAAGACATAAATTTCACGTGATGGATAAATAATAGATAACATATAGACCGATATCCATTGTTGTCAAAAGTGCAGTAGTTTCAAAGTTCACTGTGATAAATTAATGAGGATCTGAATAAACTTTGAATTTCCAAAGATGCAAATCAACTCATGTTTTCAATGCCAACAAAGCAGGATCTACATTATCCTTAGACAATAAATCAACTATCAATTCCGCTGTTGATGCATCTGCAGAGAAACCCTTCTCCACCATTTCTTCAATAAGTCCCACCGCCCTTAATGTCTTATCATTGTTAAGAAACCCTCGAATAATTGTGTTATAGGTGCAACCATCTGGAGGACAACCTTTCGTTTCCATTCCTCTAAGAAACTTTTCTGCTTCATTTATTAGGCCCCCATTACAAAATCCACTAATCATTGCATTATATGTCCACACATTAGGTTCAAATCCCTTTGATGATAAACCACGAAAGAGATCCCTTGCAGATTCAAGTTTTCCAGCTTTGCACAAACCTTCAATAAGAATACTGTAAATTACAATATTCATATCCAACTTCTTGCCTTCCATCTCTCTAAACAATTCTAATGCCATAGAAAGTTGTTGGTTTTTACAAAGGCCATCCAATAAAACAGCATAAGTTTGGACATCTGGAAGTTGGCCACAAGCTTGCATCTTAGAGAGCAAGTTTTGAGCATCTTGTGTTCTCCCCACTTTGCAAAAACCATAAATAAGAGTGGTATACGTAATGGTATTAGGAACTGGTCCTGTACGAGACATTTCTTCAAAAAGCATCATGGCCTCTTCGATCTTTTTATGCTTGCAATATCCGTTTATCAATATGTTATAACTATGAGCATAAACAATGGCACCCTTGCTACACATTAGATCAAAAACTCTTTTTGCTTCCTTCAATTCACCTCGCAAACAATAACCATCCATAAGTGAACTGTATGTAATCGTATCAGGTTCAATATCTCTTTGAATCATCATTTCAACCACACTTTTTGCTTCCACAGCTTTCCCCTCCTTACAAAGTGTATTTACTAAGACATTGAAGGTGTGTACATTTGGAAAGATTTTATTACTCACCATTTTCTTCAACAATCTCGTAGCTTCTTCCCACTTGCCTAATTTGCAAACTCCATCAATCAAAGAGGTATACGTAATGACGTTTGGAGGAATACCCCTACTAATCATTTCTGAGAAGAGATTCAATGCATCAGCAACTAGTGTGTCTTTACAAAGACTGTCAATGATCGTGCTATAGACAACTTCGTTAGGTTTACAGCCTTCTTGTTCCATCTTCCTAAGCAATTGAATAGCCGCACCATTATTACCCTTTTTGCAAAAGGCGTTTATTAAAGTACCAAATGTGACCACATCGGGCTTACAACCTCCCTCCACCATATTTCTGTACAGCCCTGCTGCCTCAGCAACTCTATCCTCAAGAAGAAAGCCCTTGATTAGAGTGTTGAAGGTTGCAGCATCTGGTTCAATACCAAATTTGAAGAATTTTCCCAACACCGATAAACTACAACCCATTTGGTTCAAATGGCAACAACAATTAATGATAATGTTTAGAGTATAAACATCAGGTGCAATTCCCAACAGGCACATTTGGTTATTCAAAGATATGACCGCCGAATAATGTTTCAATTTGGCAAGTTGACCCATAATTTGATTGAAACGGACAACCGAAGGCAGAGGACGCATTTGAAGCATGGTATTGAACAAATTGAAAGCATCGTGGAGATTAGTGGGTTTGGGTTGGGGGTTTGTAGATTTTGTTGGGTTTGAGGATTGAGAATGAAACAAGGCAAAGTAATTGTTGAAGAAAAGAAGATGAGTAGAGTAGTGAAGACAAGGCAAAGGAATACCTCTGTGTCTCTTGCAAGAAGAAGAAGCACTTCTCCACATTGTCGTCTTCAGCATATCGGATCCCACGGTCAGAAAAAGTCGAGAAGAAAGCTTAAATGGCTTTCGTTCAGAAGGTCAATCAAGTCTGCGATTTTAGGGAGAGACGGAGAGAGGGCTTCACTCATATAGTCATACGCCCGATTTTTGTCATCTTTACCATTTGTTGTTTTTTATGTTGTGTCTCTCTTTTATTTTATATTTTTTATGGAGCTACTGGTAGTCTGGTACAGTTTTTAAACAACAAATGTTTTTTTTTTTTTTGTTGGTTTTTTTTTTTTTTTTTGTGCGGACTGTTTAACTGTTATTTAACTGTTTTATTGTTTTAGGTGCTTTACGAAACATTAAATTTAAATTGGGACACTTGTGAAGTCTTATGTGCCTTGTAATCTTAAATTTTAGGAAAGGTGGGTTAAAAAAATAAAATTGCCAGTGAAGAAAACTCCAATTTAAGTTTCGTTTTTTCTCAGGTGTATTTTAATTTTAGATAATTAGACTTAAATTTTTTAGAAAAATAATTTTTAGATGCTGACCGAGGATATTTTAAAATTTATAAAAAAATCCTTTTAATTCATAATAATTTATAAGAAATTTTTTTTAATTCATAATAAAAATTTTTTAATTTATAAGAAAATCCTTTTAATTCATAATAAAATGTTTTTCTGATTTGAAGGGTATTTTCCCTCTTAGAGTGTAGAATCAAGGGTTTAAATTTCGAAGTTTTAGGGGTTCCAAAATTTTAACACGGATTCGACTAAATTTCGGAAAATTTCGACGAAATATTCGAAATTTCGAGCGAAATTTTGAATGCCCCCAACAGCCAAATTTTTTTAATTTCAGAGAAATTTCGTCGAAATTTCACTCACAAAGCAAAAGCAAGCCGCAAGCCCAACAAAAAAGAAAACCCAAGCCACAGAAAACACAGGCCTAGGAACAAAAGTAAACAACAAGGGCCAGAAACCCAGCCGAGGCAGGAGGGGCGGCGGCAGGGGGTGGCCGGGGGGTGCGGCAGGAGGGAGATCGAGGGAGATCTTGGGCGCGGCGATCTTGGGCGCGGCAGGGGGGAACGCT